>JAMPIV010005852.1:487500-564574 GCA_024509875.1 Oreohelix idahoensis | reverse complement strand
CCTTTCCCTGTCCACTGTGTTGTCAATTGTCCTGTTGAGTATCTGATCGTAGTTGTCATCGTAAAATTTTTACGATATTCTATTTTAGTTACACATTTCTATTTTTTTGATTTCTACGATTGTGTTCACTCGTCTTTGATTATCGTGTCTTGTCGGTAATGTTTCTATTGTCTTTCACGTTGTTGCTTTCATGACATTTCATTACATAAATTACTATATTGATTATTGATATATTTCATAACTATATGATAACAAAAGATACCGTTCTAGGACAGGAACGACGTACACTTGGCAAAGTAACAAGGTTAATTAATTTACATTGATTAATTATCATTTTATAAATCAAGAGTATTGTGACTACTTATAAAGCATAATGTATTCACTAGATTATTTCATTAAGCAAGCAAAAGCTCTTCAGATGGCTCCTGATGAAGCAAAAGCATTTGCACTTGCAGAATATAAGAAATCTCAAGAAATAGAAGCCGAACAGAGAAAGTTAGAAACTTTAAGACTAGAAAAACTTCAATTTGAGGCAGATCAAAACAGGATTGAGTCTGAGGAGAATGAGAGAAAAATGAGATTAACTGCTGAGGAGGATGAAAAGAAGAGGAAATTTATAGCTGAGGAAGAGGAGAAAAAAATGAGATTAGCCGCTGAATTAGAAGAGAAACGATTTCAGCGAGAGGCAGAACAGAAGCAAAGGGAGGCTGAAGAAAGACTTAAAATTGAGATGGAAGTTAAACAAAAGGAAATGGAAAATAAACAAAAGGAAATGGAAGAAAGAAGATTAATAGCTGAACAAAATACAAAACGACTTCAGCTTGAGATGGAAGAGAATGATAAAAAACGACAGCATGAACTAAAATTAGCAGAGTCAGAATATGAGAGACTTAGGTTAACTCAGGAAGCTAATTCTCAGAGAACTTTTGAAAGCCAAACTTCATCCAGACATGATCATTTTAAGGAAATTCACCTTAAATTACCTAAATTTAATCCCCCGTCGGATGACGTAATATTTTTCCTAGATAGATTTGAGGCCACTTGTAGGTCTTATAACGTGGATAAAACACTGTATTGCACATATTTATCCAGGTTACTTACTGGGGATGCTTTAGCAGTTTATCATACTACCAGTATTAATGAGAAGAATGATTATAATGCTCTTAGAGCGCACTTCTGAAGAAATTTCAAATGACAGAAGATGAATACCGATTAAGATTTCGTACATTACTACCGCAATCAAGCAGAAATTTCAGTGATTTTCTGTCACAAATACGACTAACCCTAGAAAGATGGATCGAATTATCCAAAATTGAAAAGTCGTATGAAGGTCTCTTCGATTTACTGATGCGCGATAAGGTACTATCGTCTGTAAATCCTACATTTCTCGCATTTTTACACGAACGGAAACCTTTATCTATGAAAGACTTAGAAGAACATGCAAAAAATTTCTGCACTGCTCACCCAACCATGGATCTAAGTAATGCACAGATTAAGAGTGAATTGCCTGTTGCTTTTGCAGCACAACAAAACTTTTTTTCACGAAATCGTTCCTTTAGTGCTGACAGGTATGTCAATAAGGGAAATAATTACAATTTTAACAATGATAACTTTTACAAAGGGAAGCAATTTCAACAATCTGCTCCATTTAATGTTTCTTGGAACCAAGCTCACAGATCGCGAGATTTTGGTAACAATAATTTTAAAAATAATCAAGGACATTATAATAAACAAAACTGGAGATCAAGATCTCAGGGTCCGCAAAACAGACAAGGTTCTTGGAATAAAAATTTTAAAGAACATCATAACTTTAATTATACAAATTATCGGACTCATCCAAATTTTAACTCAAGCAGAAACGACAATTATGGCAATTTTAATGCAAATAATCAAAATCGATCGCGTCGTAGAGATAGATCGTCGAGTAATACGGGTAGACATTCTAATGTCGCTTTAAGTGATACACAGGCTAACATTGAACAGGGTAAAGTAGCTGAAACTCACAATGCTATGTCTTGTTCTCTTGATTGTACCCAGGTGAAAGACTGTCCAGAATGCTCGACTTTTTTCCAGCCTAAGGCGATCACGACGCTGCGTTGCGGACATACCTTGCCTAGTCTACCTGTAGTCTGTACGGCCACTGCTGCGTCAGTACACCAGGGACAGGGCTCTCTTAAGTTTAACAAGGGATTTGTCAACAACATTTCATGCTCTCTCCTATTTGACTCAGGTTGTAGTACTGTGGGCGTCCGGACTTCGCTGATCAACCCAAGTTGTGCCACGGGCAGGGTTGTCAAGTGTGTGACTTTTTGGTGGCACCGTTGAAACATTTCCCACTGCTATTATTGACCTTAATACACCATTTTTTTCAGGAAAGATCCAGGCATGTCTCCTTCCGAATCCAATTTGTGATGTAATACTTGGTCGCATACATGGTATTAAAGAGTGTACACCACAGCAAATAGCTGAATGGGAAGAGCGACATATTCAAACTGCAAATGCAGTAGTGACTAGAGCGCAAGCTACTAATATGTCGCATGATACACCTATTGAACCTACAGTTCATACCACTTGTGATGATGATGCTCCTATTTCACGGGAGTTGTTTGCAACATTGCAAAAGAATGATGATTCATTAAAAAAAAATTTTCAGTATGTGAACAAAAAGAATACCAGCAACAAACTTGCAAAATCTAGACATGACTTTATACTTAAAAATGGGATTTTGGTTAGAGTAATACGGGAAAAGGATTCATCCTTATGTTATCAGATCTTAGTCCCATCCTCTATGAGATCTCGTATATTACGACATGCGCATGACTCGCAATGTGCGGGCCATATGGGTTTTTCGCGTACCAAATCCAGAGTGCTTTCGGCATTCTACTGGCCAGGCGTCCATAGGGACATCACTCTCTATTGTCGGTCCTGTTTGATATGTCAGGAAGTTAAGGTACGGGGTCCATTTCATGCGGCTCCTATTCAAGCTGCGGACATCCCGATTAGACCATTTGATAAAATGGCTATAGACATTATTGGTCCGATGCTTCCATCTGCTAGAGGGCATACGCATATTCTTACGTGCATTGATATGTGCACTCGTTGGCCTGAGGCCATCCCTCTCAAGAACACTTCATCTGCCAGTGTAGCAGAGGCATTGATGTTAATCTTCTCACGCATTGGTTTTCCACGGAAAATCTTGTCGGATCATGGGGTTCAGTTCATTTCTGAATCCATGTCTCAAGTTATGAAGACATTAGGTATAGACAGATCTCTTAGTTCTATTTATCATCCGATGTCAAATGGGTTAATTGAGCGTCTCAATAGGACACTCAAGCAGTTGTTGGGTAAGATGACCCAAGACCATCCCCAAGACTGGGATCGGGTCATACCCGCGGCTCTGTTCGCGTATCGCGAAGTACAAAATCAAGCCACGGGGTTTTCTCCATTCCAGCTAGTTTTTGGCATGCAACCACGCGGTCCGATGTCGTTAATCCACGACTTATTGGTTGACGAGAATATTGAAGAGGAAACTCAATCCTCTTATGAGTATGTGATCTCTCTGAGAAAGAGAATCATAGATGCTTGTAGACTAGCTACTGCATCATCCGAACAAGCCAAAGAAAAAGCTCGTCTATTTGCAAACAAGTATAGACGTCTTCGCCAGCTTATTCCTGGTGACGAAGCTTTTGTATTACTCCCTGCGCATAACAATCGTCTTTTAATTACCTGGAGAGGTCCTTTCAGGATCATCTCAAGAATATCCGATGTCGACTACATCGTTGATGTTAATGGTAAACATAAAACCTTCCACATTAACATGTTGAAGGAGTATTACTCACGTCCTGATTATCTACAGTCAGTGTTCCAGGCAACTGACGATCCTACACCTCCTATTCAACACTATTCTAGTTTGTCAGTCATCCAAGAAGAAGAATCTTCTTTCGATGATGTACAACTACCAATACCAGTTGTACCACTCCATTCCACTGAGAAATGGAATGATGTTACAATCTCATCTACTCTTTCGGCTGATCAACGTCAGCAAGTCTCTAATATTCTACACTCGTATGAGGATGTCCTCACTGACATCCCAGGTCATACGTCAGTCATCCAACATGACATTATTCTGACTGACGATACGCCTATTCGAGTTCGCCCATATCCTATCCCTTTACACTTTCGTGATAAGGTTGATAAGGAATTGGATGAGATGCTTCAATTAAATATAATTGAACCATCTTCATCACCATATTCTTCTTCTATGGTAATCATTAGGAAGAAGGACAACAATATACGTCTTTGCGTAGATTACAGGAAATTAACAAAGTTACAAAATTCGATGCGGAACCGTTACCTCTTTTAGACGACTTATTGGAGAGGTTATCTCATGCCACATTCTTTTCGAAATTTGACCTTTCAAAGGGCTATTGGCAAGTGCCACTAACTCCTAAAGCAAAGCCATTCACCGCTTTCTCGACGCCACGGGGTCTTTTTCAATGGAATTTTATGCCATTCGGATTAATGAATGCGCCAGCTACCTTTGTACGCATGATGCGCCGCATATTGTCTCATCGTCCCGATGTCATTACTTATATAGATGACATCTGTCTTTTCAGTGACTCTTGGGATGAACATATTCATGGATTAAAAGCTTTACTTTCTACCTTACAGGATTATAATTTAACAGGAAAACCTTCAAAGGCTTTTGTCGGTTTTCATGACATCTCATTTCTGGGTCACCGCATAGGTCATGGTTTCATGTATACAGAAGACAATAACGTCTCTAAAATTTTAAACATCTCAGCACCTAAGACAAAAAAACAAGTTAGGTCTATTTTAGGACTAATACAGTTCTATTCAAAATTCATCCCTCATTTGTCTACTATAACTGCACCTTTTTCGTCTCTACTGAAAAAAGGCACATCTAATGTAATAAAGTGGTCGCAGGATCACCAAACGGCGTTAGACTATATAAAACGATTTTTTTTCAAAAGAACCTTTTTTGAGGTTGCCTAACAAAAATCTCACTTTCATCCTTCGCAGTGATGCAGCTTCTTACGCTATTGCTGCAGTTTTGATGCAGGAATATAACGGCACCTTATTTCCGGTGATGTACGTGTCCAGAAAACTTACGGAGAGCGAACTCAAATGCTCCGTTCTGGATAAAGAGCTCCTGGCATTGGTGTGGGCAATCACAAAACTGGAACGTTACCTCCTTGGCTCACACTTTGTGGTGGAATCTGATCAAAAAGCTCTTACCGCACTGAACTCGAAGAACGTAAAATCATCGAAGTCAGCGCGTTACGCTATAGCGCTTCAACCATTCAATTTTGAAGTACGAGCTATTCCTGGAGTGAAGAATGTGTTCGCAGACTGTTTGTCGAGATGCCCAAGCGAACTTGTCGAAACTAAACCACTTCCAGATGTTGAAACATCCTCACCGATAACATGAATAACTGTGTACATTTTCATTGATTATACATCTATAAAGACTGATCATATAACTGAAGTATTCGTATAAATATATCTTTCAGGATATACTTACTTATTGATTATAACATTACTTCTTGTGTAGTAACGTTTTATTAGAACGGGAACAGTGGTATTAGAGTAACATTTTATTAGGACTGCAACATTGGTACTACAGTAACTTTTTATTAGTATGTGTTACGTGCAGTCTTTGATATCTTACAATATTATACATTGGTATACTTGTTATGTTCGCAAATATTTTGTAAACAAAATAGTGCTTAAGGAAAAGTCATTATTGAGTTACTTCCCTTGAAAGTTGTGTCGGCTCTTTCGATCAAACTCCGCGGATAAATCCATTTTACTGCGATTATTCGTTGTTTGGGTAATAATAGATTGTTCTTGCTTCAGAATATCTATGGCCTGAATTTATGTGTATTGTTTGTCTGAGTAGGACGAGTCTGTCTTATATCTGTATATCTTTACATATCTAAGTCGAACTATATGTTCTGTTGTCTCTAGAGAGGTCGAAGGCTATTCGGCGGATGTGTCGCTAGAGTGTGGTGTGATTTGGCTTCGTCCTGATAGGGACTGTGTGTTTTCCATGTCGGCCTGTCGCCGGGGAAAAAGTGATCTCAGTATTTGTGGGGAAGGTGATAGTTGTCTAAACCTATCGTGTATGCTTTACCCCAGTGTTTAGTCGTATTGCCAAGGAATGGCAGTTTCATAATTCCTATACCAAGGTAATCAAAGACACTCTTATGAACTCTCGATCGAAGCCACCATTTTCGATAGTTACGATTTGAATGTCTAAGAGAATATATTTGACTCGATGAAAACGACTTCGATTCCTAGCAGCACTATATCCTGTAGATTGCAGTCAATTGTTCATGATCAAATCTACAGAGCAATGAAATGTTTTATGAATGACTAACTTTAGGACAGATTCATTATCTGTATCCAAACGTGAGTGACAGCTCACGAGTGAAGCCATCTTGGAACCAAAACATGTAGTGACTTTCAAGAAGAGAAAAGGGGATGCCCGTATTATCGCTTGTTTAGTCCAGAGATCACTGCTACACATGAGAACCCATTATTAGCGGTTCAATATTATTATATGGAAAAATATGTGCTGAACATTATGTTGAAGAATCGTCGCTAGACGAGATTAGGTTTAGAAGCCATCTGAAATATTGTTTATAAGCTGACGTGCTCAGTCAGTGAAGTCAGATGATTTATATGTATGGGCGATACTGAGGGCTTGGCTACTGACAGTCCATTATAATATTAATCTACATGAGTGCCCATGTAACATTGCAAGACCATTTATCCACTGTACTATGATGTATTATGCCAACCTGTGATTTGTCACTATCTGTGCTGTCGAGTGTGTACGTCCAATTAAACTTTAGAAAAGGTACACAGTCGTTGGTGTCGATGACTTCCAGCCATACATGAGTGTGAGAAAAGAACATTTGTCAACACACGAACCCTTATCATCATTCGCACGTTGTACACTCAATCCATGTCTACACACCACTGCGTAGGTCAAGTTGACATTCCATACACTACAGTGGAGCAAACAACACCATAGAGATCTTATCAACTGATGATGATGATGATGTCTGCTTCCATCCACTTATATCTATCTTTTGGTGGATATCATTAACGGGAATAAAAATCCAACTTTATCCAACATTATCAACTGGTGGGACCAGCTTTCTGGGTTTGACCTCGCAGAAGTTCAGAAGTCAACAGATTACCGATACCAGACCGTTTCCTGTGGCTGATACGACACACTTGCAGTATTGGTTTGCTCTTTGTCAACACTTCGTCACGTGACCTGTCAGGTGAATGCAGTATGTAGGTCAGCGTTGTTGACATTTTTTACATTAGACATTATAGAGTTTCACAGAACAGTTGGATCAATTCTTGTCAATGTTAACAGGAAGACAGTATGAGTGAACTAAGAAGTCCTATTTTCATCGATGGATCTTCTTGTTTTCCATATATGAACTTTAATATTTAAGGCCAGAATGTTTAATTGAATAAAGTGGCAGTTTGTTTATTTTCATAAAAAAATAACTTTGCCATTACTGTAAAACTGAGCCTATTTTGCAACACATACTATCATACACATAATTTATATATATTTATGTTTACATGTTATTTGTTTGTATAGTATGTTAGTTTCTATGTCAGCGGGTTGTGTTTAAGGTTGGGCGGCGTCCTCACAACAGAATATCCCACGTCATAGAGGGTCCGTTGTGGGCGTTTTCTATAGGTGCAATTTTCTTGATTGAAAATTTGCTGCGACAACTGTTGCTTTTGTGTTAGCTGTGAAGTCTGTAATTATTGTTATTTTTGTAATATTTCTTTGTTCTTTAGTTTTGTTTTGATTTGTTTGTAATTTGTTGGTCTAACCTTTTCTATCTTTCAGTTCTATTCACAATTTATATTCATATATTGTGACGTCATTTGTGTTGTTATTCTTTGCAGATTCAGTGATTATTTTCATTGATTTCCCTATTTGATTTATTTTGATTTCTGCAAACGTTCTTGTATTGTCAGTCCTATTTGTACTTTATGTATTCTGTTGGTTGACATATGTTTTATATAGGTATATTTCATAAGACACAATTGCCTGTGCACTGCACTTGGATTATGGTATAAACCAGTACCTGATTATTATTACTATTATACAAGACCTTATTAAAGGCTTGTGACCCACAGATATTGGGATAGTATACTGATTAATCAAGTCATTGAGAACTTGTGGTATTATTATTGGTTCAGGTGATTAGTATTATTGTTAGACATCATGTCTACATTAGAATACTTCATTACACAAGGGAAAGCCCTTGATAAGACTGGTCAACAATTAGAACAATGGGCAGTTGCTCAATATGACAAAGCATTAGCTGCAGAAGAGAGAAGAGCTATGGCAGAAGAGAAAAGATTAGCTGCAGAAGAAAGAAAAGCTATGGCGGAAGAGAAAAGATTAGAAAGAGAAGCTGAGGCTGCTGCTGAACAAAAGAAATTGCAGATGCAGGTAGAGGAAAGGAGATTTGAAGCTGAACAAAAAAAATTGGAAAGAGAAGCTGCGGCTGAACAAAAAAGATTAGACAGTGAAGCTGAACAAAAAAAATTGGAAAGAGAAGCGGCGGCTGAACAAAAAAGATTAGACAGTGAAGCTGAACAAAAAAGATTAGACAGGGAAGCTGAACAAAAAAGATTAGACAGGGAAGCTGAACAAAAAAGATTAGACAGGGAAGCTGAACAAAAAAGATTAGACAGAGAGGCTGAAGAAAAAAAAGCAATAAGAGAACATGAATTTGAGTTGGAGAAATTAAGATTGACAAGTATGAGTAATGTTAATCAGGCATCTAGTGGTAATGATAAACCTTCTACTTACAAGGTTAAGGTTCCACCGTTCAATCAGTCCAGTGACGATATTACATTCTGGCTGGATAGATTTGAACGTTCTTGTCGTACACATAATGTGGATAAATCACAATACGCTAATCAATTATCAGAAAACTTGAAAGGTGAATCTTTGACTAGATTATGCCTTGTAGGAGAAGCAGATAAGGATAATTATGATGTCATTAGGGCGGCTTTGATAAAAAAATATCAGCTAAGTGAGGAAGGCTATCGCCTTTTATTTAAAACGATGGTACCTGAGACGGGTGTAGAATTCTCAGAATTCACTGCAAAGGCACGTCTCACAGTTGATCGTTGGATTGAGCTTTCCAAAACAGAAAAAACGTATGAAGGACTTATGGATTTGTTGCTCAGAGATAAGATTATGTCATGTGTGAACAAACCTTTCCTTGAATTTATACATGAGCGTAAACCCAAATCTCTAAAAGAAATGGAAGAATATTGTTCCCAATATGTCACTGCACACCCCGACGTGACTTTTGGCAACACTAAGATTAAGGAGAGTATGCCAGTTGCTTCAGCAACACCATACAATCCCAATTATTCACACAGATTTCAGGGACCTCAAAACAGATTTGATAAAAAAGGTAACCATAATAGTTATCAAAACCAAGGTAACCAATCATTTCAGGGTTCTTCTTCAAAGAACTGGAGACGACCTGATAGCTCTCGACACAGGGGTGGTCATAATTATAGGAATTTCCGTAGAGGAAGTAATTATAGAAACTATCAGGGTTATCCGTCTTGGAGTCAACAAGATCATAATTACAGAGATACTCATTATAATGAATATGATAATGGTAACCAAGGGAACTATGACTCAAACCCAAATAGGGGTTACAATAGAGGTAACAATAACTACAGAGGTGATAATAACCGAGGTAGATCTCAAAACAAAAGACATAAACCACATTTTCAGGCAAACTCTGCACAACAAGAGTCCCATGAAGCCTATAAACAGAGTAAAGATAATAATGATGCTAGTAATATGGCATGTGCCGCTTTTGATTTTGGGAGAGCATCTCAGTGCCCCCAATGCAAAACGTTATTTGAGCCAACCACAGTGTCTACTTTAAGCTGTGGCCATCCTCTTCCTGCTCTTCCAGCATCAGTCGCGCATGATGGAAGAGGTTCTCTTGTCTTACATAAGGGTTTAGTGAATAACAATCCAGTCTCTGTGCTATTTGATTCTGGATGCACCACAATTGGTGTTAGGCAGTCACTCGTAGATCCTTCCCGTGCCACTGGACAAGTAGTCAAATGTGTAACATTTGGCGGCACATTAGAGAAATACTCTACTGCTATCATTAGGATTGCTACTCCTTTCTTTACAGGAGATGTACACGCATGTCTTCTTCCGAATCCGATCGCTGACCTCATCATCGGTCGCATTCATGGAGTCAAGGAATGCACTCCGCAACAAATTTCCACGTGGGAAAGGCAAAACATGCAGATTGCTAACGCTGTAGTCACTAGAGCTCAGGCTCTTAATATGCCTCAAACTTCATCTATTGAAGATAATGAAGTGCATAACCAAGATAATCCCTTGGTAATTTCTCGTGACTCGTTTATAAAACAGCAAGAAGATGATCCCACTCTGAAGAAATTCTTCATTCTTGCAACTAAAGGTGATCCGAATAAAGACACAAGTCGTAAATCGTGGATTACAAAGAAGAATGGCGTACTTGTACGTATGGTTCAAGACTCCATTACGTCAAGTCATTCTCAAATCCTGGTTCCCAAGAATTTGAGAGTTAAAATTTTGCAGCACGCTCACGACTCTCAGTGTGCTGGACACATGGGTTTTTCCCGTACTAAGTCAAGAGTCCTTGCGGCTTTCTTTTGGCCATTGGTAAACAAGGACATACGTATTTATTGTCGATCTTGTAAAGTATGTCAGGAAGTTAAATCCAAAGGTCCACGGCATGCTGCACCCATTCAGGCGGCGGACATTCCTATTCGGCCGTTTCAAAAAAAATGGCCATAGACATTATTGGTCCATTTAAGATCAAGTCTGCCAGAGGACATCAGTTTATCTTGACGTGTGTTGATATGTGCACACGTTGGCCAGAGGCTATTCCTCTGAAGAGCATTACTACTGCTGATATTGCAGATGCTCTTTGGCTTATATTTTCTCGTCTGGGGTTCCCCGGAGAAATATTGTCAGACCATGGCACCCAACTAATATCAGATACCATGTCTCAAGTAATGTCTACTCTGCAGATAGATAGATCTTTAAGTAGTATCTACCATCCAATGTCTAATGGTATGGTCGAACGCCTTAATAGAACACTTAAAAACTTACTGGGGAAGATAACTGAGGATCATCCTCAAGACTGGGACAGAGTTTTACCTGCGGCCCTCTTCGCTTACAGAGAGGTACCCAATGAACATACGGGATTTTCTCCCTTTGAACTCGTCTTTGGCGCGCGTCCGCGTGGCCCTATGTCGTTGCTTCACGATCTCATAACATCTGACAATATTGACGATGACACAAAGTCATCCTACGAATATGTCATCGCGTTGAGACAAAAAATTATCGAAGCATGCAAATTAGCAACTTCTTCTTCTGAATTTGCGAAACAGAAGGCAAGGCAATTTGCCAATAAGAAGAGATGCTTACGACAACTTTGTCCTGGTGACAAAGCATTTGTATTACTACCTTGTAGGGAAAACAGATTACTTATTTCTTGGAAAGGTCCGTACGATATAATATCGAAAATTTCCGATGTCGACTATATTGTCGATATTGATGGGAAGCATAAAACCTTCCACATCAATATGCTTACTGAATTCCATGAACGTCCGGATTATTTGCAACCCATTTTCCAAGCAACGGACAATTCTCCAGTACAACATGGTCATTACTCATCACTGTCCGTGATACAGGATGAGGAAACAAGTTTTTCAGATGTAAATCTTCCTCTTCCAATGATCCCACTTCATTCCAGTGAATCATGGAAGAACGTTACTGTCTCTCCTGATTTGTCTCTAGGAGAACAGCGACAAGTTTCAACTATGTTGCAAACATTTCAGGATGTACTCACTGACATCCCTGGACAAACGAATGTCATTCAACATGACATTGTTCTAACTGACCATACTCCTATTAGGGTTAGACCTTATCCTATACCTATACATTTTCAAGCACAGGTCGAGAAAGAGTTGGATGAGATGATAGATTTGAAAATAATCGAACCATCCACCTCTGCATATTCTTCGCCGATGGTTATTGTGCGTAAAAAAGACAATAACATACGTCTTTGCGTTGACTATCGAAAATTGAATCAAGTAACTAAGTTCGATGCCGAACCTATGCCTTTACTGGAAGAGCTACTTACTCGACTCTCCAAATCTCATTTTTTCACTAAACTTGATTTGTCTAAAGGATATTGGCAAGTTCCTTTATCTGAACGCGCCAAACCTCTCACGGCTTTTTCAACACCTAGAGGTTTGTTCCAATGGAATTTTATGCCTTTCGGTCTTATGAACGCACCAGCTACGTTCGTACGCATGATGCGCCGAATCCTATCTTATCGGTCAGATGTCATTGCATATCTAGACGACATCTGTCTTTTCAGCGATACTTGGGAAGATCACTATTCAGGGTTAGATGAATTGCTGTCTACTTTGCGTGAGCACAACCTGACAGCGAAACCCTCTAAAGCCTATATTGGTTTTAGCGAAATTTCTTTCCTAGGCCACCGAGTTGGTCATGGTTTCCTAAAGACAGAGGACCATAATACTAGTAAGATACTTAACATCTCAATCCCTAAGACTAAAAAACAGGTGAGAAGTCTGTTAGGTCTTATTCAATTTTATGGCAGATTCATTCAGAATCTATCCTCTATCATGGCACCTCTCTCAACACTTCTAAAGAAAGGTTCGCCTAATGTGGTCCACTGGTCTCAGGAATGCCAATGCTCTCTGGATAAGATTAAAACACTGTTTTCAACACCACCTATTTTAGTGCTACCCACTAAAGATAAGACATTCGTTCTTCGTAGTGACGCTTCATCCACTGGGATTGGAGCGGCACTAATGCAAGAGTACTCTGGAACTCTGCATCCTGTAATGTATATTTCCAGAAAACTTAATGCGGCAGAAAGGAATTATTCGGTTTTAGACCGTGAGCTATTAGCTATGGTTTGGTCGATCCTCAAACTACAGAGATTCCTTCTAGGCGCACATTTCATAGTAGAAACCGACCAAAAAGCTCTTACTGCTATACAGAGTAAGAATTTGAAGAGCTCGAGGTCTACTCGATATGCAATTGCTCTTCAACCTTTTCATTTCTCTGTGCGAGCTATTCGTGGATCAGATAATGTGATGGCAGACATTCTGTCAAGATGCCCACATGATTCCACATAACTATTAGGGCTTAGACTTCTTGATATGTCTAGTTCTATAGTAGTTCCTTTTCTATATCATGATAGATACACATTTGTAATTTAATAATATAATGATTGTATCACTACATAGCGGTTCATTGATGTTTATTCACCGCTGTGCTTTGATGATTTTTTCTTCATAAATCATAAATTTAAGATATCTAATACGAAATGATGATATGAATTTTTTAGGCATTGTGTAATTGCCAGAATTGTATTATACTTTGATGACACCTTCCTGGAAAAATATACTTGTAGAGAAATAATTTCTCTCAGTTTATGAGACACATTCTCACCAGTCGCTCCATAAGTCGACTTAGCCTCATATTAGGCGTTATAGGTATTCCTGATATTTTCATCTGCGCATTATTCATGCGTTGTGAGCCTATTGTACGTTGCTCCTAGATGTATTTCAAAAAGAAAAAAAAAAAAATGTTCCTTTTTTTTTTTTTCCCGGGAGGTGTGGTAAGACTGTTACGTGCAGTCTTTGATATCTTACAATATTATACATTGGTATTCTTGTTATCTTCGCAAATATTTTGAAAGCAAAATAGTGCTTAAGGGAAAGTCATTATTGTGTTACTTCCCTTGAAAGTTGTGTCGGCTCTTTCGATCAAACTCCGCGGATAAATCCATTTTACTGCGATTTATTCGTTGTTTGGGTAATAATAGATTGTTCTTGCTTCAGAATATCTATGGCCTGAATTTATGTGTATTGTTTGTCTGAGTAGGACGAGTCTGTCTTATATCTGTATATCTTTACATATCTAAGTCGAACTATATGTTCTGTTGTCTCTAGAGAGGTCGAAGGCTATTCGGCGGATGTGTCGCTAGAGTGTGGTGTGATTTGGCTTCGTCCTGATAGGGACTGTGTGTTTTCCATGTCGGCCTGTCGCCGGGGAAAAAGTGATCTCAGTATTTGTGGGGAAGGTGATAGTTGTCTAAACCTATCGTGTATGCTTTACCCCAGTGTTTAGTCGTATTGCCAAGGAATGGCAGTTTCATAATTCCTATACCAAGGTAATCAAAGATACTCTTATGAACTCTCGATCGAAGCCACCATTTTCGATAGTTACGATTTGAATGTCTAAGAGAATATATTTGACTCGATGAAAACGACTTCGATTCCTAGCAGCACTATATCCTGTAGATTGCAGTCAATTGTTCATGATCAAATCTACAGAGCAATGAAATGTTTTATGAATGACTAACTTTAGGACAGATTCATTATCTGTATCCAAACGTGAGTGACAGCTCACGAGTGAAGCCATCTTGGAACCAAAACATGTAGTGACTTTCAAGAAGAGAAAAGGGATGCCCGTATTATCGCTTGATCAGTCCAGAGATCACTGCTACACATGAGAACCCATTGCTAGCGGTTCAATATTATTATATGGAAAAATATGTGCTGAACATTATGTTGAAGAATCGTCGCTAGACGAGATTAGGTTTAGAAGCCATCTGAAATATTGTTTATAAGCTGACGTGCTCAGTCAGTGAAGTCAGATGATTTATATGTATGGGCGATACTGAGTGCTTGGCTACTGACAGTCCATTATAATATTAATCTACATGAGTGCCCATGTAACATAACATTGCAAGACCATTTATCCACTGTACTATGATGTATTATGCAACCTGTGATTTGTCACTATCTGTGCTGTCGAGTGTGTACGTCCAATTAAACTTTAGAAAAGGTACACAGTCGTTGGTGTCGATGACTTCCAGTCATACATGAGTGTGAGAAAAGAACATTTTTTGTCAACAACACGAACCCTTATCATCATTCGCACATTATACACTCAATCCATGTCTACACACCACTGCGTAGGTCAAGTTGACATTCCATACACTACAGTGGAGCAAACAACACCATAGAGATCTTATCAACTGATGATGATGATGATGTCTGCTTCCATCCACTTATATCTATCTTTTGGTGGATATCATTAACGGGAATAAAAATCCAACGTTATCCAACTTTATCAACTTTATCAACTGGTGGACCAGCTTTCTGGGTTTGACCTCGCAGAAGTTCAGAAGTCAACAGATTACCGATACCAGACCGTTTCCTGTGGCTGATACGACACACTTGCAGTATTGGTTTGCTCTTTGTCAACACTTCGTCACGTGACCTGTCAGGTGAATGCAGTATGTAGGTCAGCGTTGTTGACATTTTTTACATTAGACATTATAGAGTTTCACAGAACAGTTGGATCAATTCTTGTCAATGTTAACAGGAAGACAGTATGAGTGAACTAAGAAGTCCTATTTTCATCGATGGATCTTCTTGTTTTCCATATATGAACTTTAATATTTAAGGCCAGAATGTTTAATTGAATAAAGTGGCAGTTTGTTTATTTTCATAAAAATAACTTTGCCATTACTGTAAAACTGAGCCTATTTTGCAACACATACTATCATACACATAATTTATATATATTTATGTTTACATGTTATTTGTTTGTATAGTATGTTAGTTTCTATGTCAGCGGGTTGTGTTTAAGGTTGGGCGGCGTCCTCACAACAGAATATCCCACGTCATAGAGGGTCCGTTGTGGGCGTTTTCTATAGGTGCAATTTTCTTGATTGAAAATTTGCTGCGACAACTGTTGCTTTTGTGTTAGCTGTGAAGTCTGTAATTATTGTTATTTTTGTAATATTTCTTTGTTCTTTAGTTTTGTTTTGATTTGTTTGTAATTTGTTGGTCTAACCTTTTCTATCTTTCAGTTCTATTCACAATTTATATTCATATATTGTGACGTCATTTGTGTTGTTATTCTTTGCAGATTCAGTGATTATTTTCATTGATTTCCCTATTTGATTTATTTTGATTTCTGCAAACGTTCTTGTATTGTCAGTCCTATTTGTACTTTATGTATTCTGTTGGTTGACATATGTTTTATATAGGTATATTTCATAAGACACAATTGCCTGTGCACTGCACTTGGATTATGGTATAAACCAGTACCTGATTATTATTACTATTATACAAGACCTTATTAAAGGCTTGTGACCCACAGATATTGGGATAGTATACTGATTAATCAAGTCATTGAGAACTTGTGGTATTATTATTGATTCAGGTGATTAGTATTATTGTTAGACATCATGGCTACATTAGAATACTTCATTACACAAGGGAAAGCCCTTGATAAGACTGGTCAACAATTAGAACAATGGGCAGTTGCTCAATATGACAAAGCATTAGCTGCAGAAGAGAGAAGAGCTATGGCAGAAGAGAAAAGATTAGCTGCAGAAGAAAGAAAAGCTATGGCGGAAGAGAAAAGATTAGAAAGAGAAGCTGAGGCTGCTGCTGAACAAAAGAAATTGCAGATGCAGGTAGAGGAAAGGAGATTTGAAGCTGAACAAAAAAAATTGGAAAGAGAAGCTGCGGCTGAACAAAAAAGATTAGACAGTGAAGCTGAACAAAAAAAATTGGAAAGAGAAGCTGCGGCTGAACAAAAAAAGATTAGACAGTGAAGCTGAACAAAAAAGATTAGACAGGGAAGCTGAACAAAAAAGATTAGACAGGGAAGCTGAACAAAAAAGATTAGACAGAGAGGCTGAAGAAAAAAAAAGCAATAAGAGAACATGAATTTGAGTTGGAGAAATTAAGATTGACAAGTATGAGTAATGTTAATCAGGCATCTAGTGGTAATGATAAACCTTCTACTTACAAGGTTAAGGTTCCACCGTTCAATCAGTCCAGTGACGATATTACATTCTGGCTGGATAGATTTGAACGTTCTTGTCGTACACATAATGTGGATAAATCACAATACGCTAATCAATTATCAGAAAACTTGAAAGGTGAATCTTTGACTAGATTATGCCTTGTAGGAGAAGCAGATAAGGATAATTATGATGTCATTAGGGCGGCTTTGATAAAAAAATATCAGCTAAGTGAGGAAGGCTATCGCCTTTTATTTAAAACGATGGTACCTGAGACGGGTGTAGAATTCTCAGAATTCACTGCAAAGGCACGTCTCACAGTTGATCGTTGGATTGAGCTTTCCAAAACAGAAAAAACGTATGAAGGACTTATGGATTTGTTGCTCAGAGATAAGATTATGTCATGTGTGAACAAACCTTTCCTTGAATTTATACATGAGCGTAAACCCAAATCTCTAAAAGAAATGGAAGAATATTGTTCCCAATATGTCACTGCACACCCCGACGTGACTTTTGGCAACACTAAGATTAAGGAGAGTATGCCAGTTGCTTCAGCAACACCATACAATCCCAATTATTCACACAGATTTCAGGGACCTCAAAACAGATTTGATAAAAAAGGTAACCATAATAGTTATCAAAACCAAGGTAACCAATCATTTCAGGGTTCTTCTTCAAAGAACTGGAGACGACCTGATAGCTCTCGACACAGGGGTGGTCATAATTATAGGAATTTCCGTAGAGGAAGTAATTATAGAAACTATCAGGGTTATCCGTCTTGGAGTCAACAAGATCATAATTACAGAGATACTCATTATAATGAATATGATAATGGTAACCAAGGGAACTATGACTCAAACCCAAATAGGGGTTACAATAGAGGTAACAATAACTACAGAGGTGATAATAACCGAGGTAGATCTCAAAACAAAAGACATAAACCACATTTTCAGGCAAACTCTGCACAACAAGAGTCCCATGAAGCCTATAAACAGAGTAAAGATAATAATGATGCTAGTAATATGGCATGTGCCGCTTTTGATTTTGGGAGAGCATCTCAGTGCCCCCAATGCAAAACGTTATTTGAGCCAACCACAGTGTCTACTTTAAGCTGTGGCCATCCTCTTCCTGCTCTTCCAGCATCAGTCGCGCATGATGGAAGAGGTTCTCTTGTCTTACATAAGGGTTTAGTGAATAACAATCCAGTCTCTGTGCTATTTGATTCTGGATGCACCACAATTGGTGTTAGGCAGTCACTCGTAGATCCTTCCCGTGCCACTGGACAAGTAGTCAAATGTGTAACATTTGGCGGCACATTAGAGAAATACTCTACTGCTATCATTAGGATTGCTACTCCTTTCTTTACAGGAGATGTACACGCATGTCTTCTTCCGAATCCGATCGCTGACCTCATCATCGGTCGCATTCATGGAGTCAAGGAATGCACTCCGCAACAAATTTCCACGTGGGAAAGGCAAAACATGCAGATTGCTAACGCTGTAGTCACTAGAGCTCAGGCTCTTAATATGCCTCAAACTTCATCTATTGAAGATAATGAAGTGCATAACCAAGATAATCCCTTGGTAATTTCTCGTGACTCGTTTATAAAACAGCAAGAAGATGATCCCACTCTGAAGAAATTCTTCATTCTTGCAACTAAAGGTGATCCGAATAAAGACACAAGTCGTAAATCGTGGATTACAAAGAAGAATGGCGTACTTGTACGTATGGTTCAAGACTCCATTACGTCAAGTCATTCTCAAATCCTGGTTCCCAAGAATTTGAGAGTTAAAATTTTGCAGCACGCTCACGACTCTCAGTGTGCTGGACACATGGGTTTTTCCCGTACTAAGTCAAGAGTCCTTGCGGCTTTCTTTTGGCCATTGGTAAACAAGGACATACGTATTTATTGTCGATCTTGTAAAGTATGTCAGGAAGTTAAATCCAAAGGTCCACGGCATGCTGCACCCATTCAGGCGGCGGACATTCCTATTCGGCCGTTTCAAAAAATGGCCATAGACATTATTGGTCCATTTAAGATCAAGTCTGCCAGAGGACATCAGTTTATCTTGACGTGTGTTGATATGTGCACACGTTGGCCAGAGGCTATTCCTCTGAAGAGCATTACTACTGCTGATATTGCAGATGCTCTTTGGCTTATATTTTCTCGTCTGGGGTTCCCCGGAGAGATATTGTCAGACCATGGCACCCAACTAATATCAGATACCATGTCTCAAGTAATGTCTACTCTGCAGATAGATAGATCTTTAAGTAGTATCTACCATCCAATGTCTAATGGTATGGTCGAACGCCTTAATAGAACACTTAAAAACTTACTGGGGAAGATAACTGAGGATCATCCTCAAGACTGGGACAGAGTTTTACCTGCGGCCCTCTTCGCTTACAGAGAGGTACCCAATGAACATACGGGATTTTCTCCCTTTGAACTCGTCTTTGGCGCGCGTCCGCGTGGCCCTATGTCGTTGCTTCACGATCTCATAACATCTGACAATATTGACGATGACACAAAGTCATCCTACGAATATGTCATCGCGTTGAGACAAAAAATTATCGAAGCATGCAAATTAGCAACTTCTTCTTCTGAATTTGCGAAACAGAAGGCAAGGCAATTTGCCAATAAGAAGAGATGCTTACGACAACTTTGTCCTGGTGACAAAGCATTTGTATTACTACCTTGTAGGGAAAACAGATTACTTATTTCTTGGAAAGGTCCGTACGATATAATATCGAAAATTTCCGATGTCGACTATATTGTCGATATTGATGGGAAGCATAAAACCTTCCACATCAATATGCTTACTGAATTCCATGAACGTCCGGATTATTTGCAACCCATTTTCCAAGCAACGGACAATTCTCCAGTACAACATGGTCATTACTCATCACTGTCCGTGATACAGGATGAGGAAACAAGTTTTTCAGATGTAAATCTTCCTCTTCCAATGATCCCACTTCATTCCAGTGAATCATGGAAGAACGTTACTGTCTCTCCTGATTTGTCTCTAGGAGAACAGCGACAAGTTTCAACTATGTTGCAAACATTTCAGGATGTACTCACTGACATCCCTGGACAAACGAATGTCATTCAACATGACATTGTTCTAACTGACCATACTCCTATTAGGGTTAGACCTTATCCTATACCTATACATTTTCAAGCACAGGTCGAGAAAGAGTTGGATGAGATGATAGATTTGAAAATAATCGAACCATCCACCTCTGCATATTCTTCGCCGATGGTTATTGTGCGTAAAAAAGACAATAACATACGTCTTTGCGTTGACTATCGAAAATTGAATCAAGTAACTAAGTTCGATGCCGAACCTATGCCTTTACTGGAAGAGCTACTTACTCGACTCTCCAAATCTCATTTTTTCACTAAACTTGATTTGTCTAAAGGATATTGGCAAGTTCCTTTATCTGAACGCGCCAAACCTCTCACGGCTTTTTCAACACCTAGAGGTTTGTTCCAATGGAATTTTATGCCTTTCGGTCTTATGAACGCACCAGCTACGTTCGTACGCATGATGCGCCGAATCCTATCTTATCGGTCAGATGTCATTGCATATCTAGACGACATCTGTCTTTTCAGCGATACTTGGGAAGATCACTATTCAGGGTTAGATGAATTGCTGTCTACTTTGCGTGAGCACAACCTGACAGCGAAACCCTCTAAAGCCTATATTGGTTTTAGCGAAATTTCTTTCCTAGGCCACCGAGTTGGTCATGGTTTCCTAAAGACAGAGGACCATAATACTAGTAAGATACTTAACATCTCAATCCCTAAGACTAAAAAACAGGTGAGAAGTCTGTTAGGTCTTATTCAATTTTATGGCAGATTCATTCAGAATCTATCCTCTATCATGGCACCTCTCTCAACACTTCTAAAGAAAGGTTCGCCTAATGTGGTCCACTGGTCTCAGGAATGCCAATGCTCTCTGGATAAGATTAAAACACTGTTTTCAACACCACCTATTTTAGTGCTACCCACTAAAGATAAGACATTCGTTCTTCGTAGTGACGCTTCATCCACTGGGATTGGAGCGGCACTAATGCAAGAGTACTCTGGAACTCTGCATCCTGTAATGTATATTTCCAGAAAACTTAATGCGGCAGAAAGGAATTATTTAGTTTTAGACCGTGAGCTATTAGCTATGGTTTGGTCGATCCTCAAACTACAGAGATTCCTTCTAGGCGCACATTTCATAGTAGAAACCGACCAAAAAGCTCTTACTGCTATACAGAGTAAGAATTTGAAGAGCTCGAGGTCTACTCGATATGCAATTGCTCTTCAACCTTTTCATTTCTCTGTGCGAGCTATTCGTGGATCAGATAATGTGATGGCAGACATTCTGTCAAGATGCCCACATGATTCCACATAACTATTAGGGCTTAGACTTCTTGATATGTCTAGTTCTATAGTAGTTCCTTTTCTATATCATGATAGATACACATTTGTAATTTAATAATATAATGATTGTATCACTACATAGCGGTTCATTGATGTTTATTCACCGCTGTGCTTTGATGATTTTTTCTTCATAAATCATAAATTTAAGATATCTAATACGAAATGATGATATGAATTTTTTAGGCATTGTGTAATTGCCAGAATTGTATTATACTTTGATGACACCTTCCTGGAAAAATATACTTGTAGAGAAATAATTTCTCTCAGTTTATGAGACACATTCTCACCAGTCGCTCCATAAGTCGACTTAGCCTCATATTAGGCGTTATAGGTATTCCTGATATTTTCATCTGCGCATTATTCATGCGTTGTGAGCCTATTGTACGTTGCTCCTAGATGTATTTCAAAAAGGAAAAAAAAAAAATGTTCCATTTTTTTTCCCGGGAGGTGTGGTAAGACTGTTACGTGCAGTCTTTGATATCTTACAATATTATACATTGGTATTCTTGTTATCTTCGCAAATATTTTGAAAGCAAAATAGTGCTTAAGGGAAAGTCATTATTGTGTTACTTCCCTTGAAAGTTGTGTCGGCTCTTTCGATCAAACTCCGCGGATAAATCCATTTTACTGCGATTTATTCGTTGTTTGGGTAATAATAGATTGTTCTTGCTTCAGAATATCTATGGCCTGAATTTATGTGTATTGTTTGTCTGAGTAGGACGAGTCTGTCTTATATCTGTATATCTTTACATATCTAAGTCGAACTATATGTTCTGTTGTCTCTAGAGAGGTCGAAGGCTATTCGGCGGATGTGTCGCTAGAGTGTGGTGTGATTTGGCTTCGTCCTGATAGGGACTGTGTGTTTTCCATGTCGGCCTGTCGCCGGGGAAAAAGTGATCTCAGTATTTGTGGGGAAGGTGATAGTCGTCTAAACCTATCGTGTATGCTTTACCCCAGTGTTTAGTCGTATTGCCAAGGAATGGCAGTTTCATATTTCCTATACCAAGGTAATCAAAGATACTCTTATGAACTCTCGATCGAAGCCACCATTTTCGATAGTTACGATTTGAATGTCTAAGAGAATATATTTGACTCGATGAAAACGACTTCGATTCCTAGCAGCACTATATCCTGTAGATTGCAGTCAATTGTTCATGATCAAATCTACAGAGCAATGAAATGTTTTATGAATGACTAACTTTAGGACAGATTCATTATCTGTATCCAAACGTGAGTGACAGCTCACGAGTGAAGCCATCTTGGAACCAAAACATGTAGTGACTTTCAAGAAGAGAAAAGGGATGCCCGTATTATCGCTTGATCAGTCCAGAGATCACTGCTACACATGAGAACCCATTGCTAGCGGTTCAATATTATTATATGGAAAAATATGTGCTGAACATTATGTTGAAGAATCGTCGCTAGACGAGATTAGGTTTAGAAGCCATCTGAAATATTGTTTATAAGCTGACGTGCTCAGTCAGTGAAGTCAGATGATTTATATGTATGGGCGATACTGAGTGCTTGGCTACTGACAGTCCATTATACACTTAATCTACATGAGTGCCCATGTAACATTGCAAGACCATTTATCCACTGTACTATGATGTATTATGGCAACCTGTGATTTGTCACTATCTGTGCTGTCGAGTGTGTACGTCCAATTAAACTTTAGAAAAGGTACACAGTCGTTGGTGTCGATGACTTCCAGCCATACATGAGTGTGAGAAAAGAACATTTTTTGTCAACACCACGAACCTTTATCATCATTCGCACATTATACACTCAATCCATGTCTACACACCACTGCGTAGGTCAAGTTGACATTCCATACACTACAGTGGAGCAAACAACACCATAGAGATCTTATCAACTGATGATGATGATGATGTCTGCTTCCATCCACTTATATCTATCTTTTGGTGATATCATTAACGGGAATAAAAATCCAACTTTATCAACTTTATCAACTGGTGGACCAGCTTTCTGGGTTTGACCTCGCAGAAGTTCAGAAGTCAACAGATTACCGATACCAGACCGTTTCCTGTGGCTGATACGACACACTTGCAGTATTGGTTTGCTCTTTGTCAACACTTCGTCACGTGACCTGTCAGGTGAATGCAGTATGTAGGTCAGCGTTGTTGACATTTTTTACATTAGACATTATAGAGTTTCACAGAACAGTTGGATCAATTCTTGTCAATGTTAACAGGAAGACAGTATGAGTGAACTAAGAAGTCCTATTTTCATCGATGGATCTTCTTGTTTTCCATATATGAACTTTAATATTTAAGGCCAGAATGTTTAATTGAATAAAGTGGCAGTTTGTTTATTTTCATAAAAATAACTTTGCCATTACTGTAAAACTGAGCCTATTTTGCAACACATACTATCATACACATAATTTATATATATTTATGTTTACATGTTATTTGTTTGTATAGTATGTTAGTTTCTATGTCAGCGGGTTGTGTTTAAGGTTGGGCGGCGTCCTCACAACAGAATATCCCACGTCATAGAGGGTCCGTTGTGGGCGTTTTCTATAGGTGCAATTTTCTTGATTGAAAATTTGCTGCGACAACTGTTGCTTTTGTGTTAGCTGTGAAGTCTGTAATTATTGTTATTTTTGTAATATTTCTTTGTTCTTTAGTTTTGTTTTGATTTGTTTGTAATTTGTTGGTCTAACCTTTTCTATCTTTCAGTTCTATTCACAATTTATATTCATATATTGTGACGTCATTTGTGTTGTTATTCTTTGCAGATTCAGTGATTATTTTCATTGATTTCCCTATTTGATTTATTTTGATTTCTGCAAACGTTCTTGTATTGTCAGTCCTATTTGTACTTTATGTATTCTGTTGGTTGACATATGTTTTATATAGGTATATTTCATAAGACACAATTGCCTGTGCACTGCACTTGGATTATGGTATAAACCAGTACCTGATTATTATTACTATTATACAAGACCTTATTAAAGGCTTGTGACCCACAGATATTGGGATAGTATACTGATTAATCAAGTCATTGAGAACTTGTGGTATTATTATTGATTCAGGTGATTAGTATTATTGTTAGACATCATGGCTACATTAGAATACTTCATTACACAAGGGAAAGCCCTTGATAAGACTGGTCAACAATTAGAACAATGGGCAGTTGCTCAATATGACAAAGCATTAGCTGCAGAAGAGAGAAGAGCTATGGCAGAAGAGAAAAGATTAGCTGCAGAAGAAAGAAAAGCTATGGCGGAAGAGAAAAGATTAGAAAGAGAAGCTGAGGCTGCTGCTGAACAAAAGAAATTGCAGATGCAGGTAGAGGAAAGGAGATTTGAAGCTGAACAAAAAAAATTGGAAAGAGAAGCTGCGGCTGAACAAAAAAGATTAGACAGTGAAGCTGAACAAAAAAGATTAGACAGGGAAGCTGAACAAAAAAGATTAGACAGTGAAGCTGAACAAAAAAGATTAGACAGGGAAGCTGAACAAAAAAGATTAGACAGGGAAGCTGAACAAAAAAGATTAGACAGAGAGGCTGAAGAAAAAAAAGCAATAAGAGAACATGAATTTGAGTTGGAGAAATTAAGATTGACAAGTATGAGTAATGTTAATCAGGCATCTAGTGGTAATGATAAACCTTCTACTTACAAGGTTAAGGTTCCACCGTTCAATCAGTCCAGTGACGATATTACATTCTGGCTGGATAGATTTGAACGTTCTTGTCGTACACATAATGTGGATAAATCACAATACGCTAATCAATTATCAGAAAACTTGAAAGGTGAATCTTTGACTAGATTATGCCTTGTAGGAGAAGCAGATAAGGATAATTATGATGTCATTAGGGCGGCTTTGATAAAAAAATATCAGCTAAGTGAGGAAGGCTATCGCCTTTTATTTAAAACGATGGTACCTGAGACGGGTGTAGAATTCTCAGAATTCACTGCAAAGGCACGTCTCACAGTTGATCGTTGGATTGAGCTTTCCAAAACAGAAAAAACGTATGAAGGACTTATGGATTTGTTGCTCAGAGATAAGATTATGTCATGTGTGAACAAACCTTTCCTTGAATTTATACATGAGCGTAAACCCAAATCTCTAAAAGAAATGGAAGAATATTGTTCCCAATATGTCACTGCACACCCCGACGTGACTTTTGGCAACACTAAGATTAAGGAGAGTATGCCAGTTGCTTCAGCAACACCATACAATCCCAATTATTCACACAGATTTCAGGGACCTCAAAACAGATTTGATAAAAAAGGTAACCATAATAGTTATCAAAACCAAGGTAACCAATCATTTCAGGGTTCTTCTTCAAAGAACTGGAGACGACCTGATAGCTCTCGACACAGGGGTGGTCATAATTATAGGAATTTCCGTAGAGGAAGTAATTATAGAAACTATCAGGGTTATCCGTCTTGGAGTCAACAAGATCATAATTACAGAGATACTCATTATAATGAATATGATAATGGTAACCAAGGGAACTATGACTCAAACCCAAATAGGGGTTACAATAGAGGTAACAATAACTACAGAGGTGATAATAACCGAGGTAGATCTCAAAACAAAAGACATAAACCACATTTTCAGGCAAACTCTGCACAACAAGAGTCCCATGAAGCCTATAAACAGAGTAAAGATAATAATGATGCTAGTAATATGGCATGTGCCGCTTTTGATTTTGGGAGAGCATCTCAGTGCCCCCAATGCAAAACGTTATTTGAGCCAACCACAGTGTCTACTTTAAGCTGTGGCCATCCTCTTCCTGCTCTTCCAGCATCAGTCGCGCATGATGGAAGAGGTTCTCTTGTCTTACATAAGGGTTTAGTGAATAACAATCCAGTCTCTGTGCTATTTGATTCTGGATGCACCACAATTGGTGTTAGGCAGTCACTCGTAGATCCTTCCCGTGCCACTGGACAAGTAGTCAAATGTGTAACATTTGGCGGCACATTAGAGAAATACTCTACTGCTATCATTAGGATTGCTACTCCTTTCTTTACAGGAGATGTACACGCATGTCTTCTTCCGAATCCGATCGCTGACCTCATCATCGGTCGCATTCATGGAGTCAAGGAATGCACTCCGCAACAAATTTCCACGTGGGAAAGGCAAAACATGCAGATTGCTAACGCTGTAGTCACTAGAGCTCAGGCTCTTAATATGCCTCAAACTTCATCTATTGAAGATAATGAAGTGCATAACCAAGATAATCCCTTGGTAATTTCTCGTGACTCGTTTATAAAACAGCAAGAAGATGATCCCACTCTGAAGAAATTCTTCATTCTTGCAACTAAAGGTGATCCGAATAAAGACACAAGTCGTAAATCGTGGATTACAAAGAAGAATGGCGTACTTGTACGTATGGTTCAAGACTCCATTACGTCAAGTCATTCTCAAATCCTGGTTCCCAAGAATTTGAGAGTTAAAATTTTGCAGCACGCTCACGACTCTCAGTGTGCTGGACACATGGGTTTTTCCCGTACTAAGTCAAGAGTCCTTGCGGCTTTCTTTTGGCCATTGGTAAACAAGGACATACGTATTTATTGTCGATCTTGTAAAGTATGTCAGGAAGTTAAATCCAAAGGTCCACGGCATGCTGCACCCATTCAGGCGGCGGACATTCCTATTCGGCCGTTTCAAAAAATGGCCATAGACATTATTGGTCCATTTAAGATCAAGTCTGCCAGAGGACATCAGTTTATCTTGACGTGTGTTGATATGTGCACACGTTGGCCAGAGGCTATTCCTCTGAAGAGCATTACTACTGCTGATATTGCAGATGCTCTTTGGCTTATATTTTCTCGTCTGGGGTTCCCCGGAGAGATATTGTCAGACCATGGCACCCACCTAATATCAGATACCATGTCTCAAGTAATGTCTACTCTGCAGATAGATAGATCTTTAAGTAGTATCTACCATCCAATGTCTAATGGTATGGTCGAACGCCTTAATAGAACACTTAAAAACTTACTGGGGAAGATAACTGAGGATCATCCTCAAGACTGGGACAGAGTTTTACCTGCGGCCCTCTTCGCTTACAGAGAGGTACCCAATGAACATACGGGATTTTCTCCCTTTGAACTCGTCTTTGGCGCGCGTCCGCGTGGCCCTATGTCGTTGCTTCACGATCTCATAACATCTGACAATATTGACGATGACACAAAGTCATCCTACGAATATGTCATCGCGTTGAGACAAAAAATTATCGAAGCATGCAAATTAGCAACTTCTTCTTCTGAATTTGCGAAACAGAAGGCAAGGCAATTTGCCAATAAGAAGAGATGCTTACGACAACTTTGTCCTGGTGACAAAGCATTTGTATTACTACCTTGTAGGGAAAACAGATTACTTATTTCTTGGAAAGGTCCGTACGATATAATATCGAAAATTTCCGATGTCGACTATATTGTCGATATTGATGGGAAGCATAAAACCTTCCACATCAATATGCTTACTGAATTCCATGAACGTCCGGATTATTTGCAACCCATTTTCCAAGCAACGGACAATTCTCCAGTACAACATGGTCATTACTCATCACTGTCCGTGATACAGGATGAGGAAACAAGTTTTTCAGATGTAAATCTTCCTCTTCCAATGATCCCACTTCATTCCAGTGAATCATGGAAGAACGTTACTGTCTCTCCTGATTTGTCTCTAGGAGAACAGCGACAAGTTTCAACTATGTTGCAAACATTTCAGGATGTACTCACTGACATCCCTGGACAAACGAATGTCATTCAACATGACATTGTTCTAACTGACCATACTCCTATTAGGGTTAGACCTTATCCTATACCTATACATTTTCAAGCACAGGTCGAGAAAGAGTTGGATGAGATGATAGATTTGAAAATAATCGAACCATCCACCTCTGCATATTCTTCGCCGATGGTTATTGTGCGTAAAAAAGACAATAACATACGTCTTTGCGTTGACTATCGAAAATTGAATCAAGTAACTAAGTTCGATGCCGAACCTATGCCTTTACTGGAAGAGCTACTTACTCGACTCTCCAAATCTCATTTTTTCACTAAACTTGATTTGTCTAAAGGATATTGGCAAGTTCCTTTATCTGAACGCGCCAAACCTCTCACGGCTTTTTCAACACCTAGAGGTTTGTTCCAATGGAATTTTATGCCTTTCGGTCTTATGAACGCACCAGCTACGTTCGTACGCATGATGCGCCGAATCCTATCTTATCGGTCAGATGTCATTGCATATCTAGACGACATCTGTCTTTTCAGCGATACTTGGGAAGATCACTATTCAGGGTTAGATGAATTGCTGTCTACTTTGCGTGAGCACAACCTGACAGCGAAACCCTCTAAAGCCTATATTGGTTTTAGCGAAATTTCTTTCCTAGGCCACCGAGTTGGTCATGGTTTCCTAAAGACAGAGGACCATAATACTAGTAAGATACTTAACATCTCAATCCCTAAGACTAAAAAACAGGTGAGAAGTCTGTTAGGTCTTATTCAATTTTATGGCAGATTCATTCAGAATCTATCCTCTATCATGGCACCTCTCTCAACACTTCTAAAGAAAGGTTCGCCTAATGTGGTCCACTGGTCTCAGGAATGCCAATGCTCTCTGGATAAGATTAAAACACTGTTTTCAACACCACCTATTTTAGTGCTACCCACTAAAGATAAGACATTCGTTCTTCGTAGTGACGCTTCATCCACTGGGATTGGAGCGGCACTAATGCAAGAGTACTCTGGAACTCTGCATCCTGTAATGTATATTTCCAGAAAACTTAATGCGGCAGAAAGGAATTATTCGGTTTTAGACCGTGAGCTATTAGCTATGGTTTGGTCGATCCTCAAACTACAGAGATTCCTTCTAGGCGCACATTTCATAGTAGAAACCGACCAAAAAGCTCTTACTGCTATACAGAGTAAGAATTTGAAGAGCTCGAGGTCTACTCGATATGCAATTGCTCTTCAACCTTTTCATTTCTCTGTGCGAGCTATTCGTGGATCAGATAATGTGATGGCAGACATTCTGTCAAGATGCCCACATGATTCCACATAACTATTAGGGCTTAGACTTCTTGATATGTCTAGTTCTATAGTAGTTCCTTTTCTATATCATGATAGATACACATTTGTAATTTAATAATATAATGATTGTATCACTACATAGCGGTTCATTGATGTTTATTCACCGCTGTGCTTTGATGATTTTTTCTTCATAAATCATAAATTTAAGATATCTAATACGAAATGATGATATGAATTTTTTAGGCATTGTGTAATTGCCAGAATTGTATTATACTTTGATGACACCTTCCTGGAAAAATATACTTGTAGAGAAATAATTTCTCTCAGTTTATGAGACACATTCTCACCAGTCGCTCCATAAGTCGACTTAGCCTCATATTAGGCGTTATAGGTATTCCTGATATTTTCATCTGCGCATTATTCATGCGTTGTGAGCCTATTGTACGTTGCTCCTAGATGTATTTCAAAAAGAAAAAAAAAAATGTTCCATTTTTTTTTTTCCCGGGAGGTGTGGTAAGACTGTTACGTGCAGTCTTTGATATCTTACAATATTATACATTGGTATTCTTGTTATCTTCGCAAATATTTTGAAAGCAAAATAGTGCTTAAGGGAAAGTCATTATTGTGTTACTTCCCTTGAAAGTTGTGTCGGCTCTTTCGATCAAACTCCGCGGATAAATCCATTTTACTGCGATTTATTCGTTGTTTGGGTAATAATAGATTGTTCTTGCTTCAGAATATCTATGGCCTGAATTTATGTGTATTGTTTGTCTGAGTAGGACGAGTCTGTCTTATATCTGTATATCTTTACATATCTAAGTCGAACTATATGTTCTGTTGTCTCTAGAGAGGTCGAAGGCTATTCGGCGGATGTGTCGCTAGAGTGTGGTGTGATTTGGCTTCGTCCTGATAGGGACTGTGTGTTTTCCCATGTCGGCCTGTCGCCGGGGAAAAAGTGATCTCAGTATTTGTGGGGAAGGTGATAGTCGTCTAAACCTATCGTGTATGCTTTACCCCAGTGTTTAGTCGTATTGCCAAGGAATGGCAGTTTCATATTTCCTATACCAAGGTAATCAAAGATACTCTTATGAACTCTCGATCGAAGCCACCATTTTCGATAGTTACGATTTGAATGTCTAAGAGAATATATTTGACTCGATGAAAACGACTTCGATTCCTAGCAGCACTATATCCTGTAGATTGCAGTCAATTGTTCATGATCAAATCTACAGAGCAATGAAATGTTTTATGAATGACTAACTTTAGGACAGATTCATTATCTGTATCCAAACGTGAGTGACAGCTCACGAGTGAAGCCATCTTGGAACCAAAACATGTAGTGACTTTCAAGAAGAGAAAAGGGATGCCCGTATTATCGCTTGATCAGTCCAGAGATCACTGCTACACATGAGAACCCATTGCTAGCGGTTCAATATTATTATATGGAAAAATATGTGCTGAACATTATGTTGAAGAATCGTCGCTAGACGAGATTAGGTTTAGAAGCCATCTGAAATATTGTTTATAAGCTGACGTGCTCAGTCAGTGAAGTCAGATGATATATATGTATGGGCGATACTGAGTGCTTGGCTACTGACAGTCCATTATACACTTATTCTACATGAGTGCCCATGTAACATTGCAAGACCATTTATCCACTGTACTATGATGTATTATGGCAACCTGTGATTTGTCACTATCTGTGCTGTCGAGTGTGTACGTCCAATTAAACTTTAGAAAAGGTACACAGTCGTTGGTGTCGATGACTTCCAGCCATACATGAGTGTGAGAAAAGAACATTTTTTGTCAACACCACGAACCTTTATCATCATTCGCACATTATACACTCAATCCATGTCTACACACCACTGCGTAGGTCAAGTTGACATTCCATACACTACAGTGGAGCAAACAACACCATAGAGATCTTATCAACTGATGATGATGATGATGTCTGCTTCCATCCACTTATATCTATCTTTTGGTGGATATCATTAACGGGAATAAAAATCCAACTTTATCCAACTTTATCAACTGGTGGACCAGCTTTCTGGGTTTGACCTCGCAGAAGTTCAGAAGTCAACAGATTACCGATACCAGACCGTTTCCTGTGGCTGATACGACACACTTGCAGTATTGGTTTGCTCTTTGTCAACACTTCGTCACGTGACCTGTCAGGTGAATGCAGTATGTAGGTCAGCGTTGTTGACATTTTTTACATTAGACATTATAGAGTTTCACAGAACAGTTGGATCAATTCTTGTCAATGTTAACAGGAAGACAGTATGAGTGAACTAAGAAGTCCTATTTTCATCGATGGATCTTCTTGTTTTCCATATATGAACTTTAATATTTAAGGCCAGAATGTTTAATTGAATAAAGTGGCAGTTTGTTTATTTTCATAAAAATAACTTTGCCATTACTGTAAAACTGAGCCTATTTTGCAACACATACTATCATACACATAATTTATATATATTTATGTTTACATGTTATTTGTTTGTATAGTATGTTAGTTTCTATGTCAGCGGGTTGTGTTTAAGGTTGGGCGGCGTCCTCACAACAGAATATCCCACGTCATAGAGGGTCCGTTGTGGGCGTTTTCTATAGGTGCAATTTTCTTGATTGAAAATTTGCTGCGACAACTGTTGCTTTTGTGTTAGCTGTGAAGTCTGTAATTATTGTTATTTTTGTAATATTTCTTTGTTCTTTAGTTTTGTTTTGATTTGTTTGTAATTTGTTGGTCTAACCTTTTCTATCTTTCAGTTCTATTCACAATTTATATTCATATATTGTGACGTCATTTGTGTTATTATTCTTTGCAGATTCAGTGATTATTTTCATTGATTTCCCTATTTGATTTATTTTGATTTCTGCAAACGTTCTTGTATTGTCAGTCCTATTTGTACTTTATGTATTCTGTTGGTTGACATATGTTTTATATAGGTATATTTCATAAGACACAATTGCCTGTGCACTGCACTTGGATTATGGTATAAACCAGTACCTGATTATTATTACTATTATACAAGACCTTATTAAAGGCTTGTGACCCACAGATATTGGGATAGTATACTGATTAATCAAGTCATTGAGAACTTGTGGTATTATTATTGATTCAGGTGATTAGTATTATTGTTAGACATCATGGCTACATTAGAATACTTCATTACACAAGGGAAAGCCCTTGATAAGACTGGTCAACAATTAGAACAATGGGCAGTTGCTCAATATGACAAAGCATTAGCTGCAGAAGAGAGAAGAGCTATGGCAGAAGAGAAAAGATTAGCTGCAGAAGAAAGAAAAGCTATGGCGGAAGAGAAAAGATTAGAAAGAGAAGCTGAGGCTGCTGCTGAACAAAAGAAATTGCAGATGCAGGTAGAGGAAAGGAGATTTGAAGCTGAACAAAAAAAATTGGAAAGAGAAGCTGCGGCTGAACAAAAAAGATTAGACAGTGAAGCTGAACAAAAAAAATTGGAAAGAGAAGCTGCGGCTGAACAAAAAAGATTAGACAGTGAAGCTGAACAAAAAAGATTAGACAGGGAAGCTGAACAAAAAAGATTAGACAGGGAAGCTGAACAAAAAAGATTAGACAGAGAGGCTGAAGAAAAAAAAAAAAAAAAGCAATAAGAGAACATGAATTTGAGTTGGAGAAATTAAGATTGACAAGTATGAGTAATGTTAATCAGGCATCTAGTGGTAATGATAAACCTTCTACTTACAAGGTTAAGGTTCCACCGTTCAATCAGTCCAGTGACGATATTACATTCTGGCTGGATAGATTTGAACGTTCTTGTCGTACACATAATGTGGATAAATCACAATACGCTAATCAATTATCAGAAAACTTGAAAGGTGAATCTTTGACTAGATTATGCCTTGTAGGAGAAGCAGATAAGGATAATTATGATGTCATTAGGGCGGCTTTGATAAAAAAATATCAGCTAAGTGAGGAAGGCTATCGCCTTTTATTTAAAACGATGGTACCTGAGACGGGTGTAGAATTCTCAGAATTCACTGCAAAGGCACGTCTCACAGTTGATCGTTGGATTGAGCTTTCCAAAACAGAAAAAACGTATGAAGGACTTATGGATTTGTTGCTCAGAGATAAGATTATGTCATGTGTGAACAAACCTTTCCTTGAATTTATACATGAGCGTAAACCCAAATCTCTAAAAGAAATGGAAGAATATTGTTCCCAATATGTCACTGCACACCCCGACGTGACTTTTGGCAACACTAAGATTAAGGAGAGTATGCCAGTTGCTTCAGCAACACCATACAATCCCAATTATTCACACAGATTTCAGGGACCTCAAAACAGATTTGATAAAAAAGGTAACCATAATAGTTATCAAAACCAAGGTAACCAATCATTTCAGGGTTCTTCTTCAAAGAACTGGAGACGACCTGATAGCTCTCGACACAGGGGTGGTCATAATTATAGGAATTTCCGTAGAGGAAGTAATTATAGAAACTATCAGGGTTATCCGTCTTGGAGTCAACAAGATCATAATTACAGAGATACTCATTATAATGAATATGATAATGGTAACCAAGGGAACTATGACTCAAACCCAAATAGGGGTTACAATAGAGGTAACAATAACTACAGAGGTGATAATAACCGAGGTAGATCTCAAAACAAAAGACATAAACCACATTTTCAGGCAAACTCTGCACAACAAGAGTCCCATGAAGCCTATAAACAGAGTAAAGATAATAATGATGCTAGTAATATGGCATGTGCCGCTTTTGATTTTGGGAGAGCATCTCAGTGCCCCCAATGCAAAACGTTATTTGAGCCAACCACAGTGTCTACTTTAAGCTGTGGCCATCCTCTTCCTGCTCTTCCAGCATCAGTCGCGCATGATGGAAGAGGTTCTCTTGTCTTACATAAGGGTTTAGTGAATAACAATCCAGTCTCTGTGCTATTTGATTCTGGATGCACCACAATTGGTGTTAGGCAGTCACTCGTAGATCCTTCCCGTGCCACTGGACAAGTAGTCAAATGTGTAACATTTGGCGGCACATTAGAGAAATACTCTACTGCTATCATTAGGATTGCTACTCCTTTCTTTACAGGAGATGTACACGCATGTCTTCTTCCGAATCCGATCGCTGACCTCATCATCGGTCGCATTCATGGAGTCAAGGAATGCACTCCGCAACAAATTTCCACGTGGGAAAGGCAAAACATGCAGATTGCTAACGCTGTAGTCACTAGAGCTCAGGCTCTTAATATGCCTCAAACTTCATCTATTGAAGATAATGAAGTGCATAACCAAGATAATCCCTTGGTAATTTCTCGTGACTCGTTTATAAAACAGCAAGAAGATGATCCCACTCTGAAGAAATTCTTCATTCTTGCAACTAAAGGTGATCCGAATAAAGACACAAGTCGTAAATCGTGGATTACAAAGAAGAATGGCGTACTTGTACGTATGGTTCAAGACTCCATTACGTCAAGTCATTCTCAAATCCTGGTTCCCAAGAATTTGAGAGTTAAAATTTTGCAGCACGCTCACGACTCTCAGTGTGCTGGACACATGGGTTTTTCCCGTACTAAGTCAAGAGTCCTTGCGGCTTTCTTTTGGCCATTGGTAAACAAGGACATACGTATTTATTGTCGATCTTGTAAAGTATGTCAGGAAGTTAAATCCAAAGGTCCACGGCATGCTGCACCCATTCAGGCGGCGGACATTCCTATTCGGCCGTTTCAAAAAATGGCCATAGACATTATTGGTCCATTTAAGATCAAGTCTGCCAGAGGACATCAGTTTATCTTGACGTGTGTTGATATGTGCACACGTTGGCCAGAGGCTATTCCTCTGAAGAGCATTACTACTGCTGATATTGCAGATGCTCTTTGGCTTATATTTTCTCGTCTGGGGTTCCCCGGAGAATATTGTCAGACCATGGCACCCAACTAATATCAGATACCATGTCTCAAGTAATGTCTACTCTGCAGATAGATAGATCTTTAAGTAGTATCTACCATCCAATGTCTAATGGTATGGTCGAACGCCTTAATAGAACACTTAAAAACTTACTGGGGAAGATAACTGAGGATCATCCTCAAGACTGGGACAGAGTTTTACCTGCGGCCCTCTTCGCTTACAGAGAGGTACCCAATGAACATACGGGATTTTCTCCCTTTGAACTCGTCTTTGGCGCGCGTCCGCGTGGCCCTATGTCGTTGCTTCACGATCTCATAACATCTGACAATATTGACGATGACACAAAGTCATCCTACGAATATGTCATCGCGTTGAGACAAAAAATTATCGAAGCATGCAAATTAGCAACTTCTTCTTCTGAATTTGCGAAACAGAAGGCAAGGCAATTTGCCAATAAGAAGAGATGCTTACGACAACTTTGTCCTGGTGACAAAGCATTTGTATTACTACCTTGTAGGGAAAACAGATTACTTATTTCTTGGAAAGGTCCGTACGATATAATATCGAAAATTTCCGATGTCGACTATATTGTCGATATTGATGGGAAGCATAAAACCTTCCACATCAATATGCTTACTGAATTCCATGAACGTCCGGATTATTTGCAACCCATTTTCCAAGCAACGGACAATTCTCCAGTACAACATGGTCATTACTCATCACTGTCCGTGATACAGGATGAGGAAACAAGTTTTTCAGATGTAAATCTTCCTCTTCCAATGATCCCACTTCATTCCAGTGAATCATGGAAGAACGTTACTGTCTCTCCTGATTTGTCTCTAGGAGAACAGCGACAAGTTTCAACTATGTTGCAAACATTTCAGGATGTACTCACTGACATCCCTGGACAAACGAATGTCATTCAACATGACATTGTTCTAACTGACCATACTCCTATTAGGGTTAGACCTTATCCTATACCTATACATTTTCAAGCACAGGTCGAGAAAGAGTTGGATGAGATGATAGATTTGAAAATAATCGAACCATCCACCTCTGCATATTCTTCGCCGATGGTTATTGTGCGTAAAAAAGACAATAACATACGTCTTTGCGTTGACTATCGAAAATTGAATCAAGTAACTAAGTTCGATGCCGAACCTATGCCTTTACTGGAAGAGCTACTTACTCGACTCTCCAAATCTCATTTTTTCACTAAACTTGATTTGTCTAAAGGATATTGGCAAGTTCCTTTATCTGAACGCGCCAAACCTCTCACGGCTTTTTCAACACCTAGAGGTTTGTTCCAATGGAATTTTATGCCTTTCGGTCTTATGAACGCACCAGCTACGTTCGTACGCATGATGCGCCGAATCCTATCTTATCGGTCAGATGTCATTGCATATCTAGACGACATCTGTCTTTTCAGCGATACTTGGGAAGATCACTATTCAGGGTTAGATGAATTGCTGTCTACTTTGCGTGAGCACAACCTGACAGCGAAACCCTCTAAAGCCTATATTGGTTTTAGCGAAATTTCTTTCCTAGGCCACCGAGTTGGTCATGGTTTCCTAAAGACAGAGGACCATAATACTAGTAAGATACTTAACATCTCAATCCCTAAGACTAAAAAACAGGTGAGAAGTCTGTTAGGTCTTATTCAATTTTATGGCAGATTCATTCAGAATCTATCCTCTATCATGGCACCTCTCTCAACACTTCTAAAGAAAGGTTCGCCTAATGTGGTCCACTGGTCTCAGGAATGCCAATGCTCTCTGGATAAGATTAAAACACTGTTTTCAACACCACCTATTTTAGTGCTACCCACTAAAGATAAGACATTCGTTCTTCGTAGTGACGCTTCATCCACTGGGATTGGAGCGGCACTAATGCAAGAGTACTCTGGAACTCTGCATCCTGTAATGTATATTTCCAGAAAACTTAATGCGGCAGAAAGGAATTATTCGGTTTTAGACCGTGAGCTATTAGCTATGGTTTGGTCGATCCTCAAACTACAGAGATTCCTTCTAGGCGCACATTTCATAGTAGAAACCGACCAAAAAGCTCTTACTGCTATACAGAGTAAGAATTTGAAGAGCTCGAGGTCTACTCGATATGCAATTGCTCTTCAACCTTTTCATTTCTCTGTGCGAGCTATTCGTGGATCAGATAATGTGATGGCAGACATTCTGTCAAGATGCCCACATGATTCCACATAACTATTAGGGCTTAGACTTCTTGATATGTCTAGTTCTATAGTAGTTCCTTTTCTATATCATGATAGATACACATTTGTAATTTAATAATATAATGATTGTATCACTACATAGCGGTTCATTGATGTTTATTCACCGCTGTGCTTTGATGATTTTTTCTTCATAAATCATAAATTTAAGATATCTAATACGAAATGATGATATGAATTTTTTAGGCATTGTGTAATTGCCAGAATTGTATTATACTTTGATGACACCTTCCTGGAAAAATATACTTGTAGAGAAATAATTTCTCTCAGTTTATGAGACACATTCTCACCAGTCGCTCCATAAGTCGACTTAGCCTCATATTAGGCGTTATAGGTATTCCTGATATTTTCATCTGCGCATTATTCATGCGTTGTGAGCCTATTGTACGTTGCTCCTAGATGTATTTCAAAAAGGAAAAAAAAAAATGTTCCATTTTTTTTTTTTCCCGGGAGGTGTGGTAAGACTGTTACGTGCAGTCTTTGATATCTTACAATATTATACATTGGTATTCTTGTTATCTTCGCAAATATTTTGAAAGCAAAATAGTGCTTAAGGGAAAGTCATTATTGTGTTACTTCCCTTGAAAGTTGTGTCGGCTCTTTCGATCAAACTCCGCGGATAAATCCATTTTACTGCGATTTATTCGTTGTTTGGGTAATAATAGATTGTTCTTGCTTCAGAATATCTATGGCCTGAATTTATGTGTATTGTTTGTCTGAGTAGGACGAGTCTGTCTTATATCTGTATATCTTTACATATCTAAGTCGAACTATATGTTCTGTTGTCTCTAGAGAGGTCGAAGGCTATTCGGCGGATGTGTCGCTAGAGTGTGGTGTGATTTGGCTTCGTCCTGATAGGGACTGTGTGTTTTCCATGTCGGCCTGTCGCCGGGGAAAAAGTGATCTCAGTATTTGTGGGGAAGGTGATAGTTGTCTAAACCTATCGTGTATGCTTTACCCCAGTGTTTAGTCGTATTGCCAAGGAATGGCAGTTTCATAATTCCTATACCAAGGTAATCAAAGATACTCTTATGAACTCTCGATCGAAGCCACCATTTTCGATAGTTACGATTTGAATGTCTAAGAGAATATATTTGACTCGATGAAAACGACTTCGATTCCTAGCAGCACTATATCCTGTAGATTGCAGTCAATTGTTCATGATCAAATCTACAGAGCAATGAAATGTTTTATGAATGACTAACTTTAGGACAGATTCATTATCTGTATCCAAACGTGAGTGACAGCTCACGAGTGAAGCCATCTTGGATCCAAACATGTAGTGACTTTCAAGAAGAGAAAAGGGGATGCCCGTATTATCGCTTGTTTAGTCCAGAGATCACTGCTACACATGAGAACCCTTTATCAGCGGTTCAATATTATTATATGGAAAAAATATGTGCTGAACATTATGTTGAAGAATCGTCGCTAGACGAGATTAGGTTTAGAAGCCATCTGAAATATTGTTTATAAGCTGACGTGCTCAGTCAGTGAAGTCAGATGATTTATATGTATGGGCGATGCTGAGGGCTTGGCTACTGACAGTCCATTATAATATTAATCTACATGAGTGCCCATGTAACATAACATTGCAAGACCAGTTATCCACTGTACTATGATGTATTATGCCAACCTGTGATTTGTCACCATCTGTGCTGTCGAGTGTGTACGTCCAATTAAACTTTAGAAAAGGTACACAGTCGTTGGTGTCGATGACTTCCAGTCATACATGAGTGTGAGAAAAGAACATTTGTCAACAACACGAACCCTTATCATCATTCGCACATTGTACACTCAATCCATGTCTACACACCACTGCGTAGGTCAAGTTGACATTCCATACACTACAGTGGAGCAAACAACACCATAGAGATCTTATCAACTGATGATGATGATGATGTCTGCTTCCATTCACTTATATCTATCTTTTGGTGGATATCATTAACGGGAATAAAAATCCAACGTTATCCAACTTTATCAACCTTATCAACCTGCATTCACGGGTCTTAGTTATGATATCTCACTGTTAGATCACTAGTCAACCGTACTAGTGTTAGAAAACATTAAGGGTGTTGATTCTTAATGTGTTTAATTTTGCATTGCTTCATTTTTGCACATTGTATTTTCAATTTTTCTGTTTTATTGATTCTCTTGTCATTGATCATCATCAGTGTTGCTGTTCATTTTCATTTTTGAAATCATATGTTTCAAATTTTTTTTTTTTGAAAACTTAGTTGAATTTTATTATCATCTTTTTTTATGGTTTTTTCATTTTTCATGTTCAACTTGTTTTTACTTCGAATATTACCACATCGTTCCAAAGTAGGTCGATTGTGGATGTGTGCTTTAATGCATACTATCATTTAGTTATATTGATTTCGTTTAATATTCTTTTCTTAATATGGTATAACTTTATGCATTTCATATATCTTGTGGTAGTTTTGACTCACCTCTCTCGGGTACTAAGTTCAAAAAAATTAATAGAATTAATTTTTTTAAGGGGAGGTAATAAGGGAGCTGTTACGTACATTTATTACCTAAGGGGGTAGTCTTCGGTCCTGCCAAATGTACGCACCAGTCTTAATATAGTTGTATTATTTGTGCGTTCGATTGATTCACGCACTGACGTGCACAATGCAGTGTGAGTTGCTTTGGACGCACGGGTAACCTAGTTTAGGGATTCTGACGTCATGTTTTGTATGGGGGCAGTACGGACCATGTTGATGTCCGTGGAATATTTCTTGTATTCGTGGCAAGTTTGTGGAAGCCATTATTTCTATTGATATATATTGTGACGACTTGGCCAATCTTCTCTTCATTTTTTTTATTATTTACGTGACATCATTTTTTCTCATCCTCAATGCATGATCGCAAATTCTCGGGAATTGTCACTTGCGGAAAATCTCCTAGCGTTCGGTATTTTCTCCTCGCTATTTTTAGATACGACGTCATTGTTGATCAATGACCTCTGTAGCGAGAAAACCGTTTTAATTTAGGACTGCTTAAACTTGGGAGAACCAGTTTAGGTCACTTAGGAAAACATCACGTGACTTTTAACATTATTGATTGGAGCGTCTAAACGAGGCTAATGTCACATGATGCCCGCTATGGATCACGTGTCCAAGCGGAAATGTCCCGCTAAAAGTGCGCCAACACGGCCATTTTTTCACTTACGCCCCAGGTAACCAAGAAAGCTAGACCTAAACCAGATATCGGCGAATTCTCGCATTAAAAGCACTGAAGCCACGTGTCTAAATTGCGGGTTAGCGTCCATCTTTGAGTAGTCTATGGTGGAGCCTTGCACGACAGTCCAATCTCAGAGCAGAATACGGAGTCGAGCACAGAGAAGGCAAATCCGAACCATTCAAGACCTACCTGGGGCAACGTCAGGAGACCGGAGAACTAACCTCACTTCACTATCAGCCAGGGGCTGAAAAGCTAAGTCCACGAAAAAGGGAACTCACTACATCAATGCCTAGTTTAGTCATCCATGATGAAAAACACTTGAATTGTGAGACACATAATACATACAGCAGACACTAATTCCATCGACAATACTATCATTCACCATCTATTCATTTTATTGCAATAAACCAATTGGGTGTATATACTGTACCCCACGCTTTGTTCCTTCCATTAGATGTTGAATATTGTCTATGTTTATCTTCCTTTATAAGGGAGGGGGGCTCGTAAAATATAATATAAATTAAAGAATAATAATAATAGATAACTGAGAAGGGGACGACGGTAGCGAGAGACCAAATATCTCCTTACAATCTTTTCCAGACCTGTCGAGTTAGGAGAATTTACCCTCTTCGTCACCCTTCGGAAGTGGGAAAACCCAGCAGGGATTCCTTGAGCCAAATCTTCCACATCAGATCTATTATTTCCTCTAAATAAAATTCTTATCCTTTAAACGCTACGTGACACTGGGGGCTCGTCCGGGATTTGAACTTATGTATTTTATCATACCTCTGGGATAGTATCATTCATTCAGTCATTACAGTATACCATTTTAACACATGTATTTTCACACAGTGAGCTCTAGAAAGACAGAAAACATTTTTTCTAGAATTTCAGGCATTGATTGGTGAATCCCTTTATATATGTTGTGTTTAATTAAGTTAGTTCATGATTTGTATTTCATTGAATTACAGACCTTAAGTCTCCATAACTGTAGTAATTTCATTCTACAGCAGTCTGATAAATAATTAGTATTTACTTGTTGTTAGAAATACTATTGGAAGGTAGCACTAGCTTACTCAGTGTGGACTATAACAGCAAAAGATGGCTGAAATAGTTAAGCTTAAGGCAGCACTAGGGGAGGCCGGTCGAGATCTAGGTTATAGTGGGGTGGACCTTGCAAATTATGTCAGTGTCGAGACTGATAAGTATTACGCTCGAGAAACAGCGAAAGCTGAAAGAGAAGAGCGAATAAAGTTAGCAGAAATAGATGAGAGGATAAAAGCTGTAGACGCTAGGGAAAGAAGCGAGAGAGATGAACGTGAGCATGCATTGAAGATGAAGCAGTTAGAGATGCAGGGACAGGCTCAAAGAGTTGAACCGGTAGCCGGTGCGACAGCATCTACCTCCTCAGGCAACCTATCGCCACGGTCAGATAATATGCCCTCCTTGCAAATGGGGAGCATAGGACCTTTGCCATCCTCACACATGTCAAACTTGGGACCCTTGACGTTTCCATTCGAAGCTTTCTCGGAACAAGCCGACTCGATCGATAGGTATCTGGACAAATTTGAGAAGTTTGCCACCACGTTTGGGTTGGAGAGGAGCAAGTGGAACCTGAAACTGTCACAAGGGCTTAGAGGAACTGCTTATGACGGGTATAGCAAGCTTCCTCCACGTTTACAGGATGACTATGACTCTCTGAAAAAGGCACTCCTGATACGTTATGAGCTACATGCTGACGCCTATAGGAAGAGGTTCCGTAACTCTAGTTGGGAAGTCGGAGAGAACTTTGCTCAATTTGCTGCTAGACTGGATTCGTACGTGGAAAAGTGGGGTGCCCTAGGGAATTTTTCTCATGATTGGGAAGGTCTGAAGGAGATGGTCGTTATTGAACAACTGAAGGACACCATGACTTCCGACATGAGAAGATTTCTGACAGAGAATGGGGCCAGCACTTTAGAATCTATCGTCCAGTTGGCGGAACGTTATCAGGCAGCGCTAACGGAGAATGACCCATCCCGGTGGAACCAACCGGAAGAATTATCGAGGCCAACACCTCAGGCCCACTTGGACCCCCAAATGAATCTACCTTACCACAACTTCAAAAAGCATGACAAGCCAGACTACAAGACTACTCAGAGATCAGCTTTCCAGCATCAGAGGCGGGGAGAAAAGTGGTGTAAGACGTGCAAAATGAGCAATCACAATACTGCCGAGTGCAGAAGGAAAAACCCTCCACATCATGTTGCATGTTTACAGGTGAGGGCTGTTGACAGGAAGGAACTGACAGTGAGTCAGAATAGCCTCCATCACCCACCTATACAGGAGACAGTGACCGTGAATGGCAACCAAGTCATCGGGATGTATGACACAGGTTTGTCTTATGACGCGGTCGTTTCTTCATCTCTGGTGCACCCCGAACAACTCACCACAGAAACAGTGGATATCCAGGGGCCACTCAAGGGAGCATTACCCTTAAATTTGCCCATAGCGAAGATTCAAGTCAGTTGTCGCTATGTGGAAGGGGAGATCAATGCTGCAGTTTTAGAGGATCCTTTCTACCCCCTGATGTTAGGGCGTAGATATGTCTTTTTAGGAGAACCAGTAAAGCCTGTGGTTATGGCTGCCGTCCAGACCAGGTCTGACTCCAAACGCATAGAGAGGGACTCTAAGTTAGAAATTCATCCGAATAAGATGAAAAGGGCTCAAGCAGCTGATAGCACGTTGGGGCCTTGCTTTGGCAAATTGAAAAACTCACATAACCCTCGAAGAAAGGGTGACTTTTATATGGAACATAGACTCTTGCACAGGAAAGCTGGCAGAGGGCTAAAAAGTCATGGACAGATTGTGGTGCCATCCATATATAGAAATAAAGTTATGGAATGGGGGCACGGTGCTACTTTGAGTGAACACCTGGGTAATGGTGCCACAAATCAAAGGATAGCCACCCGTTATTATTGGCCCGGCATCACAGAAGACATAGCTCGATATGTGAAGTCCTGTTCAAAGTGTAACCAGGTAACCTCAACACATAGGGTAGACCAGTTACAGGACCTAGGGAAGCATTGCTGCAGACGTAGGCATCCAAAGAAAACTAGGAAGAAAACCAGAATACATACCTGGGAAGAACAACGTAGGGGCAGATTTTTTGAGCAGACATCCGGACGCAACCGAGGAGATATGAGAAACTGAAAAAGAAGAGGAAGACAGGACCAGAGGAGTTGGACGGAACGTCAAACTTGAGGAGGGGCTTGTGTGACGACTTGGCCAATCTTCTCTTCATTTTTTTTATTATTTACGTGACATCATTTTTTCTCATCCTCAATGCATGATCGCAAAGTCTCGGGAATTGTCACTTGCGGAAAATCTCCTAGCGTTCGGTATTTTCTCCTCGCTATTTTTAGATACGACGTCATTGTTGATCAATGACCTCTGTAGCGAGAAACCCGTTTTAATTTAGGACTGCTTAAACTTGGGAGAACCAGTTTAGGTCACTTAGGAAAACATCACGTGACTTTTAACATTATTGATTGGAGCGTCTAAACGAGGCTAAGGTCACATGATGCCCGCTATGGATCACGTGTCCAAGCGGAAATGTCCCGCTAAAAGTGCGCCAACACGGCCATTTTTTCACTTACGCCCCAGGTAACCAAGAAAGCTAGACCTAAACCAGATATCGGCGAATTCTCGCATTAAAAGCACTGAAGCCACATGTCTAAATTGCGGGTTAGCGTCCATCTTTGAGTAGTCTATGGTGGAGCCTTGCACGACAGTCCAATCTCAGAGCAGAATACGGAGTCGAGCACAGAGAAGGCAAATCCGAACCATTCAAGACCTACCTGGGGCAACGTCAGGAGACCGGAGAACTAACCTCACTTCACTATCAGCCAGGGGCTGAAAAGCTAAGTCCACGAAAAAGGGAACTCACTACATCAATGCCTAGTTTAGTCATCCATGATGAAAAACACGTGAATTGTGAGACACATAATACATACAGCAGACACTAATTCCATCGACAATACTATCATTCACCATCTATTCATTTTATTGCAATAAACCAATTGGGTGTATATACTGTACCCCACGCTTTGTTCCTTCCATTAGATGTTGAATATTGTCTATGTTTATCTTCCTTTATAAGGGAGGGGGGCTCGTAAAATATAATATAAATTAAAGAATAATAATAATAGATAACTGAGAAGGGGACGACGGTAGCGAAAGACCAAATATCTCCTTACAATCTTTTCCAGACCTGTCGAGTTAGGAGAATTTACCCTCTTCGTCACCTTTCGGAAGTGGGAAAACCCAGCAGGGATTCCTTGAGCCAAATCTTCCACATCAGATCTATTATTTCCTCTAAATAAAATTCTTATCCTTTAAACGCTACGTGACATATATATTGGTCTTCATGTCGAAGCCAATAGTGGAAGTATCATGTAAGTGTCGCCCCATTTCACATTGAATGTTTATTGATTTTAATTGAAGTATCAGGCCGCTCCTAGTTATGGTCTAGCGGGGATCCATCGTAGTATGTCATTCCTAGAATGGACAAACGGAGTCGATTGCCTTGTTTGAATTACCGTAGAGGGAGGATACCTACGAGGAAACGAAGTTAATTGATTTTGTATGCTTCACATGTTTTAATATGCCGTTTCGCCAATGCCAAAGTCATGGCATGGATTTTGGGAGAGGTTAGTCAACAGAAGACTCTAACCTGATTGTATTGCCGTGTATGACTTTGTCTGGATTATATATATGCTACATAAGTATTGTATGAAGAAAGTCTGGGAATTTTACGGGTATGATATCAAAGATTGATCCTTGAACATGAATCCGTTTACCACGATAGACGTCCTTGGAAGAAGGTCAACGGACTTCATTGTAAATGTATATTAGAGGGTAACAGAAGTGATCCTCAGCTCACTTGGATAGAAGAGGACTTGATTGTTGAAGAATCTCCAAGAATTTAAGAGTATGATCAGCAACTTTAAAGTATGACATTTGCATCTGTAATCTGTAACCATGATCGTCTTGTGTGTTCCACTCCGTATGTGTCACGTTAAATAAAATATATGTACAGTCATCACAGACTTGTGTGCTGCCAGTAAGTGACCAGTTAAACACTACTTGTTGGAGTTCGTTTTGAAGAACATTTTCTGACATTTTTGTTCCTTTGCAACCATTCGCGTAATGAAGTTCTTTACCATTAGAATGAACGACCCCAACAATACCACAGAAATATAACTCAAAATTCATTCAGTACTGCCACAGCTTTAGAGAGACATCTAGCGCGAGTTCTAGAATCACTGTAATAGTAGAGTCTAAGTTTCTCGTGGAGAAAATCTTAGAAGTTTGTGTGAAGGTAAAATATATATAGTGACTAGTATTGTCGAGTGATTAATTGTTAGTTCGAATTATATCTTCACTAGATTTTTGTGTAGAGTGTTTTGCCAGTTAGGCCAGTCATTCTAATTCTCTAGTTTACTGTGTTACAGTGGATAGCAGAATAAATTATAATTTCTAGCTAAAACTCATTCAGCTATAAATAAATTTAATTAAATTGCTAGTAACCAGTCAGAGAATATATTTAACTAACTAAGTAATGCACTGATACGTCATGAGTGTTGACGAAATATGTATTTATTTCTAATTCATGATGATTGATTTCTTTTTAATGACTAGAATTTATTTCACGGGAGTTTTAAACGATAAGATAAGCTCTAAGTTTGCGGTTTATAATTTAAGTTAAATGACCGAAGTGAACATATTCTATTTACGCGTAGGATTGTGTATACTATTAGGGTTAAGTATTTATGTTTTTCTTTTCCTTTTATACAGTATTTGGGTCAAGCCCTAAACCTACCAGCGGTTTTTCAGTATATATGAGTATAACCTAGAAGAAACATTTTGTACTTAAATACGTGGGTTTACAAGTTAAAACCTGTCCGGCATTGTGTTTGCATCCAGAAGGAGACAGAGTACCCATCTCACGAACTTTAAGACTAAATGATGTAACTGGGCCTATCGAGCCAGATTATAATTCTTCCCTAAATCTCATGTACATTCAGCCCCTGCGGCGAAATTACAAACAGTAACATTTCCGACGTTTGACCAATTGTGGTGTGACCAATAATTTTATATTGAGAGAAGTTACCAACCTGTCATTTCCTAAGTACTGGAAACCTCGAGATTTTGACATTGTGAGCCCATTGAAAATTTCTTACCTGAACTGATTCAAGTGACATAAACAGTAATCCTGAAATATAAACAGTGAAGACAACGCTCCCCGGAGTCTTGGAATTAACCGGTCACTGTAGAGCTGGGGTTGTTTTTGCTAACAGAACACTGGATGTGCTGTGAGTGAGGGTCCTATGATTGCTCCAGAAGGTGAAAAGTCCAGTTTTGTAGGTAAGAACGAAAGCCAGTGGCCACTGTTGAATGACTAGAACGAAAGCAGGAACGAGTGATTCTTTCATTGTATAATTCTGACACCCACTTTGTATTTTTGTTATGCAAGTATTTCTAATGTTGTTTCCTCGTAGAATAGATTAACGTATAAACTCTGTTCTTAACTGTAGAATGAAATCCAGATACATTTGATTGATTGACTAATGTCACTATAGATCAGATACAGTTGACTGATTGACTAATGTCACAATAAATAAGATACAATTGACTGATTGAACAATGTCACAATAGATCAGATACATTTGACTGATTGACCAATGTCACAATAGATCAGATACATTTGACTGATTGATTAATATCAGGATAGGTCAAATACATTTGATTGATTGATCAATGTCATGATAGATCAAACACATTTGACTGATTGATTGAAGGCACAGATAGCTCAGATAAACATGACACATTGACTGATGTCACGAATAGCTCTCATACATTCAGCTGAAATCGCGGATTGTTCCGATTGACGTTACGGTAGCTAACATACAGTTGACCGACTGACCGATTTCACGAAAAACATTAGATACATTTGAATGATAGACTGCGGAAGCCACGGACAGCTCGGGTAATCTTGACAGACTGACTGATTTCACATATCGCTTAGGTACATTAAACTTGCCTGCATCGCTCTTGGGCTGACATTGCTCAGCTGGTTGTAGTCACACACCAGTTCAATTTCTTTCACACTTCGCTCGCTAGATAACACAATGCTGATTTCCTGGTATAACGACAAATGACAACTTTACGAAAGAAAGAGTTATGATAAATTCGATTTTCAAGATACTAAATAAATATGTTCTTTTATTTCAAGATGATAATCATTCACTCTTCTTTTATGTTCCATAAGGAGCACTGGGCCATCACAACAGTTGGTCCTCTTGCAGGACGCCTGCGACAAAGCTCTATTATTGCGCTTGCTTGGGTGGTTTCTTTAACAGCATGTTTTACATGATGCTGTTGCTAGCCCATGGACAACCTTACATTAGTTGCCTCTTACGACATACGTTAAGGAGCGGTGGTTCTATTCCTTTTTTTTTAAATCAGGGCACACGTGATGAAATGGTGACTGAAAATTGATGATGACTATGATATTTATAATGGTAACGACAATGACGTCGTTTTTGATAACACTAACATAAAAAATAAAAAAGGTAAAGGAACCCATTACACACCCATTGAGGCATATTGGGAATATGGTGTTAGGCCCATATTATCTTGACCGTCGGCACACTAGGGGTGATGTGGTCGGCATCACACCGGCCGCCTTAACCTTCCCAGAGTTGCTCATGATTATATATAAATGCCGATATCGACGTACTGAAGATGAGATGAGTGATGGTGATGATGGTAGAACCTGAACGTCGAAAGGAAAATGCTGCAACTCTAAAGTTTCCCTGAAGGACCCCTCAACATGCCACATGTAAGTCAAGACAGGATACACCCTGTCCGGCTCGTAACGCAGCAGCATAGAAGCCCTGTCCGTGTCCAGTGATCCGACACTGTTTAAAATAGTTAGCATAGGGTCCCAGCACTGACTGAACTCAATTTCTTGCAATTCCTTTGTTTAAAGTTAAAGAGAAAAATATATATTATTTTTTTCATTAAAAAAATTAAGGCAAGAGAAGCTTTCTTTACATTCGGAAATATAAAGAAATCAAATTCAGTAAAAAAAAATAAGAATTTTCGACTCAGATTGCAGAACAAATCTATTGAATTGCTGTGAAACATGAACAACAGCAGCAACGATGACCACACAGTTACAAATTTTTATAAATGGTTGTTTGCGCATAGTAGATGGACTGAAATGGTATGACAAGATCACTATTGTGGAATGGTGCTAAAAATAAAATAAAAATCAGGCAAATATCATTTCTTCTTCTTCTTCTTCTTCGTTCACCCTCAGATGTCAACTTGAATAAGTTCAAAGAAAGCAGTGGTCAGCCTGAGGCTGTTGATATCTCCGTAGATTTTCTCCAGGCATGGTACTGGTGATGGCCATATGCGTTTTCTCTGTTCCTCATGTTGGGCACCTTTGAAGCAGATGTTCGGCAGTCCTTTTATCGGTGCCACAGTCACACTCATCAGTAGTTCCTATCTTTAGTTTGTTGAATAGATGGTATCTCAATCTGTTATGACCTGTGCGAAGTCTGAAGATTACCACTTGTTCTCTTCTGCTGAGCTGGTAATAAGGATCATTTTTTGTTTGGCCTGGATGCTCTTCTTCCCACTTGTGCCTGTATCTGCGCTTGATAAAACTCTTGGACTCCTCATAGGTTATATTTGTGTCAAGTTGAGGAAGTTTTCCCCTTTCTTTGCCAATCTGTCAGCCTCTTCATTTCCATGGATGTTGCAGTGAGAAGGGATCCACTGTATCACAACTCTTTTGTACTGCTGACATAGTCTGCGAAGTGTTACTCTTAGGTCATCCAGTTCAGCATTACTTTGACTTTTCAATGTTGTAATCACTGACAGCGCATCTGAGAAGATAGCTACTGGTCTCTCTGAGCTTTCTTATGTCATTAGAATTTCTGATGCAGTTTTTAAGGCCTCTGCCTCTGCTCTGAAGTTAGTTGAAAATTTCCCTGTTGCGACTGCTATCTTCTTTTGTGTGCCATTTGTTAAGCTCAGGAAGACTCCTCCACCCCCATCGTCTATTGCATTAGTTGCTGATCCATCTGTGTACGCATGGATCCAGGTGTTGCTTGGGTAATGTTTCTCTATATATTTTGGGGTTAGGACTCTCCTTTCTGTTTCATTTTGGCTGTTCTTTTTCTCAATACCAGGAATGTTTTCTATCATTTCAGGGAAGCACTGTTGTTTCCAAATTGGTAGCTTGTGTGCAGTACATATTGGTGTAGCTGTTGACATTGCGTTAATGGGGTCTGCTCTCATCTTTGTTTTGACTGTCTCTACAAAGTTGCTTCGCTTCAGTCTTCCCCTTCCAAGTCCATTTATTCTCTGGTGCATTGGGTGGTCTATCAGCCTCCTGAATTTCTCGGCTTGTTTCTGGGCTCGTAACGCAGCAGCATAGGAGCCCTGTCCGTGTCCAGTGATCCGACACTGTTTAAAATAGTTAGCATAGGGTCCCAGCACTGACTGAACTCAATTTCTTGCAATTCCTTTGTTTAAAGTTAAAGAGAAAAATATATATTATTTTTTTCATTAAAAAAATTAAGGCAAGAGAAGCTTTCTTTACATTCGGAAATATAAAGAAATCAAATTCAGTAAAAAAAATAAGAATTTTCAACTCAGATTGCAGAACAAATCTATTGAATTGCTGTGAAACATGAACAACAGCAGCAACGATGACCACACAGTTACACATTTTTATAAATGGTTGTTTGCGCATAGTAGATGGACTGAAATGGTATGACAAGATCACTATTGTGGAATGGTGCTGAAAATAAAATAAAAATCAGGCAAATATCATTTCTTCTTCTTCTTCTTCTTCGTTCACCCTCAGATGTCAACTTGAATAAGTTCAAAGAAAGCAGTGGTCAGCCTGAGGCTGTTGATATCTCCGTAGATTTTCTCCAGGCATGGTACTGGTGATGGCCATATGCGTTTTCTCTGTTCCTCATATGTTGGGCACCTTTGAAGCAGATGTTCGGCAGTCCTTTTATCGGTGCCACAGTCACACTCATCAGTAGTTCCTATCTTTAGTTTGTTGAATAGATGGTATCTCAATCTGTTATGACCTGTGCGAAGTCTGAAGATTACCACTTGTTCTCTTCTGCTGAGCTGGTAATAAGGATCATTTTTTGTTTGGCCTGGATGCTCTTCTTCCCACTTGTGCCTGTATCTGCGCTTGATAAAACTCTTGGACTCCTCATAGGTTATATTTGTGTCAAGTTGAGGAAGTTTTCCCCTTTCTTTGCCAATCTGTCAGCCTCTTCATTTCCATGGATGTTGCAGTGAGAAGGGATCCACTGTATCACAACTCTTTTGTACTGCTGACATAGTCTGCGAAGTGTTACTCTTAGGTCATCCAGTTCAGCATTACTTTGACTTTTCAATGTTGTAATCACTGACAGCGCATCTGAGAAGATAGCTACTGGTCTCTCTGAGCTTTCTTATGTCATTAGAATTTCTGATGCAGTTTTTAAGGCCTCTGCCTCTGCTCTGAAGTTAGTTGAAATTGGTAGCTTGTGTGCAGTACATATTGGTGTAGCTGTTGACATTGCGTTAATGGGGTCTGCTCTCATCTTTGTTTTGACTGTCTCTACAAAGTTGCTTCGCTTCAGTCTTCCCCTTCCAAGTCCATTTATTCTCTGGTGCATTGGGTGGTCTATCAGCCTCCTGAATTTCTCGGCTTGTTGCTGGGCTCGTAACGCAGCAGCATAGGAGCCCTGTCCGTGTCCAGTGATCCGACACTGTTTAAAATAGTTAGCATAGGGTCCCAGCACTGACTGAACTCAATTTCTTGCAATTCCTTTGTTTAAAGTTAAAGAGAAAAATATATATTATTTTTTTCATTAAAAAAATTAAGGCAAGAGAAGCTTTCTTTACATTCGGAAATATAAAGAAATCAAATTCAGTAAAAAAAAAAATAAGAATTTTCAACTCAGATTGCAGAACAAATCTATTGTATTGCTGTGAAACATGAACAACAGCAGCAACGATGACCACACAGTTACACATTTTTATAAATGGTTGTTTGCGCATAGTAGATGGACTGAAATGGTATGACAAGATCACTATTGTGGAATGGTGCTAAATATAAAATAAAAATCAGGCAAATATCATTTGAAGAAGAGACAGGGAATGGGCCCTGACGTTGGATACTGTTCATATTTGCTATCACTTTGAAATATGAATTATTCTTCTGCATCAGTAGAAGTATCTGATTTTGTTTCACAGACCATATCGTTAAAGATTCTTCATAATTTCTCAAATTTTATCAGTCATTATGATTCACGTAATGTCTACCAGTTCTCTACCATAAACATGCTTTTTACTCCCTTGTGCAAATCTACAGGTTAATTGAAAAGTCCCTCCTTATTTTTAAACGGTTATTTCTTGACTTCTGTTTAATTAATTTATTTTAAACAAACATCACAAGGAAGAAAATTAAGTGTTATTTTATTATACACGTTACTATGTCACTTTAGCATTACAATTCATCACAAAATATGGCTTATTTTACACATGACTTCAGAAGGCGTAGTACTTTTTTGACGGCTCTTGTAACGTCAAATTCTTTATCTAGGTTGAAATGTTTCTGTCGTTTACTTCCAGCAGTCTCGTGTTGTTTGATTTAATGTTCTCTTGTAACGTCAATTTATCGGCTATGTTATATTTTTTATAGTTTATTTTGCTTCTGTATATATATATATATATATATATATATATATATATATATATATATATATATATATATATATATATATATATATATATATATATATATATATATATATATATATATATATATATATATATATATATATAACAACGTATAAGCCAATGGCAACTACTGCTCCTCGTTAAGTCATTTTTTTCATGTAAGGTCTCTTCTGTTAAAACGATTGTCTGTAATACGCGAATTGGTTCATACGCGGTAGATAGGAGAATAAAATCACCAAAACGCGAAATCGTGTTGGCTCATACGCGATTTTTCACGAGGTGATTGATTATATTTTGCGCTTCTAACACTAGGTAAACACGAAAAGCACCACCCAGCTGAACATAGTGACCTGCATAGGAATATACAAAACACACACTACTACATGTGTGTATCACGCTGTTCTCCAGAATGTGTGAACATTTCTTGATAAAAATATTTAATGCAGCATCCCAAAAATAAGTAAGCATCCTGGTTATTACACCCCAAGTAGTGAACAAAAACGGAAAGCCGCAAATAATGAGAAGAAGTTTGAAATAATGAAACATTTTAAAAAAGAAAAAAGAGAGAGAACATGTATCATTACAAGAGCAGAAGACCTAAATGCGCACCATCAGAGACAACTCTGCGAAAATAAAAAGAAACTTGAATAACAGGAACAACTGCACGTAGCCTATTAGAACAAGGCCTACAGAAATAGAAGAAATGAAAAGACTGTTGAGCACATCGATCGACAACCAAACAAAAGGGCGATCAGGAGCAAGCTGTCTCACAATTAAAGAGAAATCATAATCTATACATAACTATTTTAAGAAAAATCTCCAAATCCTGCATAAGTGGCCTCTCTTATGACTAGAAATGGCTGGTTTAGTGGCTTCAAACAAAGTTTTGTTATTGGGTTTATTGTTTATTTTTTTTAAAGTGTATTATTTACGAGACTGTATAGATTTTGAGTTTTCTACCCCATAACCCCAGTTTTCCCAATAAGTGTGTTATTTTTACTGCGGTGCTTTTTAAGGACACATATACCGCGCTACATGAGAAACTACTACATATCCCGTAGACACAGGTGAGTGTTACCACTATGTTGAGGATTAAATTTTTGTGGTACATATTATATTCAGTTGATGTTGATGGTTGTGGAACGTTTCTGGTGGGTGGTGTGGTGCATCAAAGACTGACAAGGACAGAGTCAGTGAGGTCGGGCTTACGGATGGCCGACAGGTGTGTGACTATGTAGATAACAACATACGCGAATGTTAAAGGGTTATGGCATACCTGGACAGACTGGAGCCACACACCACAACAAACATAGGAGTCAGGAACGTTGAAACTCCTGATAACGTTATACACTGTTTATTCACTACGCAGTCTCGTAGACATCATGATAATACAGTTCACATCAAGTCATGGAGCATCGACAGTTCATAATATACGCATACAGAATAAACAGTACATTAACATGCCATAATATCCAAGGCGTTGAATCAATATGAATATAATATCTCTCAATCTTCAATTGAATACACAGTACATTTGTAAGCCATAATATCCAAGGCTTTGAATCAATATGAATATAATATCTCTCAATCTTCAATTGAATACACAGTACATTTGTAAGCCATAATATCCAAGGCTTTGAATCAATATGAATATAATATCTCTCAATCTTCAATTGAATACACAGTACATTTGTAAGCCATAATATCCAAGGCTTTGAATCAATATGAATATAATATCTCTCAATCTTCAATTGAATACACAGTACATTTGTAAGCCATAATATCCAAGGCTTTGAATCAATATGAATATAATATCTCTCAATCTTCAATAACGTACATTCTGGAATTATCAAATATTCCTTTCACAAAATTATATATTCTGGAACACACTAGCGAAATGGATCACGTCCATTCCCAAGCTCTGCAAGAAAACGTACTGTCACGAAAAATCAGCTGCTCAAAACAGCTCAGTAAAAATTCATTCAAGCGCGAACTCGCAGCTTGAGATGTGAGCTGAATTCATCCGCCTTTCCCCCCAAACTATATCATAGAACATTCGACCAGTTTCTTTATCCTATCTTTAAATAAACTAACAACTAGTCAGGTAACAGTTTAAACATTACTGAGCATACAACCCCCGACTAAAAAATTCTCTCATCACGCAGCGCGTGTTTACTAGCGTGTAAAAAAATCCGACCCGTACATTCCAGTCTTTAACACTTAACTCCCCTTAATTAAAATATGACTTAACAGACTACACCGACCCCCGGGGGAAAAATGATATGATCATTTTTTATTTTTTTTTTGGAAAACATACATCGAACAAAAAATTAAAAACAATTGAGGTCGATGCAATCATAATATCTACACATAAGGATTACACTATGTTAAGTCATGTTAACAAAAAAGAACAAAAGAGGGATAGAAGTAAGTGTAAAGCGCACAATCAAGCGCAGGGCAAAGAAAAAATACATCACAACCTCAGACAAAACCCTTTTCAGTGTACTAATATCGCTATACATAGTTACCCCTAGTGCACAATCAAGCGCTGGGCAAATAAAAAATACATCACAATGTCAGAAAAAATACGTTTTTTCTTGTCTTCATTCATCATTTTTTTTAAATTGTACAATACCCAAATGTATCGTAATGATCAGTTACGTAAAAATAATAGCATCATTACAATTGTCATACGTTCAACATTTATCAAAACACAGTAGTATAAGAACAATAGGGTAATGAATTGGTGCATAAAGATGAACCTACATACTATCTTAAAAAAGTTATATCATATCCTAATACAATACTATCTAATATACTATACTTTACTAATATACAATATTATCTACTATCCTAAATAAGTTACATAGAAAGGACAACTCTAGTAGTCTTGGACCATCCTATGCACACGAAGATACCAAAAACATCTAGAGTGGCGTCAAACTGCCGACTGGCTTCACTGGAACAGGAAATCTTGCGATATATACCACAGGTTGTAGAGTAACAGCCTAATCAAACAATATAGCAGCTCTGACTCTCATGGAAAAGCCGTTGCTGTGAAAAAACACAAATGAAAATATCTGTTTGGTAAAGGTAGGATTTTATGACAGGCAACAGTTAATTTTAATTTTAACCTATCAAATGTGGCCGTGTAAACTTCCGACCCCTGTACGATGTTAATCAAACCTTCCTCCGTTACACAAAAAAGGGTAACAGAGAAAGTAACACAGACGAACTTAGGATCATGAATTAAACAGGGTCATAAAAGTGTTCTACCAGTAAGCGTTAATGTATAATAGAGTCGTGGGTATATAAGTAACCCCGAAATCTAAAAGGAAATCTAGAAAATGACAGTTAAGCAGAACCATGCGGGCATCGAGACAGTATGTCTGCCATCACATTATTCGAACCTCGAATAGCTCGTATAGAAAAGTGAAAGGGCTGTAGCGAAATAGCATAACGAGTGGATCTTGAGCTCTTCAATTCCTTATTCTGTATAGCTGTGAGAGCTTTTTGGTCAGTTTCTACTATGAAATGCGCGCCAAGAAGGAATCTCTGGAGTTTAAGAATCGCCCAGACCATAGCTAATAATTCTCGGTCTAGGACAGAGTAGTTCCGTTCTGCCGCAGTCAGCTTCCTAGAGACATACATCACTGAATGCAAAGTTTCAGAATACTCTTGCATCAATGCGGCCCCAATCCCTGTCGATGAGGCGTCACTGAGAAGAATAAAAGGCTTATCTGCATTGGGTAGGCGTAAAATAGGAGAGGAAGAAAATAATAGCTTAATTGTCTCTAAAGAGGCTTGGCATTCTGGGGGCCAGTGTACTAAGTTAGGCGACCCGTTTTTCAACAAAGTAGAAAGAGGTGCAGTGACTGATGATAGGTGTGGGATAAATCTTCCATAAAATTGAATTAGACCTAGAAGACTACGAACCTGTTTTTTTGTCTTAGGAGTAGTGATATTGAGGATTCTCGAAGTGTTATGGTCCTCCGTCTGTAAGAGACCATGACCAACCCGATGGCCCAAAAAAGAAATGTCACTGAACCCAACATGGGCTTTAGAAGGTTTAGCCGTCAAATTGTGAGAGCGTAGTGTAGACAAAAGTTCAGACAGACCTTTAAAGTGATCTTCCCAAGAATCACTAAAAAGGCAAATATCGTCCAAGTACGCAATAACATCTGGATGATGTGAAAGAATTTGATGCATCATGCGTACAAAAGTAGCTGGGGCATTGACGAGACCGAAAGGCATGAAGTTCCATTGAAACAAACCCCGAGGTGTAGAAAAGGCAGTAAGAGGTTTGGCGCATTCAGTAAGAGGAACTTGCCAATATCCCTTGGACAAGTCGAGTTTAGTAAAGAATAGTGAATCAGAAAGCTTGATGAGCAGATCTTCCAACAAAGGCATTGGTTCTGCATCAAATTTAGTCACTTGGTTTAATTTACGACAGTTGACACAAAGACGTATGTTATTGTCTTTCTTCCGGACAATAACCATAGAAGAGGAGTATGCCGAAGTAGATGGTTCAATTATATTTAACTGTAGCATTTCATCTAATTCTTTTTCGACTTGTGTTTGAAAATGTAATGGTATTGGGTAAGGTCGGACTCTAATAGGGTTGTAATCAGTGAGTGTTATGTCATGTGTAATGACCGATGTTTGACCAGGAATGTCAGTAAGGACGTCCTGAAAATATCGCAATAAAGGAGAGACTTGCTGCTGTCTTTCTGTAGATAACTCCGAAGAAATAGTTACATTTTCCCATGATTCTGTTGAATAAAGTGGGACAACATGAAGAGGAAGATTTACATCGGAGAAGGTAGCCTCTTCCTCCTGAATAACCGATAGTGATGCATAGTGACTATGACGGACCGGAGGGTCGCCTGTCGCCTGAAAAACAGACTGTAGGTAGTCTGGACGGTCATGAAATTCTTTCAGCATATTAATATGATAGGTTTTATGCTTCCCGTCAACATCTACAACATTGTCGACATCAGAAATTCTTGAGATAACAGTATAAGGACCTTTCCAGGAAATAAGAAGTCGATTGTCTCTACGAGGGAGTAATACAAATGCCTCGTCACCAGGATAGATTTGTCGTAGACACCTGTACCTATTTGCGAAGAGCCTCGCCTTCTCCTTAGCAGACTCAGATGCAGAGGTAGCTAACCTACATGAATCGATAATTTTCTGTCTCAGAGAAATGACATATTCGTAGGAAGATTGAGTGTCATCATTGATATCATCAGCAGTTAATAGGTCGTGAAGCAACGACATGGGACCACGAGGTTGCGCACCAAAAATGAGCTCGAACGGTGAAAACCCTGTATGCTCATTTGGCACTTCTCTATACGTGAAAAGAGCAGAGGGTAAAACCCTGTCCCAATCCTGAGGATGGTCCTCAGTTATCTTTCCCAGTAAATTCTTAAGCGTTCTATTCTGACGCTCGACTAACCCGTTTGACATAGGATGAAAAACCACTGCTTAGAGACCTTTCAATGCGGAGCATGGCCATCACCTGAGACATAGAATATGATACCAATTGTGTGCCATGATCAGATAAGATTTGTTTGGGAAAACCCAGACGCGAGAAAATTAGACAAAGATCATCTGCCACATCAGCAGAAGAAACGTTCTTAAGAGGTATAGCCTCTGGCCAACGTGTACACATGTCAATACATGTAAGGATGTATTGGTGTCCCCTGGCAGACTTGATTTTAAAAGGACCAATAATGTCAATTGCCATCTTCTGAAAAGGACGAATAGGAATATCTGCAGCTTGGATAGATGCTGCATGGCGTGGACCTCGTGACTTAACCTCCTGACATATCTTACAGGAGCGACAATAAATAGTTATATCTCTATTTACGCCCGGCCAAAAGAAGGAAGATAGAACCCTAGATTTAGTACGAGAAAATCCCATATGTCCTGCACACTGAGAGTCGTGGGCATGTTGCAAGATCCGAACTTTCATGTCAGTAGGTACCAGAATAAGGCATGTAAGGAGAGAACAAGAAAGTATTCAGTGGGGTACTGGAAGATGAGACAGGTCTGTATTTCAGAGCTAGCATTTGCTGATGATGTTGTCCTGATTGCTAAATCAGAGACACATCTCCAATCCAACCTGCAAGTCTGGAAGGAAGAGCGGGAGAAGAGAGGGATGGTCATAAGCAGCTCTAAAACAAAATCCATGGTGATATCACGAGAAGAAAGAAAACATCAGATTAAGTTGGGAGAACAGGTCCTGGAGCAGGTCGACCACTTAAATATCTCGGAGCTATTATAGACCGAAAGGGGGGCATCAAAGAAGAGTTGGCCACTCGAAAAGCAGCGGCTGGGAGACTTTATCAGGCCATAAATCGAGGATTCCTCAGCAAGAAAGAGGTTGGTAAGAAAACGAAGATGGCTGTATACCACCTATGTCCCAGTCTTGACATATTGATGCGAGTCATGGGCAATGACTACAACCCACAAAAGCCAGATTCAAACCTCAGAAATGAGGTATCTGTGGAAGGTGGTTGAAGTAACAAGAAGAGACATGGTCCGCAACCAGACGATACGTCAAGGCCTAAAATACCACCCGCTGCAGACCCAAATAGAACAGTCCCAACTAAGATGGTTTGGCCATGTCTGCAGAATGGGAGAAGATCGGCTACCACGACAAGCATGGGAAACAAAGAGCCAGGGATCCAGACCTCCAGGACGACCCAGAGTTCGCTGGGAGGACAACATTAGACAATCTTTGAAGGACCGAGGAATAGAATGGAACCAGGCCAGGAGGAAGACAGCCGATAGGATAGTCTGGCGCTCTCTCTTCCAAACCTCTACACCTCACGGTAGAAGAGGAACGACTAAGTAAGTAAGGTACCAGAATTTGCGAACCTATGGACGAAGTAGAACCTCGTACCAATGGAACTAGTACTCCATTCTTAATTAAGAACCAATATTTAAGATTTGTGTCACAATTTGCATTATCTTGTTTAACTAGGAGAAAATTTTTTTGTAATGATGTATCATTTTGCTGAAGTTTGATAAAAGACTCTCGTGAAATCACGGAGTGAGCATCCTGATTATGTATTTCATTAATTTCAGCAGATGGAGTCTGTAAAAAATTTTGAGCTTGTGCTCTAGTAGTGACTGCATAAGCAGCCTGAATGCTTTGCTCTTCCCAGATAGCAATCTGTTGAGGGGTACAATCTTTAATTCCATGTATACGTCCGACGATAAGGTCTGTAATAGGATTCGGGAGCATACATGCGTGGACATGTCCCGTAAAAAAGGGAGTGGCTATGTGGACGATTGCAGTCGGAAAAGTTTCAACTGTCCCACCAAATGTCACACATTTCACTACATCACCAGTGGCACAAGAAGGATGTATCAGGGACTGCTTAACCCCACCAGTTGTGCATCCAGAATCAAAGAAAACTGAGACTGGATTATTATTCACAAACCCCTTATGTAGAGTAAGAGACCCTCTTTCGTCATGCGCAGCTAAGGCAGGAAGAGTGGGTAGAGGATGACCGCAACTCAAGGTAGCTATAGCTGTAGGTTGGAACAAAGTTGTGCACTCCAGGCACTGAGATGCTCTCTCGAAATCGAAAGCAGAGCAAGTAGTAGCATTAGAGACACTATTATTATTGTTACCTTGATCATTAACAACCTGGGGCTCTTGTTGAGCAGAGTTAGCATGGCGATGCGATCTATTATTTGGAGATCTACCGTCATACCGCGATCTATCGCGACTTTTATCTCTATTGGGAGCATTGTTATTTGCTCTATTGAAACTATTGTTCTGATTTGAACGCCAGTTAGCATTGTCGCGATTACTATTTCCCCTTTGATTAAAATATTTATTCGATGGATTTTGTTGTCTCCGAGAAAAATCATTGTAGGGTTGATAATCTCTATTGTAGTTACCCCTTCCAAAATTTCCATAATTGTTGGAACCAAAATGTTGAGGACCGTTAAATTGTCTTCTGTTCCTTGAAGAAGGAGAATTACTACGTGATGGACTCCCTTGGAACTGTCCAAAATCACGATTATCTCTCCTACCAAAATTGCGATCTGCACTTTGAGATCTACGGCGCAAATTAGGACCATATAGTATTGCTGAAGCAATGGGTAAACCTTCTCTGACCTAAGAGTGGCTAACAGTCACATTTGGGTGTGCAATGACGTATTGGCGACAGTATTGTTCCATATCTTTCAAGTTTGTAGGTTTTCGCTCATGTAAAAAAGAAAAAAAAAGAAGCGTTTACAGACGACATGACTTTGTCACGAAGCAATAAGTCCATGAGGGCTTCGTATGTATGTTCAGTTTTTGAAAGTTCCACCCAACGTGAAAACGTAAGGCGAATATTTGCTATAAAGTCTGAAAAATCTTTCCTGTCTCTGGCAATAGAGACTTAAAGCGTAGGCGATAACCGTCTTCATCCAGTTGGTATTTTTTTAACAAGACCGCTCTGACAACATCATAGTTATTCTTTTCAGGGCCCTCCAACATACTTATAGTGTTCATTGCTTCACCCTTAAGTATTTCCATAAGTCCTGCACAATATTCCGACTTGTCTATCTTATGAGATTCGCATGAAAGTTCAAATCTATTTAGACAGAATGAAATATCGTCATAGGCAGAGTTGAAAGCAGGCAATCTGATTTTATAAGAATTAGTATTTGCCTTATTAGAAGTTGTTTGATTGTTTGTCTCATTTTGTGTATTACCAATATTCACTACCTTTATTTTCTCCAGTTCCATAGATAAGATCTTTTCCTCGTGTAGTCTTTGGTTTTCTTCAGCTTGCATCTGAAGCTTTCTTTCTTCCATTTGCATTTGAATTTTTCTATCCTCAGCCTCTAATTTCTGTTTTTCCATTTCCATTTGCTGTTGAATTTTTCTATCTTCAGCCTCTAATTTCGGTTTTTCAGCCTCCATTTGAAATTTTCTCTCTTCTGCCTGCATCTGCAATTTCCTATCTTCAGCCTCCGTTTCAAGTTTCTTTTCTTCTAACTTCTGCGCCTTGGCATATTCGACAAGTGCAAATTCTTTTACTTCCTCAGTAGTCATACCAAGGGATTTCCCTTGTTTCATGAAATAATCCAAGCTAGACATTATGTCCAATATATGATATAGATAACTTATGTAAATATATTCCTGGAGAAACTCACTTTTTCCCAACTCAATGGGTGACAAGTCCTTGCTTAAGAACTTGTACAATTACTTTTTTAACTATTAATAATGTAATTAATCACCTATATATATTATGCCTTATAATATTGACAGTGCATGACAAAATAGACAATACAAACAAGAGTGGCAAAGACAGATATAAAGCACAAATGACCACGTTCGCAGAATCAACTAAACCTGCAAGCAAAACCAAAGAAAAAATATTGCAAAGAGTGCAATGACACTGCGAAATGAATGACAAGACATATGACAGCACAGTGTATAAACAAAAAATTTGTATAGAAATAAAAGATAGAAAAGAGAGAAAGACACTCACAAACAAATTAATCAAAAAAACTAAGGTTCAGAGAAAATATAATGACAACCATACTGAGACGTTTCGTCACACCTAAACAATGCTATCACAGATTACCAAACACAGTGGAATGAAATACGTCAGCAAAACGTTCGCTGGAAATTTTCACTGCGGGAAATCCGCAAGAATGTCCCTACAGAACGCTTTCGTAGGCCCTGGATGAACTGGGATATATCCTAACGAAAGTCACCTCCCAACCAAACCCGCATAAATATGGAACATACAACATAGAAAAAAGGAATATAAATAGCCTAAGCTCTGAGGAAGGCTCAATTAAACATACAGTGGCACAGTTTACAATATCACAACAAACCACTTATGTAATTGACATCTAGTCACTTGGCAACTTTGTAATTCCAGTTGGGTAACATGCGTATCTTGACATGCCATTACAAAAAATCGATATTAGATATCCTTCTGTTCTTGTATAGAACCCCGAATCACTGGAAACCACCACTTATGTTGGTGGTTGTTGGGGATTTTTCAAACTTTTTGTGTGGGTAATATAACGCCCCATATGGCTCACCAGTTGATTACCACTATGGTTGAGGAACGTTTACTATTATGTTCAGTTGATGGACTTGTACACTGGGAATGTTTCTGGTGGTGGGTGGTGTGGTGCATCAAAGACTGACAAGGACAGAGTCAGTGAGGTCGGGCTTACGGATGGCCGACAGGTGTGTGACTATGTAGATAACAACATACGCGAATGTTAAAGGGTTCTGGCATACCTGGACAGACTGGAGCCACACACCACAACAAACATAGGAGTCAGGAACGTTGAAACTCCTGATAACGTTATACACTGTTTATTCACTACACAGTCACGTAGACATCATGATAATACAGTTGACATCAAGTCATGGAACATCGACAGTTCATAATATACGCATACAGAATAAACAGTACATTAACAAGCCATAATATCCAAGGCTTTGAATCAATATTAATATAATATCTCTCAATCTTCAATTGAATACACAGTACATTTGTAAGCCATAATATCCAAGGCTTTGAATCAATATGAATATAATATCTCTCAATCTTCAATTGAATACACAGTACATTTGTAAGCCATAACGTTGTCCAAGCTGCTTTGAATCAATCAACGATTAGGGCAAGTGACTGCGTGCAAAGACAAATTCCAGCGAACCAGTGATGTCTGGTCCACCCGTCTACTCCACCCCTCCCGTTTTTCCAGGAAATGCCTTCCATGCAGTCTTTCTGAGCGAGTACGTCGAAATATGGGAAGGCAAAAATTTCAGCTCCCTAAAAAATATGCCGTGCAGAAGGAGCGGATGTGTCGACCGTAAGTGTGCAGATATCACAGCTTAGGCTGTCAAACAGACACAACTCAACCACCTTCCTTTTCAGGGCGCAGGAAGAAGAATGAAGAAAATCAATATGAATTTAATATCTCTCAATCTTCAATTGATTACACAGTACATTTGTAAGCCATAATATCCAAGGCTTTGAATCAATATGAATATAATATCTCTCAATCTTCAATTGAATACACAGTACATTTGTAAGCCATAATATCCAAGGCTTTGAATCAATATGAATATAATATCTCTCAATCTTCAATAACGTACATTCTGGAATTATCAAATATTCCTTTCACAAAATTATATATTCTGGAACACACTAGCGAAATGGATCACGTCCATTCCCAAGCTCTGCCAGAAAACGTACTGTAACGAAAAATCAGCTGCTCAAAACTGCTCAGTAAAAATTCATTCAAGCGCGAACTCGCAGCTTGAGATGTGAGCTGAATTCATCCGCCCCCCCCCCCCGCGCCGCCCCCCAAACTATATCATAGAACATTCGACCAGTTTATTTATCCTATCTTTAAATAAACTAACAACTAGTCAGGTAACAGTTTAAACATTACTGAGCATACAACCCCCGACTAAAAAATTCTCTCATCACGCAGCGCGTGTTTACTAGCGTGTACAAAAATCCGACCCGTACATTCCAGTCTTTAACACTTAACTCCCCTTAATTAAAATATGACTTAACATTGAGGAAATAAAGTTTAAAATGTAGGAAATGACTCGTCTTATGGCCTTGTGTTATGTCAAATCTTAGGTCTGATATCCATTGCCTAATGATAATTTTTGTGTGTGTTCGTTACAAGTTGTTTCATGAATGTTGGCCAAAACTGTTTTTTGTATGTGTCCATGAGAGACTTTCTTGTTGCTGATTATTATGCAACGTGCATTCCAGTGCAAAATATACGGGGCCTTTTTTTTTAATACTTTTTGGTTTCTTTAGCGCTCCCATGACTGCACAATACAATCACAGAATGGAGTGGGTCCTTTATTTCGAAGGTCAGGCGCCGTCACGGGTGACAGGAGTTCACTGGATAAGCCCTATCTCATTTTGATAGCGCCGTGACTTCATCAAGCCATTCATGGAGGCACATCTGGAGTCATCATTATATGACTGCCAGTTATGCACAATGCTACAATAAACATATGTGGAAGTTAACATCTGTCTGTAAGGCTAATCACACCCTCATTGACGTTTGAAATCATCCACACACTTCCAAGGATTCCCCCTGTGGTGAAACTTGCTGAGAACCCAGCATTGCACACAAAGCTTGGAGAAGTCACTTGAGCCCCAGACGAAATTCTTTGGTTTTGACCTGGTTGACTGCATGCAGGAGGATCTCACTATGTACCCAGTGGTAGGCAGGGGGAGCTGAGAAGTGGCTCTGTGCAGGGTGTGACAGTTCCTTGGGAGAGCCTAGAACCAGAGCACAGTATTTTAGCTCTGCATAGTTGGAGAGCCCCCCCCCCCCTCCTCGGGATGGCGGGGAAAGCACAGTATGCCACGCGCTTCTTACTCCTAGCTTGGGATCAGATGTAACGGTCCTTTAAATGTAAGCCAAGCTGGAGAAACTGGAACTCATAACGAGAGTTATCTGTGAGGTGCCGGCTTTGTCAATGGCTCAGATTCGCCTGGCACCCGGTTGAAGATGAGCAGCAGGAGTGGAGAAGGTGAATATAAGACTTTGGGATGAATTCCCAGCATATAGCCCCAGTGATTCTGGATCTCGTGACATATACCTCCTACCACTCTATCTCCCCCTCTATATACTAACGAGCCCCCACTCCCCTATTACACTGAGTGAACAGAAGAGAAAGAGAAGAAGAACAGTATGTCTCTTTCGCACACTTTCGTTCCTTCTCTATATATGTGATAACGTGTGTTGGTAAACACAACTACAACATTTATTAATGTTCTGAAATATAACAACATTCAATTACACTGATACAAATGCAACTAGAAATAACATTAACTATCCCTGTGAAGAAAGATATTAGTTAATGCAAAATACACAAATGAATCTAAAGTCTACCCTATGTGATGATGATGAATTTAAGTAACTCCTAAATACTAACAAAAAGGATATCTTGTGTTTCTTGGTCTCTTGCTAACTGTCAATAAACTCTGGTTGTTTGAACACAATGGACAAGTCTTTGTCTGCCTACAATAACATTGGACGGTTCACTCGATTTCGCCAGGTGTCCACGGCTTGTATTTTTGTCTTTCACAATGCCTGTGTTGACATTGTCCCGAGCGTCCGAGGTGTCTTATTCATGGGTGAGGTTGAACACAATGTTAGGCGGGTGAGACTTCGTCTGTTATGCAGATGTCCTTTTGTTGTCTTGGTATTTTGCTTATGTGGTGACGATGATGGAAATATGTTGTATATTCGTATTTGTTGGTGCATCAATTGTACAGGGAGAATCTGTCCATTACTGCATGTAATTTAGGATCTCGATAAATTTGGTAGGCACTGGGGTTACAAAATCTCCCGTCTGCTCTTGCAGCTTTTGATCATAGTTTCTCAAAGGCACTTGTTGTAAAAAATCATCCGTTGGCGACTGCCACTTCAGATCATTAAATTTCTCAAAGGCACTTGTTGTAAAAATCATCCGTTGGCGACTGCCACTTCAGATCATTAAATTTCACGTGGACAGCTATTTAGAAATGCAGCAATCCTTCTGGGTATTTTCTGCTTTCTTTTTGGGTGGGTAGTCGATGATAGAAAGACCCTTCACCGCCTGGTAAATTCCTTTCTGACCCCCGTGGAGTATTGGTAGGTTGTTGCCGTTAATTACGTGTGAGATGCGTGTCGTCGCAGTATCTCGGTCGGCCCTACTCTAAAGCTTGTCCTGTGATTAACGCCAACCACGTAGTAGACTAAGGATGAGTATCTCAAATGGTCCCTGTCTCTACCACTGTGATGGATAAAATAATGAACCCTTTGTAAGTATCCCGTAAACTATGCTACGCCTGTAGTGTCTTGTATGTGAAATCTTATCACTATAAGAAAGGGCTGTGCGGTGTTTACTGCACGTTTAACATGTAATGTAAGAGGCAAAATAAAAGTGTCTTGTATTTACTTCGTTATAGTTACTGGAAACTGTGCAATCTTATAAATATAATCATTCTCTGCATGGCGTTTATTGCAACCTGTACTTATTAGTGTGAAATATAATATTATAATAAACGTGACTGGTATTTACAGTGTTATATTTATGGAAAATATGTATATATTATCTGAATGAAGTTAAGACATAATAATGATAAAGTACAAAATATATTACACTAACCTTGGTGTCCCTATACGAATTTCACTGACACAATGTCTTGATTCTTTCTCGTGAAATCTAGAACCCCAAGTCTTGGTTGGCGGAATGGTTTCTCTTACCAATGCCAAGCAATGAATATAGTTGGGTTATATATCGTCTGGATCGCCTAGGGCGATTTTTCGGGTTCGCTTCCTGTGTCATGTGAAATTTCGTTTGTTTTCCTAAAGTCAGACATTCCGTCCTCAAACTGTGTAAAATTTCCTGTATTATTTTGCTATGGTCGCTCTCATATTTTGCTTATCCGAGACAACTTGTCTGCGTTCGTCTTTTGGGGCACGTACAGTGTTGTTCTTCTCGTTATAATTTCGTATTCATACTGCTTTCATGTTGTCCCTGGCTCAGACTTTCAGTCTCCTTTAATCCAATATTACTTTGTCTGAACGACTGACCACAATACTCATTGTAAAATTACTTGGCCTTCTGTCGCCGACTGCACATTATGTTCTATTACTAGCCAAAATAATAATTGGGTATTACTGGCTTTGTGTAAACACACCCGCGACGTCCGGTCCGGCGATGGACTGTTTATGTAATGTCTCCCTGTTGGGCGACATTTATGACTTTCTACAGGTGAATGTTATTACGTTTACAAGACTCACGCCGAGCGATGGCTATTGTTATGTCAACATTCCTTGTAAAATTGGTCAATTTTTCACGACTGATGAAAACGATGTCTGTGCCGACAATCAGTATAGAAAGTCGAAATACACACTCATTCAGTGAGAAATTTACCGACAAAATATTACCATTAGGTTTTAGGAATTTAATTGCAGACTTACTCGCGTCCCGTGACATATGTCCCCCACACGAAGTCTTAGCTTGGGAAGACTCCTGCGAGTCAGGATGCATTTTACATTCCCTATTGTCGGCTGATGTTATCTCCTCGCTATCACTATCCTCCTCATCTTCCTCGTTTCCACCATCCTTCTCCTCGTTCAAATCGTTCTTCTCGCAATCTTCCTCAGTTGCTTCTCCTGCATCAGCTATAAAGAGCTGCTCCCTTTCCTGTTTCAATATCGTGACCGTAGTCAAGAGTTGTCGCCCCTGCTCGACTACGTTCGTAGAGTGTGTTGTGATTTTCTGCACACCTGCAGATGACTGTCTAGCCGCATTGGGCTGCAGTGCTGAGTTCGGATTTCCTTTATTCAAATGCTTTGTGGCTGCTCGTGTCCTGAAGTTGGCCGCTTCAGTTATGTGTCTGGCTAAGTATCTCTTTAGCAGAATAATATTATATATTTCCAGCTGATTCTCCATTGGAATCTTATCATTGGTTCGAGATGCCTTCTCGACCATTGCGTATGGCCCGTGCCATCCAATCAGTAACCTGTTCTGTTTACTATGCATAAACAGTAAAACTTGTTTGCCTATCTCTAGCTCACACTTAGGACCAGTCGTATTATATTCTCCGTCATGTTGACGCCTCCTCTTCTTCATACGTAGTCTGTTTCCCTTAACAGTGGCTTCCTCACTTTTCCCATGATTTGATGCCCCTCTCTGGCATTCAGGACCTGATCGGATAAATTGATCCATGTCCCCTGCGATTCCCTGCCAATAATAATGGTGGGTGATTCTTTGCGTAGTGATGTATTGTCTGACCTGACCACTAGATTCACTAGCATGTCCCATACCTAAGATATAAAATCTATATCGTGCTGGTACTACCAGTTGCTTATACTCATATCCGCGCTTTTCTACTTTCCTAAGGAGTTGTCCTTGCTGTTTAAAGCAGTCTCCTGGTTCTGGTGGATTGTCTCCCTTCAGTCTCTTCTTAAAACACGGTTCTACCGATTTATCGTTCATTTGAGCTTGTCTCAGCTCTTGCGGATGGAAGTGAACCTCGTCTCCTTGTCTCTTCTCCTTCGCTTGGTCACTTGTCTGCACTGCAGCTGTGACTCTTGATTGACGAGTGTCTCCTAAACTCACATATTTGTAGCCTAAAATGACTTCGTATGTATGATCATTTAAAACTGCCGTTCGTAGTTCTCCCTTGACATATCTGCCTTCAATGGGAGTCCGGGCGATAGCCGCCATCATTGGAGGATCGCCGTTACCTGTGACCTGAATTTCCACAGTTCCATCAGTCAATTGTTCTGATCTAACCAGTCTTGAACTGATTTTCGAATCGAATTCCAGCCTGGAATCGAATACCTCTTCCGCTCTTTCTCTATTGACAACGTTGTGTTCCGAGGGAATCCGGGCGCTAGTCGCCGTCCCTACAATATCACTTTTCCTTTTCCGCCCCTTTGCATTAGGGTCCTTGTAATATTCGTTGCCAGGTTTAAACCTCTTCTTTCTTTTGAGTGGTCCATTCTTATTGACACTAACTCTCAGTGTGTCTTTCTTCGCTCTGTCGAAATAAAAAATGTTTCCCCACTTCTTTCTTCTGCTAACCAATCTTTGAATCCGACGACGGATCAAAGTTGGCCCTTGTTTGTCCTTATTACGTATCTTGTGTATCTTGCCCGTGGAATGGTCATAATTCAAGATACGGTGCAACCCATCTGTCCATTTATATCGGGTACAGTGTGTTGTAAATTTCGCGCATCTGCGCTGTGCCTTGCATAAAGCGCGTACACCAAGCTGTTTCCTCTTGTGTCGCCTGGTGTCTTTCCTTCTCTCTATCCGCTTAGTTTTTGTCTCGCCTACATATAGAATCGGAGTCCCATGGGTGTTGAGCTGCTGTATCCCCGCCGGCTCTACCACACTTTTCTCCTCATAATCCTCTTCTACCTCCTTTTGAAGAGAGTCGGGGGGTGCCTCCGTGTCCGTCGTCCACCCTGTCCCGATAATCGTATGTGTTGTTATACCTTCTAAAGGCACACATTTCTCTCCGTAAGTTTTAAAAGTGGTAGGATCTGACTTTTCCTCGTCTTGGGTAAAGGCAGACTTAGGCGATGTGTGCAACTGTCTATTTCCGTGGATAATAGCGAATGCCCGTTCCTGTCCGGTCGCTTCTTTCCACGTAGAAGGGCCGGTGGAGTAAGGTAATAATTGTTCTCCTGATGTCAGGAGACAAGTGCCTGTTTTCTTCTTCCCTGTGATGCCAGGTGAAATTGTTTTATTCGAAGTCCCCTTGCAAGATCCATCGAAGGTACCGCTCGCAATTAGAGTGGGTTCTTCTGTGCCTTTTAATAACTTTCCGTTATCTCTGCAGCGGTGTCTGGAATCCATTGAATTAACTACCGCCGGGTGTGATTTTTCCCCCTCTTTTCTCCGGGACTCTTTGTCCTTCATTGTTCGGGTTTCTATATACGCCAAGCGATGGAGAGGAGGGCGGTTTCGGCACTCACTGGTGTAGTGATTTTTCATGCGACAATACCGGCACCATTTTTCCCCTTGCCTCTGGTTCTGAGAAAAGGAGTTGTGTTGAGTTTCCTGTCTATGTGGATTGCAAAGCAAGTTGTCTTTCTTCCCCTGATACCGGTCAACTGCGCCCTTCTCGTAATCAGTTTCTCCTGCAGATTTCTTTGCATATGTCGTAATGCAAGGCGAAGATGGTGTGTCCTCTAGGCGATATGATAGCTCGTCTGCCACTTCATGGGCCGAAATACATATTTCTGGTTCAACTCTTGTGGATAGTTCAAATGCTTTAAGCAACCTCTTCATCCGAAGTTCGTGCTCTCTCTCTGCCTTATTTCTCTCTAACTCTGCCTTGAATCTCCTATACTCGGCCTCTCTCTCTCTCTCAGCTTCTAATTTCTTGGCTTCTCTCTCCTCCTTCTCCGCTGCTAATGTCAATCTTCTTTGCTCTACTTCTGCTGCTAGTTTATCTTTTCTCTCTTGCTCTGCAAGTTTGTCTTTTCTCTCTTCTTTGTGCGCCGTTAACATTTTTTCCACATATTCCATAAGTTCTCCTTTTTCTAGTTTTAAACTAGTTGCTTCCTGGATAATCGCAGCGCGAATTTGCCTCAAATCTGCCATGATCAAGCTAGAATTCAATCTGCCTATCGCTACTCAAAATTATGTGAGAGAAAAAAAATATAGGGCGAAGAAAAAAATTTGTGCCCTTGGCCAAAGGGAGAACCAAAACAAATTTCCCGTATGCTTCGCTATAACCTTTACAGCCGTACAGGTAAATGACAATAGTAAAGAAAACCTTGGCAATACAATTCTAAGGCTTGCTAAGAATACCAGTCAAATATTTCTGACCATCAACTGCCTGCCTACCAAGAAAACAATACTAAAATGTTTCGTCTCAGTGGCTTAGTCGCTATTGTCCACTTGTGAACAAAAGGAATACACAATGTCGGGTCGCTCGTTCAAAGCGTCCGACTTCAACAATGCCTTTTGATCGAGTCCCACGTGGTACTACCAAAAATCCAGGTAAATTTATAATGATGACAACAAATCAATATTGGTAACCAGATGCAGTAATAAAGTGCATATAAATTAATACGGTGTAATCTTCTAACATGTGTCAATGTCTTTCTTAATATACTATGAATATCTAATCTTAATATCTAATATGAATATCTAGTTATCTAATACTCTATTCTGTGTTCTTTCCCTCTACCTAAGTAGAATAAGGAACAGTATAGAAGACAGTGAATAGGTTTATACAAAATTTGCAAAAAAGAATTATTTAATGTTTTAGTCTAGGGCAAGTCCCAAGGTATATTCCGGACTGCAGCCCACAATTATGTCACAAAGTTACCCCTGTGAGGGTAACCAAAGAGAGTTATCTGTGAGGTGCCGGCTTTGTCAATGGCTCAGATTCGCCTGGCACCCGGTTGAAGATGAGCAGCAGGAGTGGAGAAGGTGAATATAAGACTTTGGGATGAATTCCCAGCATATAGCCCCAGTGATTCTGGATCTCGTGACATATACCTCCTACCACTCTATCTCCCCCTCTATATACTAACGAGCCCCCACTCCCCTATTACACTGAGTGAACAGAAGAGAAAGAGAAGAAGAACAGTATGTCTCTTTCGCACACTTTCGTTCCTTCTCTATATATGTGATAACGTGTGTTGGTAAACACAACTACAACATTTATTAATGTTCTGAAATATAACAACATTCAATTACACTGATACAAATGCAACTAGAAATAACATTAACTATCCCTGTGAAGAAAGATATTAGTTAATGCAAAATACACAAATGAATCTAAAGTCTACCCTATGTGATGATGATGAATTTAAGTAACTCCTAAATACTAACAAAAAGGATATCTTGTGTTTCTTGGTCTCTTGCTAACTGTCAATAAACTCTGGTTGTTTGAACACAATGGACAAGTCTTTGTCTGCCTACAATAACATTGGACGGTTCACTCGATTTCGCCAGGTGTCCACGGCTTGTATTTTTGTCTTTCACAATGCCTGTGTTGACATTGTCCCGAGCGTCCGAGGTGTCTTATTCATGGGTGAGGTTGAACACAATGTTAGGCGGGTGAGACTTCGTCTGTTATGCAGATGTCCTTTTGTTGTCTTGGTATTTTGCTTATGTGGTGACGATGATGGAAATATGTTGTATATTCGTATTTGTTGGTGCATCAATTGTACAGGGAGAATCTGTCCATTACTGCATGTAATTTAGGATCTCGATAAATTTGGTAGGCACTGGGGTTACAAAATCTCCCGTCTGCTCTTGCAGCTTTTGATCATAGTTTCTCAAAGGCACTTGTTGTAAAAAATCATCCGTTGGCGACTGCCACTTCAGATCATTAAATTTCTCAAAGGCACTTGTTGTAAAAATCATCCGTTGGCGACTGCCACTTCAGATCATTAAATTTCACGTCACGTGGACAGCTATTTAGAAATGCAGCAATCCTTCTGGGTATTTTCTGCTTTCTTTTTGGGTGGGTAGTCGATGATAGAAAGACCCTTCACCGCCTGGTAAATTCCTTTCTGACCCCCGTGGAGTATTGGTAGGTTGTTGCCGTTAATTACGTGTGAGATGCGTGTCGTCGCAGTATCTCGGTCGGCCCTACTCTAAAGCTTGTCCTGTGATTAACGCCAACCACGTAGTAGACTAAGGATGAGTATCTCAAATGGTCCCTGTCTCTACCACTGTGATGGATAAAATAATGAACCCTTTGTAAGTATCCCGTAAACTATGCTACGCCTGTAGTGTCTTGTATGTGAAATCTTATCACTATAAGAAAGGGCTGTGCGGTGTTTACTGCACGTTTAAACATGTAATGTAAGAGGCAAAATAAAAGTGTCTTGTATTTACTTCGTTATAGTTACTGGAAACTGTGCAATCTTATAAATATAATCATTCTCTGCATGGCGTTTATTGCAACCTGTACTTATTAGTGTGAAATATAATATTATAATAAACGTGACTGGTATTTACAGTGTTATATTTATGGAAAATATGTATATATTATCTGAATGAAGTTAAGACATAATAATGATAAAGTACAAAATATATTACACTAACCTTGGTGTCCCTATACGAATTTCACTGACACAATGTCTTGATTCTTTCTCGTGTGAAATCTAGAACCCCAAGTCTTGGTTGGCGGAATGGTTTCTCTTACCAATGCCAAGCAATGAATATAGTTGGGTTATATATCGTCTGGATCGCCTAGGGCGATTTTTCGGGTTCGCTTCCTGTGTCATGTGAAATTTCGTTTGTTTTCCTAAAGTCAGACATTCCGTCCTCAAACTGTGTAAAATTTCCTGTATTATTTTGCTATGGTCGCTCTCATATTTTGCTTATCCGAGACAACTTGTCTGCGTTCGTCTTTTGGGGCACGTACAGTGTTGTTCTTCTCGTTATAATTTCGTATTCATACTGCTTTCATGTTGTCCCTGGCTCAGACTTTCAGTCTCCTTTAATCCAATATTACTTTGTCTGAACGACTGACCACAATACTCATTGTAAAATTACTTGGCCTTCTGTCGCCGACTGCACATTATGTTCTATTACTAGCCAAAATAATAATTGGGTATTACTGGCTTTGTGTAAACACACCCGCGACGTCCGGCGATGGACTGTTTATGTAATGTCTCCCTGTTGGGCGACATTTATGACTTTCTACAGGTGAATGTTATTACGTTTACAAGACTCACGCCGAGCGATGGCTATTGTTATGTCAACATTCCTTGTAAAATTGGTCAATTTTCCACGACTGATGAAAACGATGTCTGTGCCGACAATCAGTATAGAAAGTCGAAATACACACTCATTCAGTGAGAAATTTACCGACAAAATATTACCATTAGGTTTTAGGAATTTAATTGCAGACTTACTCGCGTCCCGTTTTTCGTATTCTCTCACTATTAATACTTATCATCATCATCATTTAACTTTTCGCTCCCAATTAGACATGAAACAACCAATGCAGATGAGCCCCTTGAAGGAAACCTGCACAATACATTCATATTCGTTTGCAGCTGTGATTTCCGTAGCAGTTTCTTTTACATAATGAAGTTATCAGCCAAATGCGCAAGCTTATATTCATCTCCTAGTACGACATGCCTGAGGAAGTAGTTGGTCTTTTCTTTCTTTGTTTCATAAGAGACTCCTTTGAACTACACGGAACATTCATATTTATAACACGAAGTATTGTTGGACAAGACCTTTCTTCGTTAAATTCTAACGGTAAATTCAAGATAGATTTTCTGTGCTTTCTATTTTTCTTCGTACGTTCTGTCTATCCATTTGTTTCTTTGCTTCCTTAAATGCATAGTTTTAAACTCTGCTCTTATTCCTTCTGCTCTAAGGTGTAAAAATTCATTGATAACTTTTCAGCTGGGTAGAATTTGTAAGCATTCTGTCGAAGATTTTGACTCTTGTAGTATTTTTATGAGTATTTTATTAGCGTATTCTAGATTTTAAAAAGTACCATTTAGATAGCAATCAATTCTGTCCAGTCGGAGCCGGAAACTGGAGTCGTGGAGTCGGTCCGAATTTTATGCCAAATGACTAGTAAAAAAATTGCCAGAGTCGGACTTCTAAAACTTCAGGAGTCCGAGTCGAAAAAATGTTTGGCCGACTCCACAGCCCAGGTAGCAACTTTCCTCTAGCCTTTCATTTGCCTTTTTAATATGTGGAATAATTTATCCCAATAGTGAATTTTTTTTTTTTTTAATACGAATGGAAAGAAGACATTCTAAAATTGTTATAAAGATTAGCCTCATCTTCTAGCACCGTTTAGGTTCCTGGGGTCTTTGATTGTTTGAAGAAAGAATTGAACTACTGCTTCCTACTCCTCTTTGTCCATCGTCATATTTGGACCCATCTGCATAGTGAAGTTATTATGTACTGCTTGATGTATCCCTTAGCTTTCTCTTTTACTGAGCTAACGTCTTTGGATTTGTGTAGGATCTCTTTGAGATGGGAGTCAGTTGTTTGTACTCACTTACCATGGTGGAATCTTTTATTTACACTGACTAATATTTGAAGATGAATTACCATCCTCCTTATCTTGCTCTCTCTCTCTCTCTCTCTCTCTCTCTCTCTCTCTCTCTCTCTCTCTCTCTCTCTCTCTCTCTCTCTCTCTCGCTCTTCAACATATTTTATTTCATAATTATATACTGTTAATGTGAGAATGCTATTATTTTATTTTCACAACGTTGAATTCCTTTAAATTAATATGTAAAACATATGTAAGAATAAATGAATTCAGTATAAAAGACGCGAGAAAGGAAGGGCAGAATGTCAGACGGGCATGCGAGCCCAATTCTCAACCCTTTGAAAATAAAGTTCGTTCATTCGTCTGTTCACTCTCTCTCTCTCTCTCTCTCTCTCTCTCTCTCTTTCTCTCTTCCTTTCCTTTGAACACTCCTCCGAAGATGCTTCTTGCACTTGACATGCTCAGATATGTCGTAAGAGGTGACTAACATGAGATAGTGCATGAGACTGGCAACATCATCATGTTAAAATTATAGCTACAGCTACAACCACCGCTAGAGCAACAACCACCGCTACAGCAACAACCACCGCTACAGCAACAACCATTGTTAGAGCAGATATTGAATCTTGGTGTAGGTTTTCTGTAAGAGGACCGGCTGTAGGTGTGGCTACACGCTCCATAAAGAACTAACAAGGACAGGAATGAATGACTACCTCTTCTGAATACCCTGAAAATTGACTCTCGGTCCAGCGGGCTTGAACATAAATCTCGGCTTCAAATTGTTGACTGATTGTGTTTATGTCCATTATCCGAACAAAAACGACCTTGACTTCAACAAGTGTCTGAAAGTGAACATTATATATTTATTTTTTTATAGACGGAAAAGTGACCTGTAAGAGCAGAATGTTAGACACGCAGATATGTATGTATGTATGTATGTGTGTGTATATATAACTGTACAGTACTTTGCAAAAAAATGGCAGTCATATTTCTCAGCTAAATAAGCTGAAATCTAATTAAATATGCATGTTCTGCCCCAAATTTGCACTCCACTTAAGTGAGCAAACACTACCAAAAGTAAAAAAAAATTAGCGTAAAGTCCCTTGATAATAGAGCAGACGACAATTTATAATGCTAGTGGCAGAAAATGGATACAAAGTCAAAGTGTATGTTAATTTCACAGCTTTGGAATGAAGGAAATCAAACATGTTTTAACATTTCTAAAACCTTGAACATTCCTGAGCGGACTGTCTACAGAGTTGTGAGTAAATTAAAAGCAAGTAATGGAATCGAGCGAAAAGAAGGTAGTGGGAGGCCAAGAATTTTGGACACAAAGGACCATCGGCGTCTCGCCCAAATCGTTCGGGCTGGGCCAATGAAGAGTGTAGAAAACATACGGCAGCGCATGATCGAGTTGGGAAGCCCAGAGGTATCTAATGCTAGTCAACCGGGAGCTACACAGGATGAATTACACAAAAAGCGGGTAATTTCGTCACCATTGCTCACAGAGACTCACAAACAGATGCGCTTGAACTGGTGCCACGAACACCAAAATTTGTCATGGGACAATGTGATTTTTTCAGATGAATGTTCTGTTTGGTCTTATCCTGCTCAAATAAATATGTGGACGAAAGACTCTGTAACGCCTGTGTACCAGCGACTGAAACATACCCAGAAATTCCATCTTTGGGGAGGGGTGTCAGCAAGAGGTGCCACCCCACTGTGTGTTTTCACAGGAATTCTCACGAAAGAAAGGTACATCGACATACTAGAGGGACACCTTCTGCCATTTATATAGATATAGATATAGATATATAGGTGCTAAACAGACCACCACCAACAGTAACACCTGATTTTAATAATGAAACACCCACAACCACCTTGCCAATAACTTGCGATGAATTCACGCTGGACGAGATCAAACAAGCCGTTAAAAGATTTAAAAATTTTAAAGCTGCTGGAGTTGACGAAATTTCAGGGGAAATGATTA
>JAMPIV010005852.1:230000-482500 GCA_024509875.1 Oreohelix idahoensis | reverse complement strand
CCCGGGGGTTCCAGAACAAGGACTTCCTGGTAACGATGTCAGCAGGTTTCCTCAATGTTTAATCCATCGACAGAGTCCTCTTCTCTTTTCTTGTTCCACTGACACTTGTCTGGTTCTTGTCGTCTTGTTGGTGACCTTACCTTGTCATATAATCCTGATTGTTTAAGTGGTTAGAGCACTTTCCTCTCGCGACAAAGTTGCCGGGATCCAGGATTAAAACTTGAAGGCGTCACGCTCCAGTCTACCAAGCTGTAAATGGGAATCTGCCTCTGTTCTTGAAATAGGGAAAGCAAAGGCAGCGAGGAAGGGTACTGTTCATCCCATCTCATAGAGATGGACCTAGTATAGTGAAGTCTCTAACATTGCACTCCCCTACGTCAGTTTCTGCAATAGGACTTCCTTATTATTTTGTGTCCGTGACTTTCTTCTACTCAAGCAACCATTTATGAAAGTCTGTAACTTCTTGGTTGTCTTATTTGTTGTATCCTTGACTTTCTTCTACTCAAGCACCCATTTATGAAAGTCTGTAACTTCTTGGTTGTCTTATTTGTTGTATCCTTGACTTTCTTCTACTCAAGCAACCATTTATGAAAGTCTGTAACTTCTTGGTTGTCTTATTTGTTGTATCCTTGACTTTCTTCTACTCAAGCAACCATTTATGAAAGTCTGTAACTTCTTGGTTGTCTTATTTGTTGTATCCTTGACTGTCTTCTACTCAAGCACCCATTTATGAAAGTCTGTAACTTGTTGGTTGTCTTATTTGTTGTATCCTTGACTGTCTTCTACTCAAGCACCCATTTATGAAAGTCTGTAACTTGTTGGTTGTCTTATTTGTTGTATCCTTGACTGTCTTCTACTCAAGCAACCATTTATGAAAGTCTGTAACTTCTTGGTTGTCTTATTTGTTGTATTCTTTACTTTCTTCTACTCAAGCACCCATTAATGAAAGTCTGTAACTTCTTGGTTGTCTTATTTGTTGTATCATTGACTGTCTTCTACTCAAGCACCCATTTATGAAAGTCTGTAACTTCTTGGTTGTCTTATTTGTTGTATTCTTTACTTTCTTCTACTCAAGCAACCATTTATGAAAGTCTGTAACTTCTTGGTTGTCTTATTTGTTGTATCCTTGACTGTCTTCTACTCAAGCAACCATTTATGAAAGTCTGTAACTTCTTGGTTGTCTTATTTGTTGTATCCTTGACTTTCTTCTACTCAAGCACCCATTTATGAAAGTCTGTAACTTCTTGGTTGTCTTATTTGTTGTTTCCTTGACTGTCTTCTACTCAAGCACCCATTTATGAAAGTCTGTAACTTCTTGGTTGTCTTATTTGTTGTTTCCTTGACTGTCTTCTACTCAAGCACCCATTTATGAAAGTCTGTAACTTCTTGGTTGTCTTATTTGTTGTTTCCTTGACTGTCTTCTACTCAAGCACCCATTTATGAAAGTCTGTAACTTCTTGGTTGTCTTATTTGTTGTTTCCTTGACTGTCTTCTACTTGTCGTAAATTTTATTTGAGATAGGTCTTAAAAATAGTGGTCCCGTTAGAGTGAAGAATGATGGTGAAGGCTCTATGATAGAAAGGGGTAAGAAATAAATAATTGATTCACAAGGGTGCTGGAAAGAGTAAGGACAGTCTCTGAAATCGGGTAATCTTCTCCGATTTGCCTATCTTACAACAATTTTATTTATCTGTAGACTCCTAAATCTCTCCTGGCTAAACAATTGTTGCAGTTTCCAAACACTCATGTACACACACCAAATTGGTGCTACAAATACACAAACGTGAATACAAACTACATATAACAGAGATAGGTAATGGGTCGGTGTCACGGAGAGTTATGTTCATTGTAATTTCTATATTTTCCTCTTCTTTTCTTCCACCCGTGTTCTTTAATTATTGTCGCTCTTTACCTTTTTCCTGTGTCTTTCGCATTCGTTCGTTTGCGACTATATACATTACTACTTTCCCATTCTCACTTTCGCCAGTTTCGTTCTCATTTAGAAACGCATTTCATTGCTGACGAAATGAGTAACTTGATTACGTAGATGTCATTCGCGCAGTTTGACGAGAGGTGCGATTATGGTTCATACTCAGACGTAGGACCAGACGATTTGGCGTGAGATTGACGAAATACACCGTGTATATTCGTTTTCGCCAGACATATAGGCGACAAATTTGTCTGCATTTTCACCTGCCACAACACTCATGGTGGGCCATGGTCAGCGTGAAGTGTGAAAAATGCCCCTGCATTTCAGACAAGTTGTCTACCTTTGCAACTGACACGTAGCGCTACGGCCGTTTCACAGACGGAGGTGTCAGAGAATGCAAAGTGGCAGTTCGCGACAGCCTCTTGGAGTTACGTAGGTGTTAGGAAAGGGGAGGCTATTGCGTGGTTTTGGAAATAGCGCAAATCTTTGTCTGGTTTAAGATATAACCAGAGTTTGAAACTTTATTTTCATTCAGTCCTCTAAATTCGCAGTAGACAGGTTGCTCGGAACAGAATAAGCTGAATAGGGAAGTTTCTCAGTTTGCTTCGACAAGTTGTCGAACTTCTAGACTTCCATAAATATAAGCATATAATTCTTAAGTTGTGCGACTACCTGTAGTTCTGTGTGAGGTAAAATATATTATTATCTAGTATTTTGTGAAGTGTTTAAAGTGTTAAATCGCTTATTTTATTACACTAGTTAGATTTGGTGCAGAGCGCTTAATTTATATAGTCTGTATTATTTTCTAGTGACGTGTTTCAGTGGAAAGCAGAATAAATTATAATTTCTAGCTTAAACAACGATACAGCTATAATGAATTTAATTTTACTGCTAAATAATCAGACGAGAATAAACTTTCTAAACTAACTTATAAATGCTAGAAGCCTCATGAGTGTTGACGGAATACGCTCCTATGATTTTTAAATTTAACTTAAATTCACATGCAGTGTTAAACTATAAGACAAGCCACGCTTGCAGTTTAAATTATCAGTTATATCCGAGTACATAGTATGTATAATTATTTTATATGTACTTTTCCCATTTTATATAGTGAAACTGTGGTACCCAAACTTTGCCAGCGTTTTAGTACAAGAGACATACCTGTGAGAAACATAAACAGTTTTTTTAATCTTTTAACCACGTGGGTTTGCAAGTTAACACCTGTCTGACAGTGCTTGTGTCTTCATAAATAGACAGAGTAAAACTCTCACTAACGGGTTTTTTTATAGAGACTAAACTGTTTTTTTAAGTACTGGGCCTTTGAGCCGGATCAGATTTCTGCACAAACTCTATGTACAAAATTTAGCCGGTGTGGCAATTAACATATTAACGTTAGGAACATTTGACGGAGTTTCGACTAGCGGTGTGGTGACCAAATATAGTCCTTTTCCTGAAAGTAGACACCGATCTGACATTCCTCAATTCTAGAAACCTAAGCTAGCGACACTGTGCTCGTTGTTAACGCTCGTGCCTGGACAAATTTTATGTGACTTAAACAGACATCTAAAACAATAGTATTCCCAAGAGAACGGTCCCGGAAGTGGTGAATTCAACCCATCTTTTTGGACCTGGGGTTTTACTTGGCGCAAGATTACCATTGAAGATTCTGTATGAACAAGTCCTAAAAATAGTGGTTTTGTTCCAGGAGTGGCTATCAAAGCTGTGAGTATGTGCACGTGTGCTCGTCTGAATGTATAGAGCGAACGCAGGTCTGAGTATGATTTGACCTTTGTATTTTGGCACCCATTTGCTGTCTTAATTTTTTTCTGCAGAATTGTTGCACATGCAAGTTTTTTTTTTCTTTCTTAGGTTAAATCAGATTATCCAACTCTGTTCATACATTTACGAGAAGAAAAAAAAATAACTCTTAGACTCAACCCTTTGTATCTGTGACTCTTGGGGGGCTATCACTTTTGTTCCTTTTTTTAACGGGACTGTGGGCTAAACATCGAGGGGAAGGATCTTACTGTGGGTCTATCAATTTTGTAGCATTTTTATTGACTTTATGACTATTTGTATATGCTTTGATGTAATTTCTATGTGTTGTGAAGAAATTTTAGATGATAATTAAAATTTCTCTTGGAATTAATAAGCGCGTTGGTCAGCTCGTTCTAGAGTATTTATATATTCATTTGTTATAGTTTTCCCACGTCTGTGTCTACCGGTCGTCACTTGAATGTGCGTGCACGTGAGTGGATATATATATATATTTAATGTATATGTGTTAGACTGTCTGACTACTTTAGATCTGTCGTAGAAGATAGGTGAGAGAGAGAGAGAAGAGTTCCCGCTCTCAGAGACAGCCTCTATCACTGTTCTACCACCCCACTCGTGGAAATCTATTTTATATTTCTATCTCACACTGTGGCTATCACTCATTCCAACCTATTTAGAAGGGACCAACCCAAGTCTTAATTCTCCTATCAAAAATCTATGACAGTCGGCCAACACAGTAATAAAAGGTTATGGTGTTTATTATCATCTAAACAAAAATCACAACATTTAGCATGGTACAGTCAATGATCATAGTTACAGAAAAATACAAATAACAAGGTTGGGGGGGGAGAGGGGGGGGGGGTTTAAGAGTAGTATCCCAATATGCCCTTCCCGCTTGTATAGACAAAAAAACCAGCCCAAAGGCAAGTGTTATCAGAAAGAGATAATTTAACCCAAAAATAGATTAATTATTCTGATAGGGAGTTTTACAATAATTGGTATGGGGTGTAGGAAAACAAGTCCTAGTATTCTCCAAGTTATCCCTTTACTAAGCAAATTTAAGGGAGGGGGAGTAAGCAAAGGTAAGCAATCCCACTTAAAGAGCACAATACAAGGAATACAGTATAAGGATATTTTTCCAAGTAACGAGAATTATAAATTTAGCTAATATATCTCATTCATTCATGCACGCTCGTGATGGCCATCACCCATACACACTTACCGATCGTTGAATCTGGCACTCCATAGAAATAACACAAACAGCAATTTAATACTCAACAGAACGTATGAGTCTTTTCCTTCGTTTTCCAGCCCCAGATTAGCGGGTTTGGCGTTTAACAAATTTTCCCGTAATCGCTGGAAGGTGAAGCCTTAGTGTTTCTTTGGATTTTCTCTAAAGTTTCTATGGGATGGCACTGTCACAGGTATTAGGTATGAGAAGGTAGTGGTCTCCTGGGTTTCACCGCTGGTGGTGGAAACTTCTATAGCGTGATGACAAAGACTGATCAGTGAGGTATGTTTTTTTTCTTCGGGGTTTTTAATCCAGTGAAAAATACGTGACTGTCAGTGTACATAAATGATATATTCTTTTCCACAGTAGAACAGTAAAAATTATATATCGCTTCTGGCAATTGTTCTTCTCCAGTTAATCTTTACAGACTTTATTGATTTATGATTTAAATGTTCTTGGGTTGCTTTCTCCCATGTAATTTTAGAGAGCGAGACCGCACGGGCCGCCACAAGATTATATTTAAATGTTCATAAAATGTCTGGATGTTAGAAGAACCGAGTCTGGAGGACTCTATAGAATTGTTGGGACGCAAAGGTTTATGATCATTCTATGTGAAAAAATAGAAAACATGAAATCAATAAGCCCAATACGTATCATATTTTGACGCGCGATAAATTTACAGTTAAGACTATTTTATACACTCGCGTATTCAATTATATATTTAAGAAACCTCTCCGCGAGTCTAATGGTTAAAAAAACACACACACACACACGCACACACACACACACACATATATATATATATATATATATATATATATATATATATATATATATATATATATATATATATATATATATATATATATATATATATATATATATATATATATATATATACAGAACTAAACTGTATTAATTGGTTATAAATCCCTTAACGGCTCCTAAATTAATTTAAGCATCTGTTATCTTGAGAAATAACGTATAGATATATCATTTAATTTACAACTGGAAGCTTTTGAGATGGGTTTATTTAATAGGTTTAAATTAACACAAAATCCAGTGAAATAAAAATGAAAGAACTAGACCACTGATCACTTGAACTAATATATTACCACTGGCCAAACAGAATGACTTTAAGACTCCAATATAGAAGATATGCACAGGAAATCTTTTTCTATACAGCTAGTACTTTGTTCAAACTCTCTGGCGCAAATGATAAACGCATTCTTCAGTGGTCTCAATATATAATTAAAGAATTGAAGGATCAGGGGGACACGCGAAAGTTCACAACTTTTTTGAACTCAGGGAACTTTCGCGATTCTGCGCCGCCAGTCCCCGCTCTATTACCCAACTCTTCTTACCGCTCGTCTTTCCCGTTCGTCTCGTTTTGCGAGCGATTCTCTGGTTCACACTGAGATGTTAAACGACGGCGTGACTCTGCTTCGTCCATTCTGGGGACCAACACTGCCTTTGATCGTTAACCGCTTTCCTCGTTGGACTCTGGCAACGCCCTACTAGGCAGGAGGACTGGCAAAGTAGGGAAATAACTGCTTATAGTCGCTCTAGAGATTGGCAGTAGGCGTGGTTTAACCTCCCCTAAGACAAAGCGATGTCCTGGAGGCACGCATGAAACTATCTACATATTAATTATCCAACGTGTTGAAAATCCACGTGGAAAATGATGCATACTAATTTGCCCAGGTGGTAGAATTCCCCGTTGCTATTGTGCATGCTAATGAGCCCGCGTGGAATCCACATTGACTCTTGTGTTGCACACAAATCCAGGGGCTGCGATGTTATACGAGGCTACTATCCTTTATCATCCATCAATTCAGGGACTTCAATTTTTCATACTATACGTACGTCACACTACTCAAGCACCCATTTATGAAAGTCTGTAACTTCTTGGTTGTCTTATTTGTTGTATCCTTGACTTTCTTCTACTCAAGCACCCATTTATGAAAGTCTGTAACTTCTTGGTTGTCTTATTTGTTGTATCCTTGACTGTCTTCTCAAGCACCCATTTATGAAAGTCTGTAACTTGTTGGTTGTCTTATTTGTTGTATCCTTGACTTTCTTCTACTCAAGCAACCATTTATGAAAGTCTGTAACTTCTTGGTTGTCTTATTTGTTGTATCCTTGACTGTCTTCTACTCAAGCAACCATTTATGAAAGTCTGTAACTTCTTGGTTGTCTTATTTGTTGTTTCCTTGACTGTCTTCTACTCAAGCACCCATTTATTAAAGTCTGTAACTTCTTGGTTGTCTTATTTGTTGTATCCTTGACTGTCTTCTACTCAAGCAACCATTTATGAAAGTCTGTAACTTCTTGATTGTCTTATTTGTTGTATTCTTTACTTTCTTCTACTCAAGCAACCATTTATGAAAGTCTGTAACTTGTTGGTTGTCTTATTTGTTGTATCCTTGAATTTCTTCTACTCAAGCACCCATTTATGAAAGTCTGTAACTTTTTGGTTGTCTTATTTGTTGTATCCTTGACTGTCTTCTACTCAAGCAACCATTTATGAAAGTCTGTAACTTTTTGGTTGTCTTATTTGTTGTATCCTTGACTGTCTTCTACTTAAGCAACCATTTATGAAAGTCTGTAACTTCTTGGTTGTCTTATTTGTCCTTATTTGCACCCATTGTATCTTGGTTGTCTTATTTGACTGACTGTCTTCTACTTAAGCAACCATTTATGAAAGTCTGTAACTTCTTGGTTGTCTTATTTGTTGTATCCTTGACTGTCTTCTACTCAAGCACCCATTTATGAAAGTCTGTAACTTCTTGATAACTTGTTCTTCTACTGAAGCACCCATTTATGAAAGTCTGTAACTTGTTGGTTGTCTTATTTGTTGTATCCTTGACTTTCTTCTACTCAAGCACCCATTTATGAAAGTCTGTAACTTCTTGGTTGTTTTATTTGTTGTATCCTTGACTTTCTTCTACTCAAGCACAAGTTTATGAAAGTCTGTAACTTCTTGGTTGTCTTATTTATTGTTTCCCATGTTTCAGAGCCATTCAATAGGACTGACTTGACACATGAGACGAATATTCTTCCATATATTTCTCAATGCAATGAAAGCGCATCAAGCCTTTTGTATCCTGATTTCGATATCACAATTTGTACCTTCAACTCTGTCTGTATTGCTGCCAAGATGTATATATGATTCTTCATCTGCACTTACCATTATCATTGTATTTTCCGTTTGTATTTTCAGATTTACTTTCTGCGACCCCTCATCAAGTATTTTCATTTTTATCTTGTATCAGGTTAAGATTATGGACATAAGAGCAAGATAGGCGGCAAAAGATAGATCGGCTAGCTATGTAAGCATAGTCCATTAAATTTAGAGTCTTTTGGCTGATGTCGATGTTCCCATTACCCAATCTATAGCGCGTAAGATGAAATGGTAACAAGAGGCATCCCTGGTGCATTCCATTTCTCTAGCAAAATTCAGAACTATTATGTTGTCCTTATGTATGTGTATATAGCTTGTCCTTAGATGTCGAACGCAAATGTTGCATCTGTTACTATTAAAGCTGTTAACAAAAACGACCCCAAAAAAAAATATCTCCCAATTTTTGAAGTTGACACGCCCTGAACTGAACAATGAAAATCTCCCGCCAGCTTTCTAGGAAATTAGGGAAAAGGCGCGCACTGCATAGTGAAAACTAAGTTACACACCCAGTAACGGAACGCGCATGCCTTTCACATGAAAATATATAGTGAAAGGAATTGCGGGGAGGAATATGTCCCATTTTTGCCTAAATAATTATTGACACGTCGGCCGATTTAGTCGCACAGGTCGATACGTCTTCTCTGTTTTGTACGTGCCAGTGCAAGATTTTAAAAGATAACTGTACATTGTACATTTACTAATAACATAGTGAGAAAAGAGCTGTTAACTGATTAGTCAACTTCATTCAGTTGGCTTTTTTCCCCACGTCATTTTTTGACGCCTTGCTCCGTAGCTTCATAGCCAGTCCATCCAGATAAGTTTGACTACAACGATCCAGTGAAGGTGACATGGAATGGAACGAAATGAAATGGTCTCAGGAGAAATAGTACCGTCAACAGGTCACGCAGCAGAGAGAGCACGTGATAAATAATTCCCGTCATTTTTAGGCAGGTTACATGCTCGTGTGTATATGCTTATGGGGGGGGGGGGGGGGTTTGGGATGTCAGGTATTGGTAGTACCTCTGGTTAAGGAGCTGTCATGCCCTTTTCAGGGCAGCTCGGCCACCTTTGGTCCAAACCTGGCATTCAGCTCTCACCTGTGGCTCCTCGTAGCTGTCAGCATGCGACAGCGGCCACCCCCCGGGAAACGGCTTTGACAGGCCGGCTAAACTAGGTGAGGGTAGCCGACTGGTTATAAACCTTCGGTGAGTTAGGGTCTGCCTACCCATGCATGCGAAGACTGGATTCGGTAGACTGCGCGGAAGAAACCACCTGTTGGTTCAACGGGCATGACGGCGATTACCAGCAACGCGCTGTGGAGCGTAAGGAACATGGCGAGGCACGTAGAAAGCCATGGTCATCCACTGCACCTGACTTCATCTCCAGTCGTCTTGACTTGTCTTGCCACTGGATTAAGATGGACCCAGGCGAGAGAGTGAGGTCGACGAATTGCGCAACTCTTCCTCACTTTAAACCAAATCACTGCGCAAGTCACTCTTTCATCCACTCATCCACTCATCCATCCACTCACAACAAGTCCTGTGGCGATGGGCGAGCGGCGAAGCGGCAGGCGTGAGTGCGCTGGCAGTCGTAGTCGCAGACCTACACACAGGCGGCTCAGGCCATATGGTCGTCTTCCACTGATCGGAGCAGCAGTGGGATTCGGCAGCCCCCTGAGTGACTGAGCAGCCCTCTTTAGGAAAGCACTGCTCACCTCCATGGCATGAGGAAGGGGCTAGAAAAGGTGCCCTAAACATTGCCTGCTCCACCATTACCTAACCAGCTTACCGCGGTTGGTGGGTACCCTACTTCAGCGGGCGACACATAAGAAAAAGAAAGGACAGATTTTTCCCCCTCATTCTAGGCGCATGGAATGTGCGCACTCTACTCGACAAAGACTTTAACACAAACAGACCCGAGAGGCGAACTGCCCTGATAGGGAGAGAACTGGCCAGATACAACATTGACATAGCAGCACTGAGTGAAACTCGACTTGCAGGCGAGGGCCAACTTTGCGAAAAGGGTGCAGGTTATACATTCTATTGGAGCGGAAGAGGAACTGAAGAAAGACGAGAAGCAGGGGTTGGATTTGCAATCAAAACAGCAATTATTGGCAAGCTAGCGGAGCCCCCAAAGGGAATAAATGACCGACTCATGACGGTCAAGATCCCGCTGCTTTATGGAAGGAAACATGCCACCATCATTAGCGCGTATGCACCAACTATGACAAACCAGGATGACGTCAAGGATAAGTTTTACGAAGAACTACATGCAGTCATTGCATCAGTTCCCAAAGCAGATAAGCTTATTATTCTTGGTGACTTTAATGCAAGAGTAGGCTCAGATAACATCTCCTGGAATGGCACTATCGGAAAGTACGGCGTGGGTCGCTGTAACAGCAATGGACTTCTTCTCCATACTTGCGCAGAACATAACCTCCTTGTCACCAACACCATTTTTCGACTTCCTATCCGCAACAGGACCTCCTGGATGTACCCTCGCTCGAAGCATTGGCACCTAATTGACTATGTAATTGTTAGGAAGAAGGACAGGCAAGATGTCCGAGTGACCAAGTCCATGTGTGGTGCCGAATGCTGGACTGATCATCGCCTCATTGTGTCTAAACTTAAAATTCGTATCCAACCTGCCAGGCGCCCTCAGGGAAAGAAAACTCAAAAAAGGCTGGATATTACCAAACTAAAGAAGACAAAAATTAAACAGACACCCTAGAAGACCGTCTCAAATCTATCTCGTTAGACGGCCAAAGTGCGGAAACAAATTGGACAGCCCTAAGCGAGCAGATCTACAACACTGCTACAGAGGTCCTGGGTCCCGCCATCAAGAAACAAAATGACTGGTTTGATGAGAACTCAGATGATATAAAGAAGATGTTGGCTGAGAAACACCATCTCCATAAAGCATATTTAAATGATCCAAAATCTACATCCAAGAAAGACGCTTTCAACAACATGCGTAGAATCGTCCAACATAAACTACGCCAGATGCGGGATTCATGGCTGAGTAATAAAGCAGATGAGCTCCAAGGCTTTGCTGACAGCCATGACTTGAAAAATTTTTACCATGCACTCAAAGCGGTCTATGGTCCAACATCATCAGGATCATTTCCCCTCCTTAATGCAGATGGAAAAACACTAATTACAGACAAGGAAAAAATTCTCCAACGCTGGGTCGAACATTTTAATAATATTCTGAACCAGCCATCATCTATTAACGATGAAGCCATCAACCGACTGCCCCAAATTCCTATAAATGAAGCACTAGATGATATACCGACTTTGGAGGAGACTAAAAAAGCGATTCGTCAACTTTCTAGTGGAAAGGCCCCCGGCTCCGATTCAATTCCTGTTGAGGTCTATAAAGATGGCGGTACAGTTCTGATAGAGAAACTTCACATGATCTTCCAGCAAATGTGGCAGAGTGAAACCATCCCACACAATCTCAAGGATGCGTCAATTATACATCTTTATAAACGTAAAGGTAATCGCCAAGACTGTAACAATCATCGAGGCATCTCACTACTATCAATCGCTGGGAAGATATTTGCCAGAATCCTTCTTAATCGCCTTACGGCTCATCTTGACAAAGGTCTTCTACCTGAAAGTCAGTGTGGATTCCGGAAAGAACGTGGAACCACCGATATGGTGTTCGCTGCAAGACAGCTTCAAGAAAAATGCCAAGAACAGCACTGTGACCTGTACACAGCTTTCATCGACTTGACAAAGGCGTTCGACACGGTCAGTAGAGAGGGTCTATGGAAGATCATGGCAAGATACGGCTGCCCAAAGAAATTTATCTCAATAGTGCAGCAGCTGCATGATGGAATGCAGGCTAGAGTTCAGGAAAACGGTGAGCTATCTGAGCCTTTCCCAGTCTCAAATGGAGTTAAACAAGGGTGTGTACTTGCACCGACTCTTTTCAGTATCATGTTTTCTGCTATGCTGACTGATGCTTTCAGAGACGGGGACACAGGAATCGACATCAGATATCGTATTGATGGAAAATTGTTTAACCTTAGGAGGCTTCAAGCAAAAACCAAGGTCAAATCACACACCATCAGGGATCTTCTGTTTGCTGACGATTGTGCCCTCAGTGCTGGCTCAGAGGCTGATCTGCAGCGTAGCGTTGATAGATTCTCCGAAGCCTGCTCCAACTTTGGGCTTACCATCAACACGGGGAAACAGAAATCATGTACCAACCAGCTCCTGGCACAATTTATACTGAGCCAGTCATCAAGGTAAATGGTGAGAAACTGAATGTTGTGAACAGGTTCACATACCTTGGTAGTACACTATCCCAGAACGTCGTCATTGATGATGAGGTGAACACCAGGATCTCCAAAGCCAGCAGCACATTTGGCAGACTATACACCAACGTTTGGCATCGAAGTGGCATTAGTCTACAGACAAAGCTGAAGGTATACAGAGCTGCGGTGCTTCCAGTGCTGCTTTATGCATGTGAAACATGGACTGTATACAGTCGCCACGTAAAAAAGCTCAACCACTTCCATACAGTCTGTCTCAGGAAGATAATGAACATCAAATGGCAAGACAAGATCCCGGATACCGCCGTTCTTGACAGAGCTGGTATCCCTAGCATCGATACTATTCTGATGCAGTCACAGATTCGCTGGGCAGGTCATGTAGTCCGCATGCCAGACCATCGACTGCGAAAGATACTCTTTTATGGTGAGATGCAGAAGGGTAGACGCTCCCATGGTGGCCAGAAAAAGCGCTTCAAAGACACGCTTAAGGCTTCATTAAAAACCTTTGACATAAACCCAGACACATGGGAAGCTGCTGCGCAAGACCGAACTGCCTGGCGCACATCTCTTCGTAAAGGTGCAGTGGCATGCGAATCTTCCAGAAGAGCAGCAGCGGAATAGCGGAGACAAGCTAGAAAAGATCGTGAAATAAAACCTTCACATGAAGCAAACATTCCCTGCCCACACTGTCCGAGATCCTTCCAGGCCCGCATCGGGCTCATCAGTCACCTTCGTACTCATAGACTAACCTAACATCCTAATAATTGGATGAACAGAGTGGTCCTCATCACTTGTGATGGACGAACAACAACAACAACATATGCTTATGTGTGTGTGTATATACAAGTATGTGTGTGTGTGTATATATATATATATATATATATATATATATATATATATATATATATATATATATATATATATATAGAGAGAGAGAGAGAGAGAGAGAGAGAGAGAGAGAGAGAGAGAGAGAGATAGAGAGAGAGAGGTGAGACAGACAGAAAGAAAGAGAGCGAGAGTGATTGAAAAGTCACTCAATATTTTTTAATGTTTATATCCTTACTTGTATCTAATCATGAAAAACTGCCATTTGCCAAGCTGTATTTGATATCTCCGGAAACAAATGATAATAAAGTTATAAAATCTAAAACAGCCATTAAACTGACGTTACAACAGACAGCAACAATTGATGCCCGCTATGTTGTACAGTCTGGATCTCACGTTGAGCAGTAATGGTAATGTGACATATATTTTTTTTGTAATAACATAACAGTAAAAGACTGTCATCGACTTACGTCGGAGTTCCATTTCGACGACCCCATCGTAAGTCTATATGGCTGTAAGTCGGAGATCACTATAAACTATATGAAGCATGAGGATATGTTAACAACAACAAAATAACATGCCCGAACGCTAAAATGTAATGAAACGGTGTACACATTCTGGGATGTTTGTCGTCAGGGAAATGAAAGAAAGTGAAGGCTAGATAGGACACATAAGAACCTAAATAAATATAAAAATTGTCATAAGTGGGAGTAGTCATAATTCCCATACGTCAAATGTCAAGCACAGTTTGTAATTCTATAAATGTTGACGTTTCTATCACATAAATTGTTGAATAGGAGTGAAGAAATAACCATTTTAAAATAGGCATATACAATTATTAACAGAAAAAAAAAGAAAGAAAATACCAACTTATCGCCCTGGAACATTTCCTTTTTTTTATTTTTTTATTACGAAGAAAGGTACCTCCCTCTACCTCTGATGGGTTATAATTAGAATATATAGTGTCGTTAATTCCAGATAATAAATCTGATGCCGATACATAATCATGGTATCATTTTGCATTTAATTATAGTTAGTGTAAATTAAAAGTGTCAAATTGTGTGGATGGGCACGTGTACATGTCCCAGAATGGTAGTATATCTTACCTGTCATGTAGGGATCGGAGTGGCTAAGAGGTATGCCGTCCGCCTCGAGTTCTGGAGGCACGGGGTTCGATTCCCAGTTGAGGGAATATAATTTATGGAATTTTTTTTTCAGAACCAGTGGTCCTAATGATGTCGTACCCCCCCCCCTCCCCCGGTTTCTTTGGTAGTGAGATCAGATTTCCAGCCTTCTCGGATAAGGGCAAATAAATAGGAGATCCGTGCAAGTTGCGCACGTTAAAAATCCCTCGCCAGTTGTAAAGCGTAAAGAGTAGGCTTATCAGGCCACTGCCCTGGCAAAATTTAAAAATTAGAAACCTACCCACCACAAAAATATTTATAGAATGTGTGATTCCTATAAACACACACTGGGATTCTCGCCGGTGCTACGGAGTTCGTGCACTGTGCTGAGATCCTCCTGGAGAGATCTAAGAGAGGAGATCGGAGCACTGATGGAGTTGTCCGTGTGCAATGAAGATAGTCCTTCAAACCAAACCAAACCTGTCATGTTAACAAGGTGGAGGAGAGTAGGTAAACCCGGGGTGATTGGAATGACGCCCAGTTCGCTATTTATCTGTCATTATCAATATGTATTACGAGAACCTCACCAGATCTTCACTTTCCAACGACACTCTCATTGATCCTTAATTTTTGTTCTTGTTATATACTGTTTTATTTTTCTTGTTTCTTGTTATAAACTATATTGTGTAATTATCTATGTCTGTCTATTCTCAACAGGTATCGGTGAATAGAATGCCTGTAAATATTGGTTTTCTCTGTTGTTCATACTTCTTAAATTTTAGTAGGAAATGCTCTATATTATTTTCATGTAGACACTGCGCAGTAAGGTTCTTCTATTCTAAAATAGCTAATTCCCAGTTCTTGTCTAAGTAGATTGTTATTGCTAGGAATTTTTAACTCCCTCGATACTTGACACATTCTTGTTGGAGCCTTCAATAACTTACATGCATGTCTGCCTTTCAGACTTCTATCCCATGCTAGCGCCCATTGATCTATCACAATACTTTTAATTAAGTTTTTTTTATCTCTTTTGTATTCAATCCCCTCATTTATTAGGTTTTTATTAGATCTACTTTTCTTGGCTTTTTTGTCTGCCTTTTAATTTCCTTCTTTGCCAACATGTGAAGGTACCAAAACTAATATAGCGGAGCATGCTCTCGAGTAAAGGTATGTATTATTCATGTGACAAAACGTCTGAACATGCTTTTTTGTGTGATCTCTCACACCTTCATCACTCCGACAGTATCCTTTCTTTTGCTTCATTTTTCTCACTCATCGCTTTTATTTGGCATAAATCATGCCTTTTCATTCGTTATTTTCTCTATGCTGGACATGGTATGGTGATGTCTCTAACACGCCACTCCCCTATTGCAGTATTTGCTACGGGAGTAATGCATATCTTATTGTTAACCACTCCTCAGAGTAATGCATATCTTATTGACCGGTCACCCGCTTATCGCATAATCCGTCTGACCACCTGTGGAAACGTGTCGGGCAAACATTTGACCCCATTAGAAAGCTGTTGATCATGTTGACACAAACTTGTATTGTGCGTACGATGAAAGAAGACAACACTGTCTGACCAGACATCTGTCTGGTGGAGGCATGCAGATAAAGGGGATAATTAGATAATCTGTCGGGGCAGACAAGAGTGATACAATCGCTTCCGGTCACTGGGTTAAAAGTAATCAAGGATGTATTACATTTTAGACAATATGAGTCTACAAATGTGTTTGTGAGAGTGTATGCAAGGCATCAGATGTCCATATATGGTAATACGTGACCTTTGCAGGAACGCACTGTTGCGCTAAACTTGTCGCAACTTATTCTGACTATATATTCTGACTATGCATTCTGACTATATTGAATTTTTTAATGCATGGGAAGTAACTCATGGAATTGTAGTCACTTTTATTTCTACAGTCGTCTAATCTTGATAGCATCGTCAGGAAGTTGTCTTATCTTGATAGCTAGGGTTGTTGATAGTTTGTGTGTGAGCGATTTTAAGTCATAACCATGTATGGAGCGTTTTCCTAGAAACAGTTGGCAATCGCAATGTTTCAAGATTCATTTCCTTTTAAGGTTCGAATCTTTAGTCGAACATCGTAGAACATTCTTTGTTTCGTAAATTAGCTGAGTTGTATTCGATTCGGGTGTTCTGCGCATGTCTTTGTTTGTGGCAGTTTGTATGATTTCCGCCCAGGGGAGTCTGAGCGGAAAATGCTGGTAAGGCGAGACGTAGCGGTGTGCTAACGTCTTCGCTTAGATTATTCAGGAAGGAGTCCTCATCATTGTTGTTCCTTCTTTTTTTTTGAGATGATATATCTCTACGTTATTCCAAGTGCCTGGAGTCATATGTGATCTATGTGATTTATGTGATTTAATTCCTGATGAACAGGTAACTGAATCCTTTTTTGCTGAGTAACTTTATCGCCATCTCGTGATGTTGACTTTTGCCTAGCCTGCCTCATTATAGAGTCTATGATATGACGAGTTTGCTCAGCTCACGATCCACTTATATTGTCACGCATCGATTGATGCCTGTCCTAAGGACCATTTGCTTCCTGAACTCTATTGATGGAGCTAGGTTTGATACCTTTGCTGTTTAAGGAACATAGAGGACGATAATGTGACGCTCAAAAGACATGCCTGTCTTGTTGAGGTCGAATATAGGAGACTAGATTTAATCTCCTAGTTGATATCTACTAGCTCTTGTGGAAAGGGGAAGTTTACTACCTGACTACATGTACAGCTGATTACGATATCCTAAAAGGCATATGATTTACATTATTTGATGCTGTATGCTGTTCCTGTTGAATTGACTAAGTCGATGATACAATGACTGTTGTACTATACCTGTGATGTTTCTGCATAACGATGTCCATGCATCTTGTCATTGTGGCGTACACAATATATATTGCCAAAAAACATCACCGCTGTTAAAAGCTTTATTGACTTTCTACGTTGTATGGTCTGATGTGACGTCCATGTATGATACTGTAGCTATCTGACTCTATCCTTACGTCACACACTTAAACCAGACTAAAGACACCATGTTACTCTGCCTCATCATCCCTGCTGTCTGAGGGTGATACACTACTCTGCAAGTGCCAGTATTATCATACCTTTGGAAAGCAGATGAAATATAGCACCCTCAACATTGTGTGGCAAATGTGACATCATCCACGGAACATTTATACGCAACACACATTTTGCTACGCAACACGCACCTTATTTCACGTGAGAATATTTTGAAATATCACACCCTATCTGCATGGTTTGAAATGATTGGATCTTTCTGATTAGATTCATAACATCACTGGAGGGATTATAGGCTGACCAATTTCACAGTTTTATTTCTCTGTGATTTGCACGCTCGCCAAGACAACATCAGACCTTCGCCAGAGTGAAGAAGTAGATTCATAATTCCTAATTGTTTACCGGACCTTTTATTGGAGAACCAGATAAGACTTATAAAGCACAGGAAAGCTCTTTCAAATTTTAATAAAGAACACTGGAACTAGGAAACTGAAAAAACACGGAGTCAGAAGGGGCAATCTATTGTAAAATTAAAAGAAATCACAGACACGTGTTATAAGAGAACGATTCGTCTCTTTTATTCATCTGTGCGACAAGTATGTAGCCAGGATTGGCGTATGTTGTGATTTACATTTCATATTTTATTACTAACATGTGAACTAGCATATATATGTATAAATTACCATGTGAGTTTTATTGTGCGAAACTCGCTATTGGATGTCAAAGTCATTTGAGGCTGGCAACCTCAGCGTATAGAATGATGATTCATGAACCACCACTGCACGGGCTGGTGATTGCTTTATTGATAGTTTCGTAAAGAGAACTAAAAGCATAAAGTAGTTCCAGGTTCTCTATAGAGCAGGGAGGGAAAGATGAAAGAAATGATGTACATTCTAAAGAAAAGACTTACATTTTCAAAGCCGTGTAAATGTCCCTATAAACATATTCACTTTAAAATTAATGTAAGGTTTCACGCTTTAAACCAGCGTAAATATCCATGTGAAAATATTCATTTTAATTAATAGAAGTTTCAAACTTTTCCACAAGTGTAAATATAAAGGAAACATAAATGAATTTATATTGTGAACACTTTTCAAACAGTGGAGATGTAAATGTGAAACATATTATATCTGTACGTTTAACCTTTCTATTTAAATGTAATGTAAAGCTAAAGCTATTCAGTTTAAATGTAAAGGAAGTTTTATCCCCGAGGGATTAAATATTAATTCTCATCGAGGGTAAACTCTGAGTTAAGTGGGATTGTGAAATAGAAGAGGGGGGACACATAACTATGTGTCGGAGAACGCCATACTCAGAAGAGCGTTCTTTTCTATTCTTCTATCACAGTTATTGGTGGTACCAGCAGAACGTACTATTTCTGGAACAAGACAGGATCAGTGGCCTGCGCTTTAAGACAAAGGACGCACTGTGTAGACTTTCCTTGAAGTCTCTGGTAGACGAGCTACACCCGACAACCTTGACCAGAGACGAGTGATCAGTGTGAAAAGACAGAACCGTCATTGGCAGCTAAGTTCAAACATATGCTGCCACCTGAACTTCTTAACCTTTTTCGCAATCCCCAAATATGAGGATGATAGCTTTTCTTTAGCCATAACTATTCAAATTATTTTCAAACTGTTAAACCTAAAGTGATTATTAAATTTTGTTATTTGTAATGTTACAAATTTAACTTCGATTTAATCTTTTAAATGTACTACATGTTTGTCTCAGTCAAAGTTACTAAACACACACTCTAAACAGAGCTATATATATACATAATAATAATAATTCCACTGATTAACTCAGCGGTAGGAGCTTAACGAGCTAGAATAAACCTTTGCTAAATTCTTCACAAAAGTGGTCGGCAGGTTACAGAATTAACGTGCTCAGCGACAGCCAGCATTGTTTTCGCTTACCTGAATATCTTGTGAAGACTCCCATGTGATAGAAGCTTTACTACTCTTCTATCTACATTTCTGCCAAGAGTAATCTTGTATACAAATAGACTCCATTGAAGCCTATATTAGGTATTCTTGAGTTTTGGCCATTGTTGGACCACTACTGCAAAGCAGGGGAGGCAATACCGTAACAATTCAGAAACATCTTCTCAGCTATATCTGGTCTACTGCATTCTCGTAAGTTTCTCAGAGTTTGATTTGCTGAAAGTGAGTCTGTTAAAATTGTCAGTTTCTGGAGAGGGTTGTTAGAGAAGATTTCTAGTGCTTTTAGAATTGCTGCCATCTCTGTTTGAAAATAGATGGATTTTCTGTGATACTATATCCTCTTACCATTTTCCACTTTGGAATGTAAATCCTATCCCTCATTTATCTTCGCCTTTAGACCCATCTGCATATACTGTAATATTGTCCATTTGTATTTGTTGTATATACTCAGTGGCTTTGTTTTTGATACTTTCCATATTAGTTGTTTTATTAATTATGTCAGCCACGTGGTAGTCTGTATCTGGCTACCTGAGCTCACAGGGTGGTACCACCGTCTTGTATATACTTCCGTTATTAATTGATGTAGTTGGAGCACACGAGTGTACTAATTCCTCCATAAATTTCCGCCCTGTTGAGTATCTACTGGTACTCATGACGTGGTCTGAGCTGTTAGCTGATATCTGACAAAAGTTGAATGAGTACTGTCTACCATAATTTTCGTCAAATAATTTAGTCTTATTTCCTTTCTCCGTAGTTCCACAGGTAGGACTCCTAAAGCCACCCACAGAGCACCCATCAATGTTAATCTGGTTGCACCTGTTATTGTACATAATGCTTGGTGTGGAATTCTAATTTAATCTGGTGACTATGTGCCGCAGAGTCATAGACTATTCTTCCATGATCAACTTTGCCTCTGATGAAAGATTTATAGAACATCATTATTATCTTAGTACGCGCATCGCCCATCCAAGACCTTTCAAATGCCTCAGTCTGCATCCACGTATGAAGCCATCTTTGGCTTACTTCGATTCAACCAGACCCACACTTCTCTTACAGTTTGGACATTCATAACGATCCGTAATGAAACCCTCGCTGACATTTTAATCACTCTAAGCGACATCGACGACACATCGATAGCCATTTCTGAGACAGCGCCAAACATCGCCAATTATGTCTACTAATACTACTATTTTGGGATTCAGCTATAGGGTGTAATCAAAACTGAACGAATAAGAAATGTGCCACAGAACAAACTAGCGGACATGATAAATATACTTACCTTGTATTACGTTCTTAATTCTTTCATTTCACAAAAAGTAACTTTGTAAACATTAAATCTGACACTTTCTCCAGCGATGCATTTTCACACACTTCAAACTCATTTAAAATGTGCTAAGTGGTGCATACTTTAAATTAAGAAAATGGTTCGATGATTGTGCTGTATTGTGCAATTAGCCGCAATTTCCGAAAATGATATGTGTTGTGTTTAGCACGGCTGCTTTTCATGCAGGAGACCGAAGTTCGCCTCATCCAGCTGCAACAATCTTTCAACATCAGTGGCGTCAGTACGGGGGTGCAGATCGCACCGGGTGACACCATCAGAGGGGGTGACACCAAAATGACTGTCTAAAACAGTTTTGTGCAGTGTTTCAGCAGAAATTTATTATTTTTTATAAAAATATCCCTGCAGTTAGTTATACCCACAAAAACATTTTTCGTAAGCCCAGCTTACATGTACTGTATCAATATACCTACGTTTTTACTTCGAATTCTATTGTTTTCTTACCAAATTTTCACTTTAACTACATGAAACTATGTAAATGTAAATACATTTAGGCTGTGCGTAAGATATTGTAATTTAAAGGTGTAATTTTAATTTTGATAGCTATTTATGTCACTACTATTGTCATTACATTCACTGATATACGGGAATTACGATTTACGAGTGACCTAGGTGTCGTAATTTTTGATGAGATATATCTGAGAAATGTATGGTCCCGTCCGAGCAGAGGTGATAGTGATAACTCTGTGAGAATAAGGGGTACGAAGTAGATTGCTGTTTCACGAGGGTGATAGGGTAAGAGGAAGGACAATCTCTGAATCGAGTAGTTGCTCTGATCCAGCCTATCTTACGACGTTAACTTAACTGCAGACGCCATTACTCTATGCTAAACAATTTTTGCAAGTTACCCTACACTCATGTACACACACACACTAATTTGGTGATACAAATGCACAAACGTGAATACAAACTACTTCTTTCTTCTTTGATCCTTAACCGCCGACCGTCAAAGCAGTCAGTGGCCATTACGCCTGGTGGCGTCTTGTAGGGCAACAACAAATTGATTCCACTTTGCTAGGTCGGCTGCCATCCTTCGTACAGTGCCCCAACTCTGGTTCATTCTTTGCATCTCAGCCTCCACAGTCCTCCGCCAAGTTGTTTTTGGTCGGCCTCTCTTTCGTTTTCCTTCAGGGGTCCATAGCATAGCTGTTCTTGTGATGGCATCGGGGTCTCTTCTGAAAACATGGCCAACCCAGCTCCAGCGTCTGCCAGCTATGATGGTGTGCATGTCCTCTTGCTTGCTCCGAGTAAACAGATCTTGGTTGGTGATTGTATTAGGCCAAAAGATTCGTAATCTTCATATGGCCTAAACAATACTCCATTACACAATAAAGCCTGCTCACACGGCAGCTATAATAATCTTCATATGGCCTAAACAATACTCCATTACACAATAAAGCCTGCTCACACGGCAGCTATAATAATCTTCATAAGGCCTAAACAATACTCCATTACACAATAAAGCCTGCTCACACGGCAGCTATAATAATCTTCATATGGCCTAAACAGTACTCCATTACTCAATAAAGCCTGCTCACACGGCAGCTATAATAATCTTCATATGGCCTAAACAATACTCCATTACACAATAAAGCCTGCTCACACGGCAGCTATAATAATCTTCATATGGCCTAAACAGTACTCCATTACACAATAAAGCCTGCTCACACGGCAGCTATAATAATCTTCATAAGGCCTAATAAATCTTCACTGCAGTTTATCAAATAGGCTGTACACACAGCGAAATATATAAGTCGACATTTTCTTAAGCACTACGTAGGCATACACTATCCAAAAACCACTGGGACTCGACCTACACGGTCCACGCCCAAAACACAACTCTCAAATCACACACTAGTTCCGCCAAAAAACCCCGTCACGAGACTCGGCTGTCTTGAACACCACTCTCGATAATACATGCAGACTAGCTGCGAGCTATTCACATGGCTCAAAACAGCACAGAATAAACACATCTCAACATTTGAGATCAAACAGCGTTCACACGCTTTTCTGTACTCTGTCACTCGAAAAATAGGAAAAGATAATTCTATCCTAAAGTCAAACAAATATCCGCTTAATCAAGCGTTGCAACTCGAAATTTAACTTGTCTAAAAAACATTCTAAAGATTACTCCCCTTCCATAAAATCCACTTGCAACAGTTACCACCCCCTCCGGGAAAAAAAATGTTTCTATCATTTTTTTGAAAAAATTAACTCCCAAAAACAAAAAATTTAGAAGACAATGAAGCTCTAACATATGCCTACAAAAATATCTTATTTTAAATCACAATTATATCTACAACAAATATCAGCAATAAAGTGTAAAGTAGCAATTAAAGCATACAGCATAATCAGCTAAGTATAAAAAGTAATTAGCTAAATATACAAATATGATCAGTTCCAAAATTAAGTTACGTATATTTAGTACAAACCAAACCGACAACAACCGATCGAAAGAGAAAACACAAGATCAATCAAAAGAAGAGTGATCTGTAAAAAAGGAAAGTAAGAACTCAACAATACCATATACTCATAATTTAAGTTGGACAATTACATGTAAAATAAATACAACTATCATAAGTAGATATATCATATTAAGTCATATAACCATTCCAACAATACAAAGAATGGAAGTATAAATGTTGAAAGAAGACAAAGTATACAAGTAGAATCAAGTAAAACAAAGATGAGGTACGAAAGTATAAACAAGATATGAAATCCATACCGAAAAGACAACAGAAAAGAAGGAATGAAATGAAGAATAGTTACCAAAGACAGATGAAAAGCAAAGGCACGAACGCAGAGAAAGTCAATAACAGTACATACTAATAACTGTTTTGATCAGATAACCTATTCAAAAATAAATATATAAACATGATCGAAAGGCACATCACAAAATATCAAAGTATATCTATACTAACACCACCAAAAAATAATCTATAACTAAACAAAACCTAATAAGTAATTTAACCAAGTTACAAGAGTTATACATAACTAAAAATAAATAAATTATAGGCATCGAACAAACAAGTAATAACATTGCTATAACTAATACGACCAACGCACAATCAAGCGCTAAAATAAAAAATACATCATAACAAAAAACAACTTTTTACAAGAACTAATCACACTACATATCAATGATATCGCACTGTCAAATGCTGGGCACACACACACACAAAAATTACAATGCCAAAAAAATTCATTTTTTTCAAAAGTACCGTACAAACATATTTTTTTTTTAACGATAAGTTACATAAAAACAGTATTTAATTTTTAAGTAATTCAAAACGACTAAAACACTAATAATGAAATCAACTTTTAACAAAATGAGCGAAACATAGAACAAAAATCCTATCTCGAAGAAACCTTTAAATCAACACATGTAAATTTAATTTATCCTTTAAGTTCTTTCGGCTGACAATTACGTTCAGCTCAGCTACAATGCTATTTAGCTATAACTTTATCTCTTACTCAACTTGATATAATATACTTCTATAAATAAATCTACAATCTGTTGCTACTATGAAATATGAAAAAGGTCCTATCAAATATTTGCAAAAAAGAAATTCTCAAAAACAAAAAATAAATTTTCCACATAATCTGCTAAGAAAATAATCAAAGTTTCACAATATGTTGACAAATCCAAATACAAGATCATTTATGATACATGCAAGCTATTTTCAAAATTACATTTCACAACATCACAGATAATTCACATCTTCTCTGTATGTTCTATATATTAATTAACCATGACATCAAAACATGAGAAAAATTTAAATTAAGAGAATAACGAACACTCAGGACTATCTAAAAGTAACCACTACATCAACACAATAAATGAGTTTGTGCTTAGGGCTGGCAATCTCATCATGTACAAAAACTATCATAAACAACACAGTTGCAAAAATTCTAAGTTAAACAGAGTAGTATAAAGGACAATAATTACATGCTACACATTATCAACACAATAATATATAAATAGCATAAAAATGTATTAATACATCATCAAAATACAGACATATAAATAACAATTAAAAAAATTATGGCAATCAAATGATGCATAGAAACAATCATACAACAAAATTATATGTTATTTCAAAACAACAACATGTCATGTACTAATATAGAATACAAAAATATTTACTATCTAAAAAAAAAAAAATCAGACGCAAAATTTCCCACTCTCTTGTAAACATGCTTGACCTTCAGTAAGTAACACCTCAGATTCTAGTTAGACGCTGACAGGTTTCGGTTGACCACTCGAGCGTAAAGTTGACCTACATATCTGACCGTCAATATGTCACAGAAGCCTTGACTCTTATCGCAAAGTAGCTTCTGTCAACAAATACAAATGAAAATTTCCATTTTACTCAATAGTGAAATTTAATGAAGAAAAAACGTAGAAATCAAATTGACAATTACCCAGCACCGGCTTGTGTAAAGCACCGGTCTCTTCACGATGTCATCAGCTCTTCCTATCACATGTAGATATCACAGAATACTTGGGGACAATATGACCGACCTTGAATGTAGCCGCTGCCGTACGCTGAAACAAAGTCTCACATTCACAACAACAAGTAGAGCAAGCAATAGTATTCAAGCATCCACTGTTATTTTTACTCTGTTTACCTTGATTATAAATGACTCTGGGCTCATGTTGAACAAAATTAGCACAATTGCGCTTATTATTTGTTCTATGATCAAAATACTTATTATTACCGTTGCCTTGTTTACAAATAATGACTTTAGTCTTTTGTTGAGGAACATCACTCTGGTGATGTAAAGCAACATTTGAAAAGCCATTATCTCTATTATACTTTCCAACATTCTTACAATCAAAACTTTGAGATTTGTTAAATTGTCTACAGTATCTAGGAGAGGGAACATTATTATTTACTGATATCCCTTGGTACTGTTTAATCTTGGGGTTATCTCTCTTACTAGATGTGACGGGTGTTGCGGTTCCTCGTTCTTATATTATTTATTGAATATTAAAGTCACTCTCTTGACATAGTTAATGTTTGTTATTGATGGTTAGCTCTGACCACCAGAACATCCCTTCGACGTTCTGATTTGCATATTGTATATTAGTTGATTTCCCCTGTGGGAGAGTTATCGTGCTGAAAAACGTAAACATTAACAGCTGTGGAACCGAACCCGAAAACGTAAGTAAAAGATCAAGCCTTCTGTTCTGAGTCCACATGTATTGACGTTCATATAAACGATATCCGACATTCACAAAACTTCATGTACAGTTCAGCATAACAATGAATTCCAAATAATACCAGTAAGTATCCGTCCGTGTCAAAACAATATGTCAGATGAACATCATGGCTATGTACATGAAGCTGCTGTAGTCAACAGCCAGAAATGAGCGCATGAGTTCTTGACAGCTACAAATTGAATCATAATACGATTCTCCTTCCATCATTTAATTTACTTAATAATCTCATACTTAGATTAATATCCGAACTGACCCTGAGTTCTACATTGATTCATATTTAGGCTATATACTAGGCCTCTCCTTGGAAGAAATACCAGACACGACTTCTCTGCTTGACGGATAGCGTAACAAGGGCAATGTAACCAAGTCACCCAGCGTGACCTTCCCAACGCGAATGCGTCATAATCTTAGCATATATTTCGCGTTCAGTATACCGTAAAATATCGACATATTCTATTAATATTATTGACCCCTAAACGTTGCGCACGGCTAAACCCCAGCAGACGCCGTCATTTAAAATAACACCGTAACAGATTTCCTGTCAGACGGGGGAAAAAAATCTATTAGATAGATTTTTTTTGAACAATATTAATCAAATTGTCAAAAATTTTACAAAACCCGACGTATGGCCTACGATGTTCTATCTAGAACAGTGTCGCGGTCATGTCAGTAATATCTTATAATAAATCAACGTCATATCATACATATAACTTATATTAAATAAAGAAATGTCACTGTCACTAATTAATTAACTAATTAATTTGATGTATGTATTGACTAACTAATGTGAGGTGTTATTAAAATTATTCTAACTAATTAAAATTAAAATAATTAATTATAATATGTACGTATGGTACTAACTAATTAATATCTAATTAAAGAAAATGAGAAATAGTATCAGAGAGAAAAAGAAATAAAAATTGAGAAGTACGGACACTTAAAACTAAATATTAAAGTATACATTAAAATAGTAATGAGTGTGAAAATGAAGTATAAGGATAGATACCTAATTAAATTAAAGCAATCAGAAAGAAAAGAACAACAACAAAAATTCATACATTTTAACTATTCATATGAAATATCATAATGTAATATCTATCACCTTAATAATTAAAATATTAATTGGTGTGATATTTTTTTGTTTCATCTTTTCTTAGTATATTTTATTTTTTTTATTTCATCACACTTCAACTTTATTTTATTATATATTAATTTAATAGCTAGCAAATTTAACAATATCGGACATGAAGATCCAATCGTTGTTACATCCTAATGACTTGTATGAAAGTTCATTAAGACACAAAGTTCATATTATCAAATTATGATATGATTATCCAATCGTAGTTAGTTACTTTATTGAAATTTTGAACATAATTTGAATAAGTTATCACCGTATTTGTCCAGTCTATATCAGAGATTGTTCCTTTTTACTACTTTGCAATCGAAATGAGTGATACGCAAAGTCCAAGTGAAGTCCAAATTTTCAACCGATCCGTAAAACTTGATATTTTGATCACAATAGTTTATTTCGAAATGTCCTCATTTAAGTAGGAAGTCCAACTGAAGTGTTGTATATTCTGACGTGGCATTAATACCGTTCATTGCAAATGTAATGCTTGATTAGTCAGAAAATTTTCTTGAAATAGTAATATTCATTCAGAATCCGTAGGATGTCTGGACAACGTGTCGGCCATAACGTTCTCAGTTCCTGGTATCGACTGTATTTCGAAATCATATGGTTGCAACGCAATAGCAAATCGTGCAAGCTTTGGACTTTTATGGTTTGAACGACGTAATGCTGCCACAGATTTCTGATCAGTCTGGATCAGAAATGGTGATCCCAGCAAAAATTTTTCGAGTTTGTTAATTGCCCAGATCACGGCGAGCAGTTCTCGGTCTACAGTCGAATATTTAGTCTCCGGAGGTTTCAGCTTGCGTGAGATATATAGTACAGGATGAAGGATATCATCATGATATTGGAGTAGACAAGCCCCGAGTCCGTAATTACTCGCATCTGTACGTAGAACAAACTTTTTAGAGGCATCTGATAATCTTAAAACAGGTGGGCATGAAAAAATGTTCAAGATAGTGCGAAAAGTTTTGTCACATTCGTCTGTCCAATTTATCCTTAATGGCATGTTCTTCTTTAATAACGATGACAAGACAGCCGTGATGGATGACAAATAAACCTATGCTGTATGGGGCTGAGCATAGTTGAAACATTTAAACGACTTACTGTCTCTTGTAGGCATGGTAAAACAAATAAGACAGAAAACGTGTACAAATTTAAAGATGTTAAGAATCAAAAATGTTTTTTTTTCGAGAAGAAAAAAAATCAATAAATCAATCTATATTCGGATAGATGATTAAAAAAAACAAGAAATGATGACTGACAAGTGCTAAGTCATCGAAGATGTGACGAATAGGGTTAAAGTACCCTGTTATCTGCGTGACGCAGAATCAGGTACTAATTGTAAGTGTAGATGATGGTGACGAAAATAGACACCGTTATCATGCTCAATAACCCAACGAGCGTCACGATTGTTACGAAATGTAACCAAAGCCTGACTATTCTGACCATCAACAGATGGTAGAAGACGAACAAACTTAACGTTTGCTGTAAAATTAAAGAAATTTCCAAGTGCCTGCCAGGTAGTATTCTGCGGCAGATTTCGCACTAACACGGTGCGAGAATATGCACCTTTACCAATGTAAGTAATGTCATTGTCACGAAACTGTGAACACTGATGATATGTATCTCTAGTCATATCACTAGAATTAAATCTCTCCTTAACCATAAAAGTTGTATTTTTATTGGATGGTGTATCAACCTGACTGAAGTTAGGATGATACCTATCAGTACCCAAGGTAGTAGGTTTCATGCATGTCGTACATGAATGCTTGTTAGGCAGAAGTAATACCTTATTTTTATTATGTAGGTTCATATTAACCCTAACGTTATTATTTTCATTAGGAAAATCCTTTCCCTTTTTCTCAACTTCAAAAGGTTTCTTAGGATCAGTTTCAATATGATCCTTCCACCAAGATTTATTCCCAGAATTGGCAGTATTCTGTTGTCGAGGGAAGGTGTACTTGCCTCGAAATGATTTCCTAATCTTCGCTGGGTGTGTTGATACCTTAGTATCACCCATAATATTGACGGCATGTCGTGTAATAGGTTTATCATCCCTTCTATTGAACACTATTTTCTTACTCAATACGACATCCAATAAACCATCAACTCTTTTTCTCAATCTAACAGATTCCGAATTCAGTAATGTAATCTGCTGCCTCTGCCTTTTATTCATTTTATCCAAGTTAGTGTTTATATTCTTCTCCTTATCCATTAAAGAATCGAGTGTGATCAATGCTGTTGACAGTTCATAGATTTGTTGTTGTGTTTTCCTATCCAGTTCAGCATATCTCTGTTTCTCATTCAGGAGTAACTCTTCTAATGCAGTCACCCTGTTATCAATGAAACAATTATCACTCGAGGTGGATTCAGTAACACTACTATCAGATTCATTAATCTCTTCACGCAATAATGCCAGGTCATGCGTGACAGATTTCCCGTTACCTATCTGGTCATTCAGTATCAGTTTCACTGAAGTTACATCGTCATCACACTTTTGTTCCTGTCTAAGACAAAAGTCATAAATTTTATCATTATATGAATGACAAACATCCAAAATATTATTGTCATCAAGTGATACACTCCTATTTTCCCTTTTTCCACTCTCTAATTTCAACGTAACATACTTCGAAAGCAAAGAGTCATAATCTGACCTTAGTCTTTCACATCTTGCTTTCACTTCATTAATTAATTTCTTACATGTTTCATTATCTCTATGAGAATCAATCAGAAATTTATCAAAGGCAATTAATTTTTCATCAGCAACGCTCTTTGATTGATCAAATAATTTTCTTAATGAACTAACTTCAGACCTTAGTTCACTATTTTCCTCATTGAGTTTATCTAGTTTCATTTTATTATCAGTTAATTCTACCTGATATCTTTTCACTTCTGTCATATCACCCTGTGTGTGAGTGTCCTGCCTTAAGGCTGCGGCATTGTCTTGCAAAATTTTCAATTTAAGTTTCTCAACCTCAGACTCCAACGTTTTATTGTTTTCCATCGTGGATTCTAACGAGGTTCTAGAATTTGCAAGCTCCACTTCCAGTATCCTCAATCTCGAATTATCAGTATCGGTCTGACATTTTAGTAAACTCGCCTCATTTCGCAAGTCATTTATAGTCCTTTCTTGACTGGCAATAATCTCCAATTCTTTCTTCTGCCTAAGAGAAACTTCATCCAATTTCTTATTATCCTCCATTAACATGGTTACTCTATTTTTCAATACAGCATTATCAAAATCCATTGCTGTCAACTTCTTCTCATATTCCCCTTTTTGCTGTCTCAGCTCATTAGTAAGGGTAATCTCCCTACCCTTATGCTTCGTTATGGTTTTCTTTAAATCATCCAACTCCATGCTACTACCGTCCTGAGTAGTCATTTTACTTTCCTCATAAAAAATAGTGGATAATAATTTATAAAGTCTCAATGCTTTCTCTCGTGAAGGGCTATATCCACACCTATGCCAAGCAAACTCCTTAAGATCCTCGCTCATTTGAATTAAAAAATGTTCCATGGCATATTCCTCACAACTACATCCACCTAAACGTAATCTATCTCCCTCCCGGAGAAAATGATTTAAAATATCCATAGTAATTATATGGATGTGTAGAAATAGATTAATAATCAATATAATCAACTACAATATTCTAGTACTATTAGTTGTAAGTAATCAGTGATCTATAATAATCAACAATAGAATCTATGTACTTATTTGTAACAGCTCAAGTATGAATGCCTAACTGTAATATCCTCTTAATAATAGTTGTAAGTTCAACAACTATTCAATATTTTATAATAATATTATATGTAATCAATAATATATATCATAAATAGTTATGATATTTATTTATATCAGATGCTGTGTTTATATCCTGCACCTAATATAATTGTTAAATAATTATGGGCATTATTCCTCCATAAACTATTTTATTTAATTAAAGAAAATGTGAGAAGTCAACAATATAGTACTATGAAAATGTACCAATTACTATGTTATATATATAGTTTTTTAATTCAACACCTATCCATGGTGTGAATACCAAAAAATAATTCAATAAATTATTTTAATATAAAATTTTACTTGCAATTATAAAGTTTTGATTTTATGCCTTACTCATCTTGTATAAAGTGCTTTGCTAGTTTCTAGAACCACCACTGCAAATTGTTGCAATGTTCTTGATTTATCATCAAAGTTCCCAATAATTAATTAAATTAATTAAATATATTATTAAAATCAATGCATAGAAATATTATTATTACATAACATTAATGAAGACAATACAAATGATTAACCAAGGCTTTACAGTACAGTAGCACAATACAAAAGTGACATTTTCACAAAAATAAGTAATATTATAAAACCAAGTCTACTAACCGGAAATGTAGAAGGGTGAAGGTTAACTGAAGTAAACGAACATATTTGGCACTACGAATAATGACGTCACAGGACTCATTTGACGATCATACAAGACATTTAAATAAAATTAAAGATAGCCAGATTAGAATAAACAGGATAGATTACGAACATATGACTGTAACTGAATAAAAAACAAACTGAATATGGTAAAATACAACGGTTATTTAACAGAACCAGACACCTAACATACAAGGTGAATTAATGCAGGTCCGAACGAAACAGTCACCGGTAATGTCTTCGACGCGTTCTTCGCGAAATGCGATTAATTCATGGCCCTAAGAACAATTAAAATCAGTTCGTGGCATCCAAGGAGCCATGGAATTGATTTCAATCCGCCGCCCATCCATACCCACTACATGTAAAAAGACAGAAACAATATATAACATGGCTAAAAAAAAAAGAACATGGCGTTGTCGGACAAAAAGGACGAAATATTGTGACGTTTAAAATCAGTTACTTATCTTTTTTTGGCAGTAATTCAGTACATTATCTGCTTCGCCAACAGACTCGCAAGCTTGTTTGAAACAATGAAGACGTTAGCAATACGTTTCATTTGCTGTTTGAGAGCTGCAAACAATTTTTTGAAGCGAATTGATTGTTCCTGGCTTTTGCAACCGTTCATACTGTTGTCAAGGGCATGACGTCACCGGTGTTTTCGAATAAAAATGTCCATTTCGGCTCGAAAGGAAAAATGTTTTATTTCTTTGAGGTTCGCTCTTTTGAAAAGTTTCAAGACCACTAATGGCCACCAGTTGTGACGGGTGTTGCGGTTCCTCGTTCTTATATTATTTATTGAATATTAAAGTCACTCTCTTGACATAGTTAATGTTTGTTCTTGATGGTTAGACTGGCCACCAGTTGTGACGGGTGTTGCGGTTCCCCGTTCTTATATTATTTATTGAATATTAAAGTCACTCTCTTGACATAGTTAATGTTTGTTATTGATGGTTAGCTCTGACCACCAGAACATCCCTTCGACGTTCTGATTTGCATATTGTATATTAGTTGATTTCCCCTGTGGGAGAGTTATCGTGCTGAAAAACGTAAACATTAACAGCTGTGGAACCGAACCCGAAAACGTAAGTAAAAGATCAAGCCTTCTGTTCTGAGTCCACATGTATTTACGTTCATATAAACGATATCCGACATTCACAAAACTTCATGTACAGTTCAGCATAACAATGAATTCCAAATAATACCAGTAAGTATCCGTCCGTGTCAAAACAATATGTCAGATGAACATCATGGCTATGTACATGAAGCTGCTGTAGTCAACAGCCAGAAATGAGCGCATGAGTTCTTGACAGCTACAAATTGAATCATAATACGATTCTCCTTCCATCATTTAATTTACTTAATAATCTCATACTTAGATTAATATCCGAACTGACCCTGAGTTCTACATTGATTCATATTTAGGCTATATACTAGGCCTCTCCTTGGAAGAAATACCAGACACGACTTCTCTGCTTGACGGATAGCGTAACAAGGGCAATGTAACCAAGTCACCCAGCGTGACCTTCCCAACGCGAATGCGTCATAATCTTAGCATATATTTCGCGTTCAGTATACCGTAAAATATCGACATATTCTATTAATATTATTGACCCCTAAACGTTGCGCACGGCTAAACCCCAGCAGACGCCGTCATTTAAAATAACACCTTAACACTAGAACTGTTTTTCTTTTCCCCTATGGGAATATATTTAGCAACTGTTTCAAACTGACTGTGCTGAGTTTGACAACTGCCAGAAACAATAGTATCTCTATTGTTCCGCATATGGGTTTCATCCCTGAGACAAGTAGCAATAGTCTCAACACCCGCTATTAATTTCTGAGTATTTCCAGTAGTAGACAAATGTTTGCTCTTAAGAATCTTGTCCTGAAATATATCACCTTTCTTTTCCCCGATTAACAGAACTGGCTGTTACCCTAGAATCTTTGTTGGTCTGACGCCAAAAATTATTACTGGAACTATCAGTGATATTAGAACTTGGAAAGTTATATTTACCACGAAAAGATTTGTCTTTACCATGAATGACCTCTCTATGAGCAAAAAGTGTATGGGGCTGACTTTTCGCAACTTCCTGTTTATCACTGTCAACATTGACAGAAGACCAAATTTTGTTGTTCAAAACAACGTCAAGTAGACCATCCACTCTATTTCTCGCCTGTGCAATCTCCACATCTCTATAAGAGATCTCTTCACCTAATTTCTTGTTTAAACTCTCAACTCTTAAAACTTTGCAGCTTTCCTCTGCTAGTAAATTTTCAATCTTAGCGACCTTCTCTTTCTCAGCCGTCAACTCCACTAATGTCTCTTTCTCTAACTGTTCTTTATTTGCTCTCAACTGAGTCAACTCTAGTTGTAGTGACTGAATCTTAATATAATCATTGCTATTATTAAGCTCATTAATCTTTTCTGGATTCATCGCATTCTTTTCTTCCTGTTGGAGACCAAGATTCGCAATATCATCCATCAAATCAAGAAGTGACTCTGTATAATCCCTATCACGTTTATCGGTCTCAACTTTCAATTTCTCATAAATATGTTTATTTTGTTGGACCTCCTGTGTAATATTTTCCACCTCAATTTGCTTATCTTTCATCTGGACTTCCAATTGCTTTATCTGCAACAATGCTAAATCCAAACTTGCCTGCACACCAGCAAGTTCCGAATTTGATTTATCTAAATCACTTGTTAGTCTGGACACTGTTTCATGTAGCCTATTCATTTGAGTAGTACTCTTTACACAACTGTCCCTTTCCTGTAGGGCACTCCGTTTGTCCTTCTTATTTGCTCCTCATCTTCTAACTCCTTTTTCTGATCATCAGCCATGTCGTTGCGCACTATCTTACGTATACTCTTCATTATCTGATTGCGTTCAACACCCATATAGTGGTAAGAAAACAATCGAAGATCCATAACCAGTAACTCCGCTAAATCTTTAGCCATCCTTAGATGAGGATGAGAGTGAAAATTCTCCTCAGCAAAATATGTTAGGGCTGTTGACGCATTGACCAAAAATCTGTCCATCACATGTGCCTCAAGCTCTTGGCCTTTTAATTCTTGAAAATCTCTACCTTCTTCCAACAAATAAGCCAATACAGGCCTCATATCCTCAGGATCTATATCATCATCATTCATAGTGATTCACTTACTTAATCAAATATATATAGTAATCACTTATAGTTATGACAAATTACTGTCGCAAAAGGTTGGACAATTACCTTTCCAGCTCACAAAGTTAACTATTTGTCAAGAAATGAGCTTATTCCTCAATTCTGTATCACCAATTTCTTTTTATAGCACCTTTATCAAGTCACATCATTATCAGGAAAATCGACATGTGTCTACAGCCATTAACACCTATGCATAAAATCTTAATCATATGTCAAATTAGACATAAACAACAATAACAACAGAATGAGCAATTAGGGAGGCCCAATGACATGCATGAAGTGACACAATTTACACAAGAAAAAATCACTTATCTGTCAACAATCCCGTTCCTTTCCGCCACGACACTGGATATCACATAGACTGCTAAAACCTCCACTGCGGGAAAGCACTGGAACTTGATTCGTTTCTCTTCAGGTAATTTCGTCAATATGATATGTGCTTAATATGCGCACAAGTTGACAGGAACCATAATACAGCACACACTGCAACTCTTGACTCTTCTTTAGTCTGAAATGTACACGGCAACTCCGTGTATCATAACATCTTGAACTTGTGATGGTGATAACTGGCACAGGTAACCAGAATATTGCAGAAATCTGTCACAACCCGTACAAATGCTGGTACAAATACTGTCCAAGTCTAATTGAACGCTCTTGACCACTGCAGACGTTGTTGTAGTCTATAGGCATGAAATAGGACGTCAATTGCTACTGGTGTAAAGTTGCATACTACCACGAATAAAGCGTGCGTGGTTTCTCAAATGCGCCACACAGGCAGATAATAACTAGGTCGAAGTTCTGAAGTACAGGAGATTCAAGCCACACCCACACAGGGCTAATTATAACAAAGTCAAGTGTTCTACACTCTTGTCACGCGAATGTCTTAAGTATACGTTCCAAATTGACTGGCACAGAAGAAAAAACCAGTCTTGACCACCATAAATGTAACCGCTCTATTTAACAGTAACCTCTTCTGTATTGGGCAGCACCCCCTAAATGACTGGAAACCAACTTGACTGCAAACCACCAACCGATAATAGTCTCCATTACACAATAAAGCCTGCTCACACGGCAGCTATAATAATCTTCATATGGCCTAAACAGTACTCCATTACTCAATAAAGCCTGCTCACACGGCAGCTATAATAATCTTCATATGGCCTAAACAATACTCCATTACACAATAAAGCCTGCTCACACGGCAGCTATAATAATCTTCATATGGCCTAAACAGTACTCCATTACACAATAAAGCCTTCTCACACGGCAGCTATAATAATCTTCATAAGGCCTAATAAATCTTCACTGCAGTTTATCAAATAGGCTGTACACACAGCGAAATATATAAGTCGACATTTTCTTAAGCACTACGTAGGCATACACTATCCAAAACCACTGGGACTCGACCTACACGGTCCACGCCCAAAACACAACTCTCAAATCACACACACTAGTCCCGCCAAAAAACCCCGTCACGAGACTCGGCTGTCTTGAACACCGCTGTCGATAGTACATGCAGACTAGCTGCGAGCTATTCACATGGCTCAAAACAGCACAGAATAAACACATCTCAACATTTGAGATCAAACAGCGTTCACACGCTTTTCTGTACTCTGTCACTCGAAAAATAGGAAAAGATAATTCTATCCTAAAGTCAAACAAGTATCCGCTTAATCAAGCGTTGCAACTCGAAATTTAACTTGTCTAAAAAACATTCTAAAGATTACTCCCCTTCCATAAAATCCACTTGCAACATTGTGTTATATTTGTGTTTTTCGCTATTTCTAGAGCGATAATCGCGTGTGTTATTTGCGTGGCGCAATCATTCCGCGCAGCGCACTAAAGTGGAGTGGTTAGCCTAGAGCCTATATAAAGAGATAGCAGGCGGCGAACGGGCTATTTTGCAAAAGCCGCCCAGAGAGAACACACGAAGTTAAACACCAGAGTCAGTCTGTAGATGCCTTGAGCACAAAGTCTACGAACACTGTCTGGGTGTTCGGTAGTATTAAATGTTGATCTGTATAAGGCTTTGTGTTGTTTGAATTGCTAAGTCTGCTGCTGAGAGGGTTGCAAGCAACCAATAATCGCAACCCCTGTCAAACGATCCTTAATAAATTTTCCTAGTTCATGGGTCTTGGTTGTGAGGTAGCCACATCGACATAAGTTCACCTCAACCACACCTAGCCCCTCTCTAAGCGGCTTTTGCAAAATAGCCCGTTCGCCGCCTGCTATCTCTTTATATAGGCTCTAGGCTAACCACTCAACTTTAGTGCGCTGCGCGGATTGATTGCGCCACGCAAATAACACACGCGATTATCGCCCCAGAAATAGCAAAAAACACAAATATAACACAACTAATTTGTAGGCTTTATTATGGCCTAATAAAAAAACTTCTTCTTGAAGATAATGTGGTGAAAAGGCACTAAACCACAGAGACAATATGGCTGACAAGATGGGTGAACCACGAAGACAATATGGCTGACAAGATGGCGTGGTCACATATTGCATGTTGTGTGAAAAGAGGACAATTTCGACATTTCCTTCTCTGTAACTCACCAGCTCTCCGCGCCATACAGAAGCACAGAAAGCACACAGCTCTGATATAATCCTAATTTTGTGCTTGTGCTGTACAGAGAGGACTTCCAGATGTTGTTTAGGCTAAAAAAGGCTGTTCTTGCTTTGTTCATTCTGTTGTTGGTGTCTTTGCTTGCTCCGCCGTCTGATGTTACTTTGCATCCTAGGTATGTGAAGGCATCAAAGGTAAGGTTTGTGGCTACTATTGCTTTTGACACTATGGGATTCTCTGTATAATTATCCTGTATAATATTTTGCTGGGAACTGAGAGAAGAGTTATTCCTCTCCAATTATTGCGGTCTGCAAGATCTCCCTTCTTGGGCAATTTGACAATTATTCCTTTTCTCCACTCTCTTGGTGTTGTCTCTGTTTTCCAGACTTGTGCAAATAGTGGTTCTAATAGTTCTGCTGCTATCTCAGGGTCTGTCTTAAATAGCTCTGCGTTTAAGTTATCATGACTAGGAGCTTTTCCATTCTTTAACCCTTTGATTGCTGTGATGATTTCTTCTTTTCGTGGGATGTCTGTATTGACATCTAGATCATTTTCAGCCTCAGGAACATTCAATTGTGTCTCTGGTGGTTCCTTATTCAGAGTTTCTCTGAAATGCTCTGCCCATCTTGTTTCCTGTCCCTCTACTGTCGTGATGAGATTTCCGTGCTTATCTCTTACTAATGTAATATTGTTTGCACCTCGTTTTCCACTGATGATTTTAGTTATTTTGTATACTGCGCTTTGTTCATTTCTCAGTGCTGCCTCTTCTGCCTGTCTTGCAAGGTCATCCAGAAATGTCCTTTTGTTAGCACGGGTTTGACGTTTAACTTCCTTGTCCAGCTGACTGTACTGTTCACTGTATATTGCCTTTAACCTGGGAGACTTAGCTTCTTTTTTCTTTCTTTTCATTTCCTTTCTCTTCGCTGTGTTGTTTAGCGTACCGTAGCTGGTGTTATCCAGTCTTGGCTCTTTCATTCCTGGAATCCCAAGCATGACTTGCTGCTTTCCTTGTATATTGTTGAGATGGTGTTGAATCTCTGGTCACCATCATCGGTCTCTGTTCTTTCCTGGCTTTTAATAATCTCATATCTTCTCTTTACTGTCGTAATTTGAATCTGTATAAACAACATGGTCATATTTTCCGCGCTCAATCTAGGATAAAAGGTCCAAATATAATGGCCAACCAGAACGCTCCTTTTCTAGTGTCTATAAAGATACCTTTTATATTAAGCAGAAAGGGCCTATTCTGTGTTTTTGGTGGGAAGGAGTTATTTTATTTCTTAAAGAATAGCGATAAATAAAAATAAATACATAGCTATTATAACACCTGATATATCACTTAAGAAATAGGTACCAAGCCGGCCTCATAAAAATAAGTTATTTAAAGAGAAAAGTAGTTTTAGTGATTTTTTCCATCAGGGTAGTACCCGACTTAATTACTTAAAAATTACCTAGATTGAAATGCAAGGAAATGGCTAACGAATATACATATAGAACGATAGAGATAAATTGGCCGTTTAATTATCATTTTAAATAATTAAAATCAGTCCAATAATAACTGTGATATAAAATATTACAAATTAGTCACATTGTACGGGCAGGCTGGAAATCCTTTAGAGTAAGATTCTTAAAATATGTTTTTGACCTTGCTCCGATTGGTCGGATGCAGCGCAATATATAGAAAGGAGACATCGAGGAAGTCCGCCACTATTATTCTAAAAAATACACTCAGCTGAACGAATCTAGAGCACTGTAATTGCAAAGTCTTTTGCCGTTCTGACCTGTTAGCAAAACTAGATTCCCATTTATTCCAGGTTCTGTCTCGACATTACCACTTAAGCTGCATTCACTCTTGAGGAAGTTTGTTGTGACGAGAGCTCTACATAAACTAAGAGCTAGACCCAGCATTTCTCATCCAGGAGCTGCAAGTTGTGTGGTCCTGACGTGTTGAGTGAAGATCAGCAGCATCTACAGATAAGTGAACCTTGGGGTCCACTGAACAGCTACTCCAGATACTCACTCAATTTACAACATACAACAACTAAAAACCCTTTTGTGATGATATCTCAAAGACATTGGTCATATTAAGTAAAAACTACAATACAGTAATATCGAATTTAACATCAAGAAGAACAGGAAGTGCAACTAGTTTAGTCCTTTGAACAATATTCATTATGGAAGAGATTTTCCAGTTTATTTATTTTGAGCTGTAAAAACCATTTCATTTCTTTTGAGTATTCCTGCTCGGAAAAAAATACGGTGCAGGACAAATAAATTGTATATATTTTCATACAGTCTTGCTTGATAATTTTATTAAAGTTTAAGTTCTGTATTGGAATTTAATACCTATTATAATTTAGATCACCCCTAGATAAGTAGCCAAATAAAACAACATATTTAATCATTAATCTTTGTGGGATCATGAGAGGTAGCAGTTAGGAACTCAGAGTACTACTTCATCATCATCATCTTCTCTGGGAACTTACATAGCTTGACCCCACTTTGATGTCTATACACCCTTGCTCTTTTTAGAGAAGGGGGTATTGCTTATAAGACCAGTCCCTTATCTGGCACTATCCTGGTATCATCTGATACACATATTTGTCCAGGATACCTTTAATTCATAACATCCAAACCTCTCGCGACATATTGGGGTCCTGTCCGGGATTTTTCCATTTATACCCTGGGGCCTTTACTGTAGATAATAATAGTAAAAGTATTAATAGACAAAGATAGTCAATAAATTAAAATAATAAAATTGTGGTGACTGGATGAGCTGTCAGTGGATATAATTAATTAAGTTTATATTTTGAGATATTGGTACCATATTTTGTTTGTAATTTGTATAAGATTGCAAGAGAATGACAGACTTGGCCAAATTTAGGTCTGCTACAGTGCAGTCGGCAAAAGAACTTGGCATGAGTGGGGAGGATTTGATTAAATATGTTACTACTGAATGTGATAAATTCATAGATAGAGAAGAAAGGAGGTTAGAAACAGAGAGAAGATTACAGTTAGAGGCTGATAGGGAGGCTAGGAAAAAAGAGGCTGAAGAGAGAAGGCAGGTTGCTCAAATGGAGGCGGAGAAAGAGGAAAAGAGATTGCAAAGGGAACACGAGCTGAGGCTGAAAGAGCTGGAACTTCAAGGACATGTTGCAGTAAATGGAAGCAGCCCAACTACCTCTGACACTAGTGTAAGTCAGGGTGCCTCAAATTCAGCCATGAATTTCCACTTAGATCCATTTGTAGAGAAGGAAGATGATATTGAATCATTTTTAAGTAGATATGAAAGACTAGCTACTAACTATGGCCTAGAAAAGGAGAAGTGGAGCCTAAAATTATCACAGGGGCTGAGAGGAACTTCTTATGAAGTGTTTTATAAACTGAGTAGAGAAGACCAAGAAGATTATGACCTCCTGAAACAAGCCTTGTTAGTCAGATATGAGAAGAATGCTGAATTTTATAGAAAGAAATTTAGAACTACCAAGCTGCTGTCTGGAGAGACTTACCACCAATTCTCTGCAAGACTAGAGACCTACTTGGAGAAGTGGACTACTCTTGGGAAGACTCAAGACCTAAAAGAGATGGTCATGATGGAGCAGTTAAGAGAGTCCATGCCTCAGACATGAGAAAATTTCTCACGGAACAAGGTGCAGATAGGTTGGGGGAGATTCTCGCAGTTGCTGAGAGATATTAGGCGGCTCAGTCAGAAGTAGCTGGAGTTAAAAAGAAACAAGGAGAGAGTAGTAAAACCCCACAAAACCAAGGTGAATATGATAATAGGGATCAACCACATAGATTCAAACAAAATTATGACAGGCCTAGATACGATCAAAGAGACAGAAACCCCCAGGTACAGGACAAACGATCCTATAGACAGGGAGAAAAGTGGTGCAAATTTTGCAGAATGAGCAACCACAATACCCTGGAATGTGGTAGGAAAGTTCCTCCCTATCACGCTGCATGTATGATAACAGTGGGAAACAAGGGAAAGAAGGAAATGTCTACAGGGCAGCATGAACTTCATCATCCCCCCATCTGTGAAGAAGTGACATGTAATGGTACGAAAGTCAAGTGCCTTTACGATTCAGGATTGGAATTTGACTCAGTTGTGAGTGCAACCCTGGTGCACCCTGACCAGTATACCACAGGAAAAGTGGACATACAAGGGGCATTAAAAGGAACAGCCACCATGACACTTTCCGTAGGCAAGATCAATGTCAAGACTAGGTACGTGGAAGAAGTGATCAGTGCAGCTGTGCGTGATGATCCTAATTACCCGCTGGTGTTAGGAAAGAGATATGTTTTCTTAGGGAACCCATTAAAACCTGTGATCATGGCAACGCTGCAGACCAGGTCAAGCCCTATGAAGGAGGAGGGAACACCACTAAATATTCATCCTAAACAGATGAGAAAGGCCCAGGCAAAAGATAAAACATTAAAACCTTGCTTTGGCAAATTGCCAAATAGCCATATCAACCCCAAGAAAGGACAATTTTATTTGAAGGATGGACTGCTTTACAGGAAAGCTGGAGCAGGAACCAAGGGATATGGACAGTTAGTACTGCCATTGTGTTATAGGGACAAAGTTATGAAACAAGCACATGTTGTACCAGACGGTGGACATCAGAAGATTGGTACCACCTGTCAAAGGACATCAGTGAGATTTTACTGGCCAGGGATTGCTGAAGACATTTTTCAGTATGTACAAGCCTGTGCCCAGTGTAGCAAGGTACATTCCCCAAGCTGGGAAAATAATCAGGACCTAGAAAAGTATTGTGGCAAACATAGGCCTGAAAATAAAAAAGATAAGATAGATGTAGTGGATAAGATGGCACTTTTTCACAAACAGTCTTCCAATAAACCAGTGACTATGGCAACTCTACGTATGGTACGCAGAGTAAACACAGACCAGTCCCAACCGACACAACGTTGCTCGGATTTCTTGGAACTGACTAAAAATAGAGCTGTTAGCCCGCCCACTTTGAAAATGAAACTAAGTGAAAAATCTAGAAAAGTTGGGAGTGGGAGTTTGGCCAATTGGCCTAATGTTTAGCTCGCTTCAACCTACGGATATTAATTTAGCATTATGAAGGGTACCGGTGACAGTGGTAGTTGGCCGGCCCTACACAGTCCATTGGAAGTATTGTACGGACATTGGATTGAGATCACATATTACAAAGCAATGCTACAGGGAGAATTGATTCTTGATGCAGGAAATTCATTTCCCCATATCAAACATTATTTCGCCAGTGACGTTAGGCTGAGAAAACAGCTGGTGAATATGGACTCTGCCTGGATTTGGGAAATAATTACAGGATAACAGTAGCGAATATTAATAAAGGGCATTACCAGATTCCATTCAAGCCTGAGCTCAGACCAATTGATGGCTGTGATCACATCGGAGGGGCACATTGAATTCATATGTTGCTTTTTGATTGGATATTACTCCGAGTGTTTTAACCAGGATGATAAGGAAATTACTGGATCCCTTACATAATTCAGCTATCACCAATTTTATAGATCTCCTCCTCATAAATATTGGAACCTTGAGGAACATCTAACCCCTCTGGACATATCATTGAGCAGACTCAGAGAAGATTAATGGTGAATATTGATTGACAATCAGCACTTGACACGCAGAAGCACCTGTGCTGTTTATTAACATAACATGAGGAATTATCTCTGGATTGCAGAGATCTGAGGCATATTCCTTGAGTAGTGCCTACTTGAATTGACCCACCTGCGTGAAACCAGGATAACACTAAGGCAGAGGGAAATTCAATTTAAGCTAATATGACGTGATTGTAATACAGACATGAAAGCTTCACTAGTGGTTCACGCTTTTTTAACGGTGGAGATATGTTGTAATTTGAATCTGTATAAACAACACGGTCATATTTTCCGCGCTCAGTCTAGGATAAAAGGTCCAAATATAATGGCCAATCAGAACGCTCCTTTTCTAGTGTCTATAAAGATACCTTTTATATTAAGCAGAAAGGGCCTATTCTGTGTTTTTGGTGGGAAGGAGTTATTTTATTTCTTAAAGAATAGCGATAAATAAAAATAAATACATAGTTATTATAACACCTGATATATCACTTAAGAAATAGGTACCAAGCCGGCCTCATAAAAATAAGTTATTTAAAGAGAAAAGTGGTTTTAGTGATATTTTTCCATCAGGGTAGTACCCGACTTAATTACTTAAAAATTACCTAGATTGAAATGCAAGGAAATGGCTAACGAATATACATATAGAACGATAGAGATAAATTGGCCGTTTAATTATCATTTTAAATCATTAAAATCGGTCCAATAATAACTGTAATCACCCGTGTGTTACCGGGGCCCGAAAGGGGAGCAAAGAATAGTAACACTATCCCCTGCCAAGCATGTCGTAGAAGGCGACTAAGGAGGGTTGGGCATGGGGCCGGTTACCCCATCCTGTAAAAAAAATTTAAACCACAAAAAACTTCAACAAATATGGACAAGTCAAATAAAGAAAATAAAACACAGTCATCCAAGACAGGGGAAGGTCCTCTCGCGGGGAGGCGTATGATGCAACACAGAGAAAGCCGAAAGGAGTCTGTGTTGCTGACTAACCTTCTTTCTTCTAGGAGAACTTCCAGATTTGGCACCTGGAATGTTCGGACATTGAACGAACAAGGGAAAGTGGCACAAGTAGCAGCAGAAATGAGGGAATACAAAATCGAGGTTCTGGGAATGTGTGAAACAAAGTGGAAGGGGGTAGACAGGAAGAAACTCATCACAGGTGAATTGGTGCTGTCCTCAGGACACGAAGACGAAAGTTCACACCACAGTGAAGGGGTAGCTCTTATGTTATCTAAAGAAGCACAGAAAGCACTCATTGAATGGGAAGCTGTGGGACCCAGAATAATAACAGCTATTTTCAAAACAGCTAAAAAGAAAATTCATGTCAATGTCATCCAATGTTATGCACCAACTAATGACAAAGAAGAGTCTGTGAAAGAAGCATTTTATACTAAACTACAGGAAATTATGGATAAAGTAAAAAGAAGAGACATCACAATTTTGATGGGTGACATGAATGCAAAGATAGGTACAGTCAATACTGGATTTGAAGAAGTCATGGGAAAACATGGGCTAGGAGTAATGAATGAAAATGGAGAACTATTCGCAAACTTCTGTGCTTCAAATCAACTGGCTATAGGAGGAAGCATGTTTCCACATAAGAGAATACACAAGGCAACATGGATATCACCAGACCATAGAACAGAAAATCAGATCGATCATATATGCATAAAGAAGAAGTTTAGATCATCATTGCAGGATGTAAAGGTATATAGAGGAGCAGATGTGGCATCAGATCACCATCTTTGATAGCCAAAGTAAAAATGAAACTCAAGAGATATGCAACAATGCAAAATTATAGACAACAGTTTAATGTAGGACAGCTAAGAAATCAAGAAACAAGAGACAAATTTGCGGTCACAGTATCCAACAAATTCCAAGTGCTCCAACAGTTGGAAGATGTAGAGAATACAGAAGACTATTGGCAGCAGGTCAAAACGGTATGGAAGGAGACATGTCAAGAAATACTGGGGAAAAGGGAAAGACAACAAAAAGCATGGATAACAACAGAAACCATCAATAAGATAAAAGATAGAAAAAACAAGAAAGCAGAGTTAAACACAAGCAAAACCAGAAGTTCCAAAGCCAAGGCTCAAGAAGTGTACACAGAAGCATACAAAGAAGTAAAAAGAAGTATCAAAAGAGACAAGAGGAAGTATATTGAGGAGTTGGCAAGAGAGGCAGAAGATGCTGCAGCCAAAGGAAATATGAGAGAACTGTATAGCAGCACAAAGAAGCTAACAGGGAAATACAAGCAAACAAGTTGCCTCATAAAAGATAAGAATGGGAAACTGCTCAGCAATATACAAGAGCAAATGAAGAGGTAGACAGAATATTTTGGGGACCTTCTCAATAGACCAGCTCCACAAAACCCGCCGGACATCCAGCCAGCAGAAGAAGAGCTACAAATTAACGGTGAAAGACCAACGAAGGAAGAAATAAAGAAAGCCATAAAGCTTCTAAGAGATGGAAAAGCGTCTGGACCTGATGGCATTCCAGCAGAGGCCATCAAAGCAGATATCGACACGGCTACAGAGATGTTATATAAATTACTTGGTAAAGTCTGGGAAAAAGAAGAGATACCAGCAGAATGGAAGGAAGGATATCTGGTTAAGTTGCCTAAGAAGGGAAATTTACAAGAGTGCACAAATTATAGAGGAATAATGTTACTATCAGTGCCAGGAAAGGTATTGAACAGGATTATCCTTGAGAGATTAAAGGAGTCCATAGACAAGAAATTGAGAGATGAACAAGCAGGTTTTCGACAAAACAGATCATGTACAGACCAGATAGCCACTTTGAGAATAATAGTTGAACAAAGTCTGGAATGGAATTCACCACTATACATCTGATTTGTGGACTACGAAAAAGCATTTGACAGTGTGGACAGAGAATCACTTTGGAAATTGATGAGGCATTATGGAGTTCCCCTGAAAATCATTAATTTAATAAAGAAAACCTATGAAGACATGACGTGCAGAGTTCTTCATGAAGTACAGCTTACAGAACCATTTGGGATAAGAACAGGAGTGCGACAGGGATGCCTCTTGTCTCCATTTCTTTTCTTGCTGGCAATAGATTGGGTTATGAGATCATCGACAACACACAACAGAAATGGAATCCAGTGGACTCTGACTAAGCAGTTGGATGATCTGGATTTTGCTGATGATTTGGCTCTCCTGTCCCATAACCGTAATCAGATGCAGGACAAATTGAAAACACTCGATGAGAGGTCACAGCAATTGGGTCTGAAAATACACAGGGAAAAGACAAAAATAATGCGAATAAATGCAGGTAATGAAAACAGGGTTGAACTTGAAGAAACGCCAATACAAGATGTAGAATCATACACATATCTTGGCAGTAATATAGACAAAGTTGGAGGGACAGACAGCGATATCAAAATAAGAATACAAAAAGCAAGAGGAGCTTTCATTGCATTGGGAAATATATGGAGATCAAGAGAAATAGGATCCAACACGAAAATAAGAATCTTCAACTCAAATGTGAAGTCAGTCCTATTGTATGGCTCGGAGACATGGAGAACAACAAAGACAACAACCAAAAAGCTACAGACTTTCATAAATGGGTGCTTGCGTAGAATAGAGGGATTAAAATGGTATGACAAGGTTACCAATGTGGAACTGATGACAAGAACTGGACAAGTGCCAGTGGAACAAGAGATGAGAAGAAGACGATGGCGATGGATAGGACACACACTGAGGAAACCTGTTGATAGCATTACAAGGCAGTCCTTGTTCTGGAACCCCCAGGGCAAGAGAGGCAGAGGAAGACCAAGAAGTACATGGAGAAGAGAGTTGGAAACAGAGGTGAAAATGATGAGGAGAACATGGAAAGAACTTGAGATGATGGCACGTGACAGGAGGACTTGGCATGTGTTTGTTGAAGGCCTATGCTCCTTTGGGAGTGGAGGGTTATGAATGAATGAATAACTGTAATATAAAATATTAAAAATTAGTCACATTGTACGGGCAGGCTGGAAATCCTTTAGAGTTTAGATTCTTAAAATATGTTTTTGACCTTGCTCCGATTGGTCGGATGCAGCGCAATATATAGAAAGGGGACATCGAGGAAGTCCGCCACTATTATTCTAAAAAATACACTCAGCTGAACGAATCTAGAGCACTGTAATTGCAAAGTCTTTTGCCGTTCTGACCTGTTAGCAAAACTAGATTCCCATTGAGGCCAGTCTCAGCGTGTGTATTATTGCCTGAGGAGAAGAAAGATATTCCAGGTTCTGTCTCGACATTACCACTTAAGCTGCATTCACTCTTGAGGAAGTTTGTTGGTGACGAGAGCTCTACATAAACTAAGAGCTAGACCCAGCATTTCTCATCCAGGAGCTGCAAGTTGTGTGGTCCTGACGTGTTGAGTGAAGATCAGCAGCATCTACAGATAAGTGAACCTTGGGGTCCACTGAACAGCTACTCCAGATACTCACCCAAGTTACAACATACAACAACTAAAAACCCTTTTGTGATGATATCTCAAAGACATTGGTCATATTAAGTAAAAACTACAATACAGTAATATCGAATTTAACATCAAGAAGAACAGGAAGTGCAACTAGTTTAGTCCTTTGAACAATATTCATTATGGAAGAGATTTTCCAGTTTATTTATTTTGAGCTGTACATACCATTTCATTTCTTTTGAGTATTCCTGCCCGGAAAAAAATATTACGGTACAGGACAAATAAATTGTATATATTTTCATACAGTCTTGCTTGATAATTTTATTAAAGTTTAAGTTATGTATTGGAATTTAATACCTATTATAATTTAGATCACCCCTAGATAAGTAGCCAAATAAAACAACATATTTAATCATTAATCTTTGTGGGATCATGAGAGGTAGCAGTTACGGACTCAGAGTACTACTTCATCATCATCATCTTCTCTGGGAACTTACATAGCTTGACCCCACTTTGATGTCTATACACCATTGCTCTTTTCAGAGAAGGGGGTATTGCTTATAAGACCAGTCTCTTATCTGGCACTATCCTGGTATCATCTGATACACATATTTGTCCAGGATACCTTTAATTCATAGCATCCAAACCTCTCGCGACATTTACGTCAACCACGAAAGGTTTTCTGGTAAGGGGATTCTTCAGTTTCATGATGTTGTATCTTTTCTGTTTGACTACAAGTGGTCCAGCAGCTCTGGGTTTCACTTTCAGTCTTGCTACTACTAGGTGATGATCACTTCCCACATCTGCGTCTCTTCTTACTTTCACGTCTTGTAGTGAATGTCTCCATCTGCCATTGATCATTATGTGATCTATCTGGTTTCTGTCTCGTCCGTTTGGTGATTCCCATGTTAACGTGTGCACTTCCTTGTGTGGAAAAAGTGTTCCTCCAATGACCAGGTTGTTAATACTGCAGAAGCTTATTAATTTGTCCCCATTCTCATTTGCTGTTCCACTGCCGCATTTCCCCATTACTCTTTCGTTATAATTATTGTGTGCTCCCACTTTCGCATTTAGGTCTCCCATTACTATAATGAGATCGTACCTGGGTGTAGTTTCCATTTCTGTTTGTACCTGTTGATAGAACTCGTCCTTGATCTCTTCATCGCTGTCGTTTGTTGGTGCATAGCATTGTATAATTGTGGTGTTGGTGAACCTCCCTCTCAGTCTTGCTCTTATCAGTCTGTTGTTGATGGGTTTCCATTCCAGTAAAGACCTTTCCATTCCTTTCTTCAGGATAATGGCTACACCTTCGTTGTGCTGACCATCCTCTCTGCCAGAATAAAGTACTGTTTCCCCTGTAGCTGTTTTTATTCTCCCCTTAACTGTCCATCTGCTCTCGCTTATTCCCAGGATATGTATCTTGTAGTTCCTCATCTCTGCTGTGATTTGTCTCAGCTTTTCTGCCTCATTCATAGTTCTGACGTTCCAAAAACCAATTCTGGTTTCGTGTTTTGCGGTCGGGGCATCTGTTTTCATGCCTGTGGCTTCCTTTCGGCTTTCATCACTGTCAGTCATACGAGCCTGAGACTCCGGATGTTCGTCCCGCAGCAAAGTTTTTCCATTTATTGTTGTTTCCGTAACATGTGCGATTTTTTACATAGACATGGGTGTCGGCCCTGTGCTAAAACCCCCAACCTGGAGGACCAGAGAACCAGCTTTTGTCTGACCCTACCCACGCAGACCAGTCCAGCTTGGTTGAACCTACCAGGAGTAAATCTCCCACAGGCATAGCTCTGGGGATTGTCATGGTACACAAGCTGCCATACCGCTACAAAGTATAGGTACCATTGTTGGCAGTAACTGTTTCTAGTACATTGATAACGTCAAATATCTAGGGAATTGAAAATTCCCAGTAATAAGAAACTTCTCAGACTGCAGCTGGGAAAAGGCTATTTCAGAATAGAAGAACCTTACTGTGCAGGATGTCTTCAAGATTATAATATAGAACATTTCTTGTTAAAATGTAAGAGGTATGAACAAATGGGAATACCAATATTATAATATTTGCAAGCATCCAACTTACCTATAAATATAGAAGAGGTGTTGCGAATAGACAGACCTAGGGAGCTGCATAATATAGTCAAACAATATTTAACACGAACAAAGGTTAATATATAGTGGCTGGGAATGTGAAGGTCTGATGCTGTTCTTACAATGCATGTGACTTTAAACAGATGAAAATCAATTAAATATATGTTGAAGTCAGTTATATAACTGGAACCACCAGGCCTTTACACCCCTCCACTTCGATATTGTTCTTGTTCCGAGTTTCTTCTTTTTAATTTTTTTAAACGTTTAACGTATAAGCACAATTGTGATTGTCCCTATTTACAATGATTTGACAAATGTGATGCCGCTTTCTCATGTCGGCAGTTGTTCATATTATACTGTTCAAAATAAGAAACGCAACATTATTGCAGTGGCAATGGGTACCAAATTTCAAACTTGTACCCAAATTTTATTTTACGGAATTAATGTTTCAATCTTGGCATGAAGAAACTTTCAGACTTTAACAATGAAATGATGTTCATTGAATTTGGTTTGGACTTTTATTCTTTGCGACTGAGGCCTCCGTTTCAGTAAGGTGTATGGCCTCCTCTGGCCTCTATCAGAGAACGACATCTCCTTGACATGGATCCGATTAGCCGTTCAATCTGTTGTTGTGGGATGGCTGCCCACTCTTCCCGCAGTGCAAGAGACAACTGTCGGAGATTGGCTGAAGCCACGTCTCGCTAGCGGAGTCGTCTGTCGAGTTCATCCCATAAGTGTTCTATGGGGTTCATGTCTGATGACATGGCTGGCCACGGAATGGTCTGGACGTTGTTGTCAGCGAGAAACTGGGTGGTGAGTTGTGCCACATGAGGTCGAGCGTTATCCTGCTGAAAAATCGACCCTCGTGCAGCCAGAAGTGGAAGGACGTGAGGACGAAAAATTTCAGCGACGTATCGTTGGGCATTCAGGCGTCCTTCAATTTGCACCAGGTCACTTCTTCCCATGAAGTTGATCGCCCCCCACATCAGTACACCTCCACCACTATGTGGAGGAGCCTCATCAACGCTGTTCTGGGCGTAGCGCTCAAGGACTCTGCGGTAAACTCTTCTCCGTCTATCGTGCCGCTGGAGCACAAAAAAATGATTCATCACTAAACCAAACCCGTCTCCAGTCATTCCCAACGGTCCATTGACGATGCTGGTTCGCCCATTGCAGTCGGTTCTGGCGATGCCGGTCCGTGGGATCAGGACCTCTGTAGGGTCTTCTAGCCCAAAGACCAGAGTCGTGCAGCCGGTTCCTGACCGTTTGATCTGAAATTCGACGAGCTGCTGACATTGACTGGACTGTGGAGGACGCAGATGCAAGTCGATTCCTGAGGTGACGCAGCCGTATGAGGCAGGAGTTGTGACTCTGGGTCTTCCACTGGCACTGCGCGGCCGGTCTGCCACTGAGCCAGTTTCTTGAAATCGCCTCCAAAGGCGACTAATGGTGCTTCTAACCACATTAAATTGTCTGGCCACTACACTTTGTGACTGTCCAGTCTGTAAACGTCCAATTATGATGAGTCGTTGTTCTATAGTGAGATGAGCCATACTTGCGCATTGAATTTTCAACTGAATTTATTCGAGGAGCGTCAATCTTTTATAGACATTCAATAATATGGTCAGAGAGTTTTGTGTTCAGTAAGTTTCACGGGAGTCTCATGAACCTGTCACGAGTTATTGTCAAAAATGTTGTTTTGACCTTGACCTCTTTCATGACCTCACGAATCATGAGGTGAGTGCAATTCAGGTAACCACGAGAAGTTAATGACCAGGTGGACACAGTCGACAGGTTGACTGATGTCCAATCAGCGAATATCTTTTATAAAAGTAACACCAAAAAAGTTGCGTTTCTTTTTTTGAACAGTATATATTTGGAATTGAAAACAATATATATCCTAATTATAACCCATCAGAGGTTGAACGGGATATTTTTCTTCATTAATTTAAAAAAAAAAAAAAGTACATTGATGATCTTACTGGTAATGTGCTCTAATACTTACCACTTTGCCACTGATTTGAAAAATCCTTAACTTTGGGAGGTTTTGTTCAACTTTATGAGTAGCCTATTGATTGGTTGGTCTTTCATATGGTTCTCAACACCCTTATTCTTTGAATCAATGTTCAGATTATTGGTTTTCTCTATCATTTTACTCTGACATCTTCCTTTTTTCTTAATTGTTTCCTTTGAAGCTTGTATCTTATGTCCTTCCTGTTCTCTATTTGTATTCCTGATTTCCCCTTGATCATCATTCTGTGAGTCAGCTTGTACTATTTCAGCCCATGATTTTCTGGAGATACTACCTGTTTTTAATCTTGTAAGAGCCGGCATGTCTTTTAGAATAATTGTCCTTATTTAACGTTAAATATAAAGTATAATATTTAGTAGTTTTGTAAGTAACGACAATTTCAAATAAAAAAATGGCGCCTTTGACTTTCAAAACATGGAAAGTCGCGGATGCAAAAGTAATTATAAAATTAAAACTAAGTGTTAACCAATCTTAATTATTCAATATTCTTATGAACGACCAAAAATAATAATATACTACTCGTCAAAAGTCAAGGGCCACTTAGAAAAACCTTGGTTGAAACCATAAAACAAATCTGATATAAACGTAATTGGAATCAGTATAAACGACATTTATTGAATACCAAATTGACATGTCACGTAAAGAAATGGAAACACACATTCAAACGCAATGAAGCTGTGAAGTGTGTCACCCACCTTTCCAAAAGTCACACAATAGATATTGGACAAATAGACATTTCAAAATCGGGTAATACCACCGTTTGCAGCAAGGCATTCAAGACAGCGTAGACGCATCGTGTCCACAAGGGTCCGAAGAGTATCTTGAGGAACAGCTTGCCATTCCTGAAGCAGAAATGCAGTCAGCTGTGCAACATCCATTGGCAAGGAGTGATTTGTTGACAATCTTCGACCAAGGACATCCCAGAGGTGCTCAATCGGAGAAAGGTCAGGTGAATGAGCTTGTCACATAGAGATTATGATCAATAAATTTTCTATATTCTCTTCTTTCTTCCACCCATGTCCTCTATTTTATTATCACTCTTTATCCTTTTCCTGTATTTTTCGCATTCGTTCGTTTGCGAAAAATATTTTCTTTCCCATTCTCACTTTACCGTTTTTCTTTCTCATACTGATTGTCGTGAAACATTCTAAATCCACATATATAAATTAAAAGGTAAATGTAAAGCCTAACACATAAATTCAATAAAAGGGAAAGAAGAATGGTAAAGAACAGTGCTGTCACAATGACTGTACTCGAGATCCCCCTTTTTCTGCTTCGTCTGCATATTCTCACGCTTTCACGTTTACTAGTAAAGCCTACAGCAGCATACACGCGTTTCAACAAAACAATAAAACGTGTACTGTATTTCTTAGAAAACCTTGAGATACGCAAGCTGCTTAATGACCTAGATTAATACTAGCATTAATTTCATTTTATACACTGCGTAATGAAAAGACAGATGGACTTAGGATAGAAAGAGAGAGGGCTGAACGGAGGAACGCCGGCAACACTAACACGCGTCTCGCGATATAAAATTAATGCCACCCCAAGCGTAAGGCATGAAGCACTAACTTTTTTTCAAATAGACAGTGATAAAAAAACACTACCAATACGAGGGTTAGGTTTAAAAACCTGTTTAATGCTTATTAGTAAACATGACATTATACTGTTTTATGTCTGAAAGCCTGACAGTACCGAGACACCACATCGTATCGAAGTGAACGGGAGGTAGAAGAAAATGCATATTTTGAACGCAGCCACTTAGCTCCATTAAATTTATATATTTGGGTTCCTTAGGACTTGCTGACAAAGAATATGTTAAGTGTTACGCAAATAGTCTATGAATTAACAAATTATAGCCAAAAGAAAATAGTGAGGATGTCTGACAGCACCAAATCATAATCGCACAGTGGCATGTTTTGAAACCACCATTTTACGGGAAATAGGCCACCATGTTAAATCCGATTTGATTGGCGGGAATGATATGTAGGCGAACCACGATTAGTCGGACTGCAAATACTAATTTTTGGTTGTTAGGGGAAACGTAGGAAAGGTAATTTTTTTCAAAAGCTTTGTAAACATGGCCCTATTGGCTAGACCCGTTGATATAGTCAATTAGGAGCGTCTGTTCAGTGCCACATTTTAAAATAAACTTACTAAGAAACAGTGCGTTGAGATCCAGCTCATATTTTTCTAAATAAAAGCCTGGGACAGAGGCAGATCGGAATTTGTGCCATAATTCATCGCCAGTCAACGTATTTGTTTATTATTTCCATGAATTGTGGTAAGATTGACATATTTGATATCTTTTTGATGAAAATTGAATGTGAATTGATAATTTATGTCTGTATATGTGTGTGGTTCAGTAGCAAACATGAGGCAAAGCCTAGATATTGCTCCAACCTGAACAAAACTTGTCGGAGAGAAGTATATCTGCATGGGATCGCCAAATAGTACACTGACACCTATCTTATTGACTAGAAGGAAATAATGCTGGAATTGCAGAGGCGTAGTAACCCTTAGGGAGAAGAATACTGGTGTAAATTGTTTCAGATGAAGCTAGCAGTTGGCCTACCGCTCTGAACTCAGTGTTTGTTATGTATTGTGTTCAGTGTGGAAATAGATTATAAATTAGTTCTGAAGTAGGAGGTACAACCTTCTTGTTTCAGGGACCGTGGTCCTAACTTATTGAAGCAGCACCTGGTCTGAGTTTTGCTGAATCCAGAGGCTGATAGCATACCCCTTGGTCCAGATAGCGACCAGTGAGAGGTCTCAAGAACACAGTGAAGCAAGCGAGCAGAGGAGACTGTTTCCTGCCGCCATCACAGAAGATAAGATTCTGTGGCCAGAGCAGCTCAATCCTATGTGCCCCCCTCTAAAATTGACAGTATATTAACTAAAGAGGGACAATAAATTGTTTCAAATGACAGGAACTGTGAACTTTTCCCAATACGAATTCCACCATAAGCAAACACTTGAAGTCATGATGACAAACAACAACCTAGCTTGAAAAGCCAGTATTACCTCATAGTACTACTTCACCACTTACACACATAGAATAATAATAATAAAATATGTCAATACAAAGATCATATCTATAAATTGTGTACATACAACTTGTAATTACATTTGATTGTGATTCCTGGTTCACTGTGTAGTTGAATCAGGATATCTGTTATTGAAAGGAATTAATACATATATTTTTAAACTTTAACACTTGACTCATTTAAGATAGTCTTATAGAGTGTTATATGTGTGTGCGTGTCACAGTGGTGTAAAGTGTTGTGGAATAAATTAAATTGTTTATCTGTCTGTTGTTGTTGTGACTTACACTTCATCATTATCATAACCCTAGACATTCAACGTAGTCATCACAATATTCCAGAATAATTCTGACTGAGGTATAAATGTGGTAGCAAGTAAGGTCATCTGTAATACACCACACTTATTAGATACAGATACCTTCACAGCTGATCTCAGTCAGTACACTAAGTCCCCTATAAATATTTATATCATCCCACTTTACCACACTGATACGCATTCTATTACTGAGATGTCAGGCTCTGGAGGTTATTGCGTTGTAGACGTAAAACTGTGAATATTCATCTGGTCAGACACAGAAAGCAGACAGGTGTCTATACTTCTCTCATGACACAGCGCTCTTGGGCTAGATTCTCGACATAAACGTGTGAGAATTCACTCTGTCAGACATGATGAGGAGACATATTGTCTGGTATTTCCATCTGACAAGTAGTTTTACGGCTAAGTTGCTCTGTGAAGTGTGGAAACTGCCACCTAATGAGACTTACCGTCTACATTTTCACCGGACATAGGGGTTTTCGGCTGAGTTCTTGAGGTGGGAACAGCGCGCTCATGCATTGCTCATGAATGAGAATAGTCGTGGAGGTGTCTAAGACGCGTTTGGCATGTTATGTTCAGCGTCTAAGGTACGTAGGTGTTAAGGAAAGGGGAGGCTATTGCGTGGTTTTGGAAATAGCGCACATATTTGTCCGTTTCATAGATATAACTAGAGTTGGAAACCTGACTTCACGCACTCAGTAACTTCGCAGTTAGATTAGAACAACCTACGTTCGAGCCAAAAGAATCTCTGTTATAGAAGCAATTAGTTAGTCGAATTGAATGTTCGATTTCTAAGTATCTCTGTTGATGATAGACGGCATTAGTTGGTCGAAGTGGTTTTAGTTCTTAGTAGTTCTGTGTTGAGTGAATAGTGGGGTGACCCAAGCTTTGCCTGCGTTAAGTACAGAGTAAATATCTGTGTAGAACAAAAACATTCTTTCCTTAAAGACTTGGTATATAACCTTTACAAGAACTTTAAGATTTTTAAAGAAGTGACGGGCCATTGAGCCTGATTTGATTCTTCCAGAGAATAAAACCGCAAGTACCTTTTAGCCCATGCGGCAAGTAACATATTAACGCCAGTAACACTCCGACACTGTTGACTAGTGGTGTGGTGACCAAATAAAGTCCTAACCTGAAAGAAGATACCGATCTGACATTCCTCATTTCTAGAAACCTAAGCTATTGACACTGTGCTCGTTGTTAATGTTCGTGCCTGAACAATTTTAATGTCACCTAAACAGACATCCGAAAAATAAGAACACCCAAGGAATCGTTCCCTGAAGCAGAGAATTCAACCCGTCTTTTTGGAACTGGGGATTTCTTGGTCAAAGACTGCCATTGACGATTCTGTATGTGAATGTCCTAAAAGTTATGTTTCCAGATGCTGTTAACAAAGCTGTAAGTACGCAAGAGAGCACGCGGCCACGGCTGAGTAAATAGAGTGAATGCAGGTCTGAGTGTTTCTTCATTGTTGTAATTTGGCACCCATTTTGCTGTCTTAACTTTCTTTATGCAAGTATTGCTAACCATATTTTCCCTTGGAATAGATCAGAGATATCAAGTCTGTCCATACCTTAAAAGGGGGAAATATTAGACCAAATCATATGTATCCGTGACTCTTTGGGCTATCATCTTTCTCCTAACGGGACTGTGGGCTAAACATCGAGGGAAGATCATACCAGTGGGTCTATATCTTTTGGTGTAGCAATTCATTGACTTGAGGCTGATATATATATATATATATATATATATATATATATATATATATATATATATATATATATATATATATATATATATATATATATATATATATATATATATATATATATATATATATATATATATATATATATATATATATATATATATATATATATATATATATATATATATATATATATATATATACAGTACTTTGCAAAAAAAATGGCAGTCATATTGCTCAGCTAAATATGCTGAAATCTAATTAAATATGCATGTTCTGCCCCAAATTTACACTCCACTTAAGTGAGCAAACACTACCAAAAGTAAAAAAAAAATTAGCGTAGAGTAAAGTCCCTTGATAATAGAGCAGACGACAATTTCTAATGCTAGTGGCAGAAAATGGACACAAAGTCAAAGTGTATGTTAATTTCACAGCTTTGGAATGAAGGAAATCAAACATGTTCCAACATTTCTAAAACCTTGAACATTCCTGAGCGGACTGTCTTCAGAGTTGTGAGTAAATTAAAAGCAGGTAATGGAATCGAGCGAAAAGAAGGTAGTGGGGGGTCAAGAATTTTGGACACAAAGAACCATCGGCGTCTCGCCCAAATCGTTCGGGCTGGGCCAATGAAGAGCGTAGAAAACATACGGCAGCGCATGATCGATTTGGGAAACCCAGAGGTATCTAATGCTACTGTCAACCGGGAGCTATACAGGATGAATTACACAAAAAAGCAGGTAATTTCGTCACCATTTCTCACAGAGACTCACAAACAGATGCACTTGAACTGGTGCCACGAACACCGAAATTTGTCATGGGACAATGTGATTTTTTCAGATGAATGTTCTGTTTGGTCTTATCCTGCTCAAATAAATATTTGGATGAAAGACTCTGTAACGCCTGTGTACCACCGACCGAAACATACCCATAAATTCCATCTTTGGGGAGGGGTGGCAGCAAGAGGTGCCAGCCCACTGTGTGTTTTCACAGGAATTCTCACGAAAGAAAGGTACATCGACATACTAGAGGGACACCTTCTGCCATTTATGCAGGTCATGTACCCCGATGGGTGCACATTTCAACATGACAATGACCCAAAGCATACAGCTCATACCACCAAACCATGGCTGCAAGAGAAGAATGTGATAGTGCTGAAGTGGCCCAGCAATAGTCCCGACCTAAACCCAATTGAAAACGTTTGGGCACTACTCAAGAATCATTTAAAAAAGAGTGGACTCAGAGACGTTGAACAATTGAAGAAGGTAGCTGAAAAATACTGGGACAGTCTGACTCACAATTACCTACAAACACTTGTGGGAAGTATGCCTCGCCGCATCCAGGCTTGCCTTGCTGGAGAAGGCAACATTATATTGTACTGAAACCACTGTTAACAGATAGGGGAGATACCAATCTTCCTCTGGACATACAGTTTTAATTATTATTTGCTTCTATGAGTGTGCTGCGTTGCGAAAATATGACTGCCATTTTTTTTTGCAAAGTACTGTACAGTATATATATGATGTAAATTTTGGATGTTGTGGTGGTGGAAGTTTATATTGATAATTAAACTGCCCTTAAACTTAATCAGCGTGTTGGTCAGCTCGTTCTAGAATATCTATATAATCATTTGTTATAGTTTTCCCACGTCTGTACGTCTAACTGTCGTCTTGTATGTGCGTGCACGTGAGCGGATAGAACTATATATGTAATATATATGTAATATATATGTTATATATATATATATATATATATATATATATATATATATATATATATATATATATATGTGTGTGTGTGTTTAGACTGTCTGACTCCTCTAAATCTGTCGTAGAAGATAGGTGAAAGAGAGAAGATTTCTCGATTTCAGAGACAGCCTCTATCACAGTCTACCATCTCACTCGTGGAAATCTATTGCTATTACTATCTCTCACTGTGACTATCACTTATTCAAATCTATTCAGAAGGGACCAACCCAAGTCTTAAATCTCCTATCAAAAATCTACGACAGAGCTGGACACACCATCCTGATGATCCCATGTTGCTGAATAAACTCAATTACCACACGAGCTCGATGGGGTCGAGCGTTATCATCTTGGAGGATGGCATTACCACCTATGGCCTCCAGAGCAGGCTAAACAATTGGTCTCCAGATTTCGTTCTGGTATCTTGGGCCAGTCAAGTTGCCTTGGATGATGTAGAATGGGGCCCTGTCGTGTCTGTAGAAGCCTCCCCAGACATGACAGAACCCCTACCATAACGATCCACCTCTCGAATTGTGTCATCAGTAAATCGCTCTCCTGGTCGTCTCCAAACTCGAATCCTGCCATCATTGAATGACACAGTGAAACGAGATTCATCAGTGAAGAGAACTTGACTCCATTGTTGCCTTGTCCATCGGATGTGCTCGCGACACCAAGCAACACGGGCTCTGCGATGAGCAGGAGTAAGAGGGATTATGACTGCAGGAAGTCGAGCAGCCAGTTCAAATTTATGTAAACGTCTGCGAATGGTGCTTTGACTGACATTGACGTTTACAGTTTGTCTCAGCTGACATCGTAGAGTGGAACAAGTCACTGTTCGATGGCGCAGGACTGACAACAAGAGGTACCGGTCATCATGTCTATTGGTGCATCTAGGACGACCTGGCCGGTGGCGATCCTCCACACATCCTGTGGCCTGAAATCTCTCCAAAATTCTTTGGATAGTAGAGTGTGACACTGCAAGCCGTCTAGCAATCTCACGGACGATAAACCACATTCAACCCACGCTATAGCCCTCATTCTTTGTAAGGTGTCAAGACTTCTTCTCGGTGGCATGGTTTTTGCAAGTGATGAAACTACCCTAAGTCTGCTGATTGTAAAACAAATTAAGAGTGAACTCTGTTCACGAAAAGTCGCCATTGCACGTGGAATGTCAATCAGCACGATTACTTCACCTGTTTGGTTGTACGGAAGTTTGAAAAAACAGATTAAAAATGTGAATTTATGGTCAGCAAACCAAATTGCACGTGATCACCATGGTTGTCGGTGAGTTGTTTTTATGCTTAACGTGCATAGAGGACTGTCAGAGGAAGATATTGCACCCATTTTTACTAAAAACTTCCTTCATTTAATCATTCTATGCGCTTATATAAAAGTGTATTGAAAATAATAGTTATGGGACGTCGAGCAGCCAGTTCAAATTCATGTAAACGTCTGCGAATGGTGCTTTGACTGACATTAACGTTTAGTTTGTCTCAGCTGACATCTTAGAGTGGAACAAGTCACTGTTCGATGGCGCAGGGCTGACAACAAGAGGTACCGGTCATCATGTCTATTGGTGCATCTAGGGCGACCTGGCCGGTGGCGATCCTCCACACTTCCTGTGGCCTGAAATCTCTCCAAAATTCTTTGGATAGTAGAGTGTGACACTGCAAGCCGTCTAGCAACCTCACGGACAGATAAACCACTTTCAACCCACGCTATAGCCCTCATTCTTTGTAAGGTGTCAAGACTTCTTCTCGGTGGCATGGTTTTTGCAAGTGATGAAACTACCCTAAGTCTGCTGATTGTAAAACAAATTAAGAGTGAACTCTGTTCACGAAAAGTCGCCATTGCACGTGGAATGTCAATCAGCACGATTACTTCACCTGTTTGGTTGTACGGAAGTTTGAAAAAACAGATTAAAAATGTGAATTTATGGTCAGCAAACCAAATTGCACGTGATCACCATGGTTGTCGGCGAGTTGTTTTTATGCTTAACGTGCATAGAGGACTGTCAGAGGAAGATATTGCACCCATTTTTACTAAAACCTTCCTTCATTTGATCATTCTATGCGCTTATATAAAAGTGTATTGAAAACAATAGGGTGACCCTTGACTTTTGACGAGTAGTATAATTCTTAAAGAATTTAAACAAACAAATTAACTTCCCTGCAGTAAGCTTTTGCACGATAGAATTAGAATCTTCGAATTTCATGATATTAGAGTGGAACGAGGGAACAATTCTAATTGTTATATTTCTAAGTGGAAAAAGGAACAAAAATTGTAATTCTTTTATATTATACACTAAGTCTGCTCTACTCGGTAGAAAGAGGGACATTCTGAATTCAGATATTAGTAAGTGGGAAAACAGCGACAGCAATTCTAATTAGCTTACATTTCAAAGTGGACAGTGGGACAAACATTTGAATTCTATGATATTCTAAGTGGACGCAGGGACAGGAATTATAATTCTTTGATATAATAAGTGAAAAAATGAATCTCTGATATTTTACTCAAGTAGAAAAACGGACAGAAATTTTTAATTATCTTAAATTACGGAGTGGACTCAACCTTCGGCCCCACTAGGTGTGATGTGGTCAGCATCACGCCGGCCGCCTTAATTTTCCCAGAGTTGCTCTGGTACCCAATTCCAGAGGCTGGGTCGACCCCAGAGCCGTTTGCGGTCTAAAAAATATCAACCACTGTGCTACCGCGGCTCCGTAATAAGTGGAAAGACGAAAACATTATTTAATTCTCTGGTGTTATACTAAGTGGAAAGAGGGACAAAAATTCTAATTCTCTGATAATTTACTCAAGTGGAAAAAAGTACTGAAATTTTTAATTATTTTATATTACTGAGTGGACTCAACCTTCGGCCCCACTAGGTGTGATGTGGTCAGCATCACGCCGGCCGCCTTAATTTTCCCAGAGTTGCTCTGGTACCCAATTCTTGAGGCTGGGTCGACCCCAGAGCCGTTTGCGGTCTAAAAAATATCAACCACTGTGCTACCGCGGCTCCGTAATAAGTGGAAAGACGAAAAAATTATTTAATTCTCTGGTGTTATACTAAGTGGAAAGAGGGACAAAAATTCTAATTCTCTGATAATTTACTCAAATGGAAAAAAGTACTGAAATTTTTAATTATTTTATATTACTGAGTGGACTCAACCTTCGGCCCCACTAGGTGTGATGTGGTCAGCATCACGCCGGCCGCCTTAATTTTCCCAGAGTTGCTCTGGTACCCAATTCTTGAGGCTGGGTCGACCCCAGAGCCGTTTGCGGTCTAAAAAATATCAACCACTGTGCTACCGCGGCTCCGTAATAAGTGGAAAGACGAAAAAATTAATTAATTCTCTGGTGTTATACCAAGTGGAAAGATTGACAGAAATTATAATTCTCTGATAATTTACTCAAGTGGAAAAAAGTACAGAAATTTTTAATTATTTTATATTACTGAGTGGAAAGAGGGAAAGAGATTCTAATTCTCTGATATTGCAAATTTAAAAAAAAAAAAAAAAAAAGTGACAGAAATTTTAATTATCCTATGTTACAAAGTGGAAAGAGGGATAAAAGTTATAAATAATATGTTGTATTAGCAAGTACTGGGTGTCCATAAACGACTGTACCATTTTCCAATTATGTATTCTCGGCCTCATGATGTGGTACGAGGGTGCTTTCTGTCGCAAAAGTAAGATAATCCGTGCAAGTTTTTAAGCATATCTTACAAAGACTCAATATGTGCACCCGTCGTGACGCGACAGATATAGTCGATAGTCCATTTCTTCCCACACTCGAATCAGCATGTCTCATGTAACAGCAATGGCTCCAATGATCCGCTCTCTCAACTCCACCAGATCTCGAGGCAACGGTAGGACAAAGAAGCCCCACAACAAGAAATCACATGGTGTTATGTCTGGGGACCTCGGGGCCATCTCAGCAACATTGCATCGTCAGTACTACTGCGACCGATCCACCGTTGTGGGAGATCTTCATTGAGGTACCCTCTCACTGCTCCATGGTAGTGGGGTGGAATTCCATCTTGATGGAAAACAAAATCCCGTGAGTCCTCTTCAAGTTGGGGCATCATCCAATTGTCGAGCATGTCCAGGTACAAGAGTCCAGTAACAGTTTTTTCAACCAAAAAAAAAATGAGGCCGAGAATACAATTAATTTTCCCCGTCCCCTTGTTTATAAAGAAGAACAAATGTCCTAGAGGACACCTTCATGTAGCGTTGCGTAGGCAGAAATGTTGGACGCTATTCCCGATTTTCGCACCAAACAGAGGCTAAGTTCCGCTTGCCGCGCATTGCGTTGCAAAAGAGCGTCGATGGCGGCTCCTGCAACTTCCGAGTTAGCGGAAGTAGCAGCAATAGACAAAGCTGAAAAAGGTAGGCCAGTGACGTCACATGTAAACCATAATTTAAAACTAAACCAGAAGATAATTATATATTAACGTATAAAATACTCAAATTTGACAAGCATATAAAACATACAAATGTTTCGACCCTAACCCGAAACAACACATAAATACACATATTCTGTGCGGAGCAAATGCTACGAAACAACACATAACTAAACATATTCTGTGCGGAGCAAAACAGCACGAGTAATAGGAAATTACCAATGTTTCAATACAATATATATAACACATAAGGAAGGGAAACCCGAGGCCTGTAAACAGTAAATTAATATGAGACAAACATAAGTGTTGTCTAGTGTTCTACTTCTTTATTTCCTACGAGTGCCTGATAACATACCTTTATGTTTGTCTCATATTAATTCAATACAATATAATTGAGGAAGCCCAATCAATACTTAAACGATATATACACAAAACAAAGGAAAACATATAAGGTTAGTAACAGTGGCAATATCAAACAACAATAACAACAATGATACTTCAGAAAAGACAATTCAACCAAATAGAAATTAAGCAAAAAAAAATAACAAATCATTTAAAAAAACCCAGAAAAATTAGCAAACCTATTAACTACTCATTGGCCAAGGAAAGACAACGAGATTTAAAAAACAAACACCAACTAAAAAAAAAAAACAAATACTAATACAAATTAAAACCAAGTGCAAAGGACAATAGTTATCTATAAACAATACAAAACTGAAAATAAAATCACAAATACTAATACAAATTAAAACCAGCAACTGCAAAAGACAACAGTTATTTAAACTTAATACAAAATTAGTAAATAACTTACTTACTTAGTCGTTCCCCTTCTACCGTGAGGTGTAGAGGTCATTAGTAAATAAAATGATACTAAATACCCCAATTATAACCAATTTTCAGGTTGAACAGGGTAGACCAAGAAAAACAGTCCTATATGTTTGTGTGGTCAACACCCAGTACTAAGAACGTTGTCTAGGGGGTGTAATTATTTTTATGCCTTAACTTCACAAGACAAACTCACAAACACACTCTATCTAGAGTTAGACTAGGTACCGTAACAGACGTTAGTCAATTTCTAGACTCAGACTTTTAGATCAGATCCTGAATGGAGCTACCCATTAAGTGGTACTAGTTCTAGATCTGGCTCAAAATCCCGGAACCGAGCCAACCCATTTATGTCGTAATTTTTGATGAGATAGGTCTGAGAAATTTATGGTCCCGTCCGAGCAGATGTGATAGTGATAACTCTGTGAGAATAAGGGGTAAGAAGTAGATTGCTGTTTCACGAGGGTGATAAGGTAAGAGGAAGAACAGTCTATGAATCTGATCCAGCCTATCTTACAACGTTAATTTAACTGCAGACGCCCTTACTCTATGCTAAACAATTTTTGCAAGTTACCCTACACTCATGTACACACACACCAATTTGGTGATACAAACGCACAAACTTGAATACAAACTACGTATAACTGTTAAACTCTTGTGTAGTTGTTAACTCATACTGGCTACTAGTTGTTGAATCACGCTTTATTTGTTAAATGACGTGAATGTCCACCAGTTGATAAATGTAGATGTTGGGACTGGTGTAGTAAAGTGTAACGATTGTCAACTCATTAAACCCAGCACAGTTTTGGTCATACAGGTCATCTTGTCCTGGAACGTGATGAGGCTCCGACAAGAATGTGAGTGTAGACAATGAGTGTGTATATGAATGTCAGAACGCGAATGGTAGAATGATTCGATAGAGTTGACAAGTTGGTAGTACATCACTCATACTCACACTGTTCGAATTCAAGAAGTACTGGAACTACGGTGGTCTTTTTATAACATTTAATGAGACGCACACTTGGACAGTACGTGTATGGTTACAGGAACAAATGTCGACATAGACAGCATAATGTTGATCACAGGCATATCATCTTAAGTTAGCATTCATGCTTGGCAAATATCATAATGGAGCATTCGTAAATAAGCATTCAGAGTTCCATCATGTAAATCATCTGGCTTTACTGACTGGGCACGTCAGACCATAACCAATATATAGGAAGGCTCCTAGACCTAACCTCGTCTAGCGAATATCCCTTCACGTAAAGTTCAATATATATATTTTCCATAAAGATATAGGAATCCCAGACATGGGTTCTCACATGTAGCAGTGATCTCTTGGTTCATCGAGCGATAGTACAGGCATCCCTTTTTCTCACTCGATAAATACAAAGTATATGAATTTCAACATGGCTGTTCTTCTCTCGTGAGTTTCACTCACTATAGGATCCAGACCAAAATTGGTCATTCGTTAAATGTCCTCATTTCTTCATAACTTCTGTCACAGAGGTAATTGAATAATATCATATAATCTAGTGCTGATACATAGGAATGTCATCTTCCTTTGAATAAATATTCTTTTCAAAAGTACCACTGTGCATCTGTTTATCGACAACGATGGCGAAGCCCAAGTTCATAATAAATTGTGGTTTTACCTTTCTATGCGAAATATAACTTTGCCATTCCTTGGCAAAAGAGAATAAACACTGGGGTAAAGTACATACAACATGTCTAAATGACTATCACTTTTCCCCATCTACTTATAGATCACTTTTTCGGCGATAGGCCGGCTACCACAAAATTCTACATCCAGACAGGATGACAGCCATGAATCACACCCCCTTGCTAGCGATACTTCCGCTGCATAGCCTTTGACCTTTTCTAGCGACAACCAACATAGTTCGACTTAGAAATGTAAAGATATCCATATATAAGACAGACTCGTCCTACTCATACAAACACTACGTATAAATTCAGGCCATAGATATACTGAAGCAAGAACAATCTATTCCTACCCAGCCAAAGAATAAATCGCAGTAGGCCTAAATTCGTCCGCGGAGTCCGATCGAAGATGACGGGACTCATTTCAAGGGAAGTAACTCAAAAATGACTTCTCCTTAAGCACTTAAAAAGGAAATACTTTGTTTACAAAATATTTGCGAACATAATAAGTATATAAATGTATTATATTGCAAGATAGTAAAAATTGCCCTTTACAGTCTTACCACACCTCCCGGGAAAAAAAAAAAAAAAATTTTTTTTTTAAATACATCTAGGAGCACCATACAATAGGCTCAAAACGCAAGAATACTGCGCAGATGCAAATATCAGGAATAACTATAATTCCTAATATGACCGGTGAGAATATATCTCAAAATCTGAGAGAAATTGTTTCTCTACGAATAAATGTTTCCAGGAAGGTGTGATGTACGTATAATACAATTCTGGTAATTATACAATGCATACCAAAAATTCACACTATAATCTTAAATTTATGATTTATGAAGAAACAATCATCAAAGAACAGCGGTGAATAAACATCAATAAACCGCTAAGTAGAGATACCATCATTCTATTATTAAATTACAAATGTGTATCTTAGTAAAGAAACAAAAAATAACTGTTGTAAAGTTATACATATTAAAAAGATCCAATATTTAACAGTTAAGTGGCATCATGTGGGCATCTGGACAGAATGTCCGCCATCACATTTTCTGAACCACGGATAGCTCGTACCGAAAAATGAAAAGGTTGAAGAGCGATTGCGTATCGAGTTGATCTCGAGCTCTTCAAGTTCTTACTTTGGATAGCCGTAAGAGCTTTTTGGTCAGTTTCCACCACGAAATGCGCGCCCAGAAGGAATCTTTGGAGTTTGAGAATTGACCAAACCATTGCCAATAATTCACGGTCTAAAACCGAGTAATTCCTTTCTGCAGCATTAAGTTTTCTGGATATATACATTACAGGATGCAGAGTTCCAGAGTACTCTTGCATTAGTGCCGCTCCAATCCCAGTGGATGAAGCGTCACTACGAAGAACGAATGTCTTATCTGTTGTAGGTAACACTAAAATAGGTGGTGATGAAAACATAGTTTTGATCTTCTCTAGTGAAGATTGGCATTCATGAGACCAGTGAACCATGTTAGGCGACCCTTTCTTTAATAGTGTAGAGAGAGGTGCCATGATAGAGGACAGATTCGGAATGAAACGTCCATAAAATTGTATGAGACCTAAAAGACTTCGCACTTGCTTTTTAGTCCTAGGGATAGAGATGTTAAGTATCTTAGTGATATTATGGTCTTCTGTCTTCAAGAAACCGTGACCTACTCGATGGCCTAAGAAAGCAATTTCGCTAAAGCCAATACAAGCTTTAGATGGTTTTGCTGTCAGGTTATACTCACGCAAAGTTGATAATAATTCAACTAACCCTGAATAGTGATCTTCCCAAGTATCGCTGAAAAGACAGATGTCGTCTAGATAAGCAATGACATCTGACCGATACGATAGGATTCGACGCATCATGCGTACAAATGTAGCTGGTGCGTTCATAAGGCCGAAAGGCATAAAATTCCATTGGAAAAGGCCTCTGGGAGTAGAGAAAGCGGTAAGAGGTTTGGCGCGTTCGGATAATGGAACTTGCCAATATCCTTTAGACAAATCAAGTTTAGTGAAAAAATGCGATTTAGAAAGACGAGTAAGTAACTCTTCTAGTAAAGGCATAGGTTCAGCATCGAACTTCGTAACTTGATTCAATTTGCGATAGTCAACGCAAAGACGTATGTTATTGTCTTTTTTTCGAACAATAACCATCGGCGAAGAATATGCAGAAGTGGATGGTTCGATTATTTGTAAATCTATCATTTCATCCAACTCCTTTTCAACCTGTGTTTGGAAATGTATAGGGATAGGATAAGGTCTAACCCTAATTGGAGTATGTTCAGTTAGAACAATGTCATGCTCAATGACATGAGTTTGTCCAGGGATGTCAGTGAGGACATCCTGAAATGTTTGTAACATAGACGAAACTTGTCGCCGTTCTCCTAGAGACAAATCAGGAGAAACAGTAACGTCTTTCCATGATTCACTAGAATGAAGTGGGATCATTGGAAGCGGAAGATTAACATCCGAAAAACTTGTTTCCTCATCCTGTATTACAGACAGTGATGAGTAATGACCATGTTTGACATGAGAATCGTCCGTTGCCTGGAAAATAGGCTGTAGATAGTCAGGACGTTCATGGAACTCCGTAAGCATATTGATGTGGAAGGTTTTATGCTTCCCGTTAATATCGACGATGTAGTCAACATCTGAAATTTTCGATATTATATCGTACGGACCTTTCCAACTAATAAGGAGTCTATTTTCACGACAAGGTAGCAAAACAAATGCTTTGTCACCAGGACAAAGTTGTCGTAAAGTTCTCTTCTTATTAGCAAATTGTCTTGCCTTCTGCTTAGCAAATTCAGAAGAGGACGTTGCCAATTTGCATGCTTCGATAATCTTTTGTCTCAGCGCGATGACATACTCGTAAGAAGATTTTGTGTCATCGTCAATATTGTCAGCTGTTATAAGATCATGCAGCAAAGACATTGGGCCGCGCGGTCGCGCGCCAAAGACAAGTTCAAAGGGAGAAAACCCTGTATGTTCATTGGGGACCTCTCTATACGCGAAGAGGGCCGCGGGTAAAACCCTATCCCAATCTTGAGGATGATCCTCAGTTATCTTCCCTAATAAGTTCTTAAGTGTTCTATTTAGTCGCTCGACCATCCCATTGGACATAGGATGATAGATGCTACTCAAAGATCTCTCTATCTGTAGAGTAGACATTACTTGAGACATGGTATCCGATATCAGTTGGGTGCCATGATCTGATAATATTTCTCCGGGGAATCCCAGCCGAGAAAATATAAGCCAAAGAGCATCTGCAATGTCAGCGGTAGTCATGCTCTTTAGAGGGATAGCCTCTGGCCAACGTGTGCACATGTCTACACACGTTAAGATAAACTGATGTCCTCTAGCAGATTTGATCTTGAATGGACCAATGATGTCTATCGCCATTTTCTGGAATGGACGAATAGGAATATCTGCAGCCTGAATAGGCGCAGCATGACGAGGACCTTTGGATTTGACTTCTTGACATACTTTACAGGATCGACAATAGATCCGTATGTCCTTGTTCACAAAAGGCCAAAAGAAAGCCGCAAGAACTCTTGACTTTGTACGGGAAAAAACCCATGTGACCAGCACACTGAGAGTCGTGTGCATGTTGTAAGATCTTAACTCTCAAATTCTTGGGTACAAGAATCTGAGAATGACTTGACTTAGTGGAGTCTTGCACCATACGTACAAGTACGCCATTCTTCATTGTAATCCAAGATTTACAATTTGAATCTTTATTCGGATCACCTTTCGTTACAAGAGTGAAGAATTTCTTAAGAGTCGGATCTTCTTCTTGTTGTTTTTTATGAACGAGTCACGAGAAATTACCAAGGGATCATCTTGGTTATGCACTTCATTATCTTCAATAGATGAAGTTTCAGGCATATTGAGAGCTTGAGCTCTAGTGACTACCGCATTAGCAGATTGCATATTTTGATTTTCCCAAACGGAAATTTGCTCCGGAGTGCATTCTTTGACTCCGTGAATGCGACCGATGATAAGATCAGCGATCGGATTCGGCAAAAGACATGCGTGTACATCTCCTGTGAAGAAAGGAGTAGCAATCCTAATGATAGCGGTAGAGTATTTCTCTATGGTGCCGCCAAATGTTACGCATTTGACTACTTTGCCTGTAGAATGAGAAGGATCTATGAGTGACTGCCTAACCCCAATAGTTGTGCATCCAGAATCAAAAAGTACTGAGACTGGATTGTCATTTACTAAACCTTTGTGTAAGACAAGAGAACCTCTCCCATCATGCGCGATTGACGCAGGAAGAGCGGGAAGAGGATGGCCACAGCTTAAAGTAGACACTGTGGTTGGCTCAAATAATGTTTTGCATTGGGGGCACTGAGATGCTCTCCCAAATCAAAAGCGGCACATGCCATATTATTAGAGTCATCATTATCTTTATTTTGTTTATAGGCTTCGTGGGACTCTTGCTGTGCAGAGTTCGCCTGGTAATGAGCTTTATGTTTTTTGAATTGTGCTCTACCTCTGTTATTATTGCCTCTGTACTTATCATTGTTTCCACTATTATAACCCCTACTCGGGTTTGAATCATAGCTCCTTTGGTTACTATCATCATATTCATTATAATGAGTATCTCGGTAATTATGATCTTGTTGTCTCCATGAAGGAAAAACTTGGATAGTTTCTAGAATGACTTCCTTTGCGAAAGTTCCTGTAATTATGACCACCCCTGAATCGAGGGCTGTCAGCTCTTCTCCAGGTATTCGAAGAAGAACCCTGAAATGATTGGTTACCTTGGTTCTGATAACTGTAATAGTTACCTTTTTTATTAAACCTATTTTGAGGTCCTTGGAATTTGTGAGAGTGATTAGGGTTGTATGGTGTTGCAGAAGCAACTGGCATACCTTCTTTAACCTTACTGTTGCTAATAGCTACGTCCGGATGTGCAGTGACGTATTGGGTACAATACTGTTCCATTTCTTTTAGAGACTTAGGTTTACGCTCATGTAAGAATTCGAGGAAAGGTTTATTTATACTTGACATAATCTTGTCTCTGAGTATCAAGTCCATAAGGGCTTCATAAGTCTTTTCTGTTTTGGATAGCTCAAATCCAACGATCAAATGTAAGACGTGTCCTTGCAATGAATTCTGAGAATTCTACACCTGCCTCAGGCACCATTGTCTTAAACAACTTCCGATAACCCTCTTCAGACAACTGATACTTCTTTAATAAGGCTGCCCTAATAACATCATAGTTATCTTTGTCAGCCTCTTCAACCAAACTTAAACTAGTCAGAGAATCACCTTTCAGATTTTCTGATAACTGGTTAGCATATTGTGATTTGTCCACATTATGTGCTCGACACGAGCGTTCAAATCTATTTAGCCAGAATGTTATGTCATCACTGGAAGGGTTGAACGCTGGTACCTTGACCTTGTAAGTAAAGGGTTTACCATTACCACCAGATGCTTGATTAACATTACTTATGTTTGTTAACTTTAACTTTTCTAACTCAAATGCTAAAAGTTCTTTTTGGTGTTCATGTTCTCTTATTGCTTTTTTCTCTTCTGCAGCAGCTTCATCTCTTCTTTTCTCTTTTTTCCATTTCCATCTGGAATCTTTTTTCATCAGTCTGTATCTGCAATTTCTTTTGTTCATAGTCTCTTTGTAATTTTTTTTCCTCAGCTTCTAATTTTTTCTCCTCAGCTGCTAATTTCTTTTCTTCAATCAATGCTTTTCTTTCTTCAGCAGCCAATGCTTTGTCATATTGAGCAACTGCCCATTCTTCTAATTGCTGACCAGTCTTATCAAGAACCTTGCCTTGTGTGATAAAATAATCTAAAGTAGACATCTTGTCTAATAAGATCAGTAATTTGCAAAAGTAAATAAATTCACTTTCTTAGTCTTAATCAAAGACCTTGTATGATAACTTTGTAACCTGTGGAAAATAGTACTTAACTATCCCAATCACTGTGGGAAACAAGCCTTACAAAGGTCTTGTATAAATCCTTATATAATAACAGCTATAAGTTGCTGGTTCACTCTATAATATAAGTGCAGTGCACCAGAAATAGTGTTTTATATCATCAACTGTGTACCTTTAGTAATAGCAATTAACTATCAGTTGATTCTTGTACATCAATTTATATGATCAACTATATTTTAAATAGTGTATGTCGATCAGGCACAAAACAAAACAGTTATACAGGAGAACATGAAAACATTTGCGGAGATGAAATAAATCAAATGGGAAAAACAATAAAAGATAAACCGCAAGAGGATAACAAATACAAATAACGCCACAGTATATAAATATAAATTGAGAATAGAACTGAAAGATAGAATAGGGTAGACCAACAAATTACAAACAAATCAAAACAAACTAAAGAACAGAGGAATATTACAAAAACGACAATGAGTACAGTCTTCACAGCTAACACTAATAGCAACAGCTGTCGCAGCAAATTTTCAATCAAGAAAATTGCACCTATAGAAACGCACACATCAGACCCTCTATTACGTGGGATACTCTGTTGTGTGACACCGCCCAACCAAAACAACAACCCGCTGGATACAAACAAATATCACATATAAATATTTAAACATAAATACATAAATGCATAAATAGTATGGCAATATGATGTAAATAGAGTGTTGCAGAAAGAATGTGTTGTAAAGAAGGCTCAGTTACACTGCCTAATAGTACAGTACTGTGGTACTTTATTAAACAAATACTTCTGGTCTAATTATTTTAAATTCAACACAGAAATAGAAGCTCCATCGTTGATGTGAATGATAACAATCGATGTAGGACTTCTCAGTTCAATAACATTTCCTTTCGCAAACACTGTCAAATATTCTCCAGTCCTGATGTGTAATGTTCTATGTTTCAACCAAGCTTGCTGTGTAACACTGTCAGTTGTGTGGCAAATGTCCAACGAACCAAATGTCAACAAACGCTGACCTAGTTACTGCATACTGTCGACAGGACAGGTCACGCTGACATCACTGTAGAGTTGTACTGCTGATGTATTTGTGTGTCGTAACAGACCCCAAGGAACGTCTGGTCTCAGTAGTTTACTTCTCAATATGGTCACTGTGCAGGTTGACCCAGGAAGCTGGCACACCAGTTGTTAAACTCTTGTGTAGTTGTTAACTCATACTGGCTACTAGTTGTTGAATCACGCTTTATTTGTTAAATGACGTGAATGTCCACCAGTTGATAAATGTAGATGTTGGGACTGGTGTAGTAAAGTGTAACGATTGTCAACTCATTAAACCCAGCACAGTTTTGGTCATACAGGTCATCTTGTCCTGGAACGTGATGAGGCTCCGACAAGAATGTGAGTGTAGACAATGAGTGTGTATATGAATGTCAGAACGCGAATGGTAGAATGATTCGATAGAGTTGACAAGTTGGTAGTACATCACTCATACTCACACTGTTCGAATTCAAGAAGTACTGGAACTACGGTGGTCTTTTTATAACATTTAATGAGACGCACACTTGGACAGTACGTGTATGGTTACAGGAACAAATGTCGACATAGACAGCATAATGTTGATCACAGGCATATCATCTTAAGTTAGCATTCATGCTTGGCAAATATCATAATGGAGCATTCGTAAATAAGCATTCAGAGTTCCATCATGTAAATCATCTGGCTTTACTGACTGGGCACGTCAGACCATAACCAATATATAGGAAGGCTCCTAGACCTAACCTCGTCTAGCGAATATCCCTTCACGTAAAGTTCAATATATATATTTTCCATAAAGATATAGGAATCCCAGACATGGGTTCTCACATGTAGCAGTGATCTCTTGGTTCATCGAGCGATAGTACAGGCATCCCTTTTTCTCACTCGATAAATACAAAGTATATGAATTTCAACATGGCTGTTCTTCTCTCGTGAGTTTCACTCACTATAGGATCCAGACCAAAATTGGTCATTCGTTAAATGTCCTCATTTCTTCATAACTTCTGTCACAGAGGTAATTGAATAATATCATATAATCTAGTGCTGATACATAGGAATGTCATCTTCCTTTGAATAAATATTCTTTTCAAAAGTACCACTGTGCATCTGTTTATCGACAACGATGGCGAAGCCCAAGTTCATAATAAATTGTGGTTTTACCTTTCTATGCGAAATATAACTTTGCCATTCCTTGGCAAAAGAGAATAAACACTGGGGTAAAGTACATACAACATGTCTAAATGACTATCACTTTTCCCCATCTACTTATAGATCACTTTTTCGGCGATAGGCCGGCTACCACAAAATTCTACATCCAGACAGGATGACAGCCATGAATCACACCCCTTGCTAGCGATACTTCCGCTGCATAGCCTTTGACCTTTTCTAGCGACAACCAACATAGTTCGACTTAGAAATGTAAAGATATCCATATATAAGACAGACTCGTCCTACTCATACAAACACTACGTATAAATTCAGGCCATAGATATACTGAAGCAAGAACAATCTATTCCTACCCAGCCAAAGAATAAATCGCAGTAGGCCTAAATTCGTCCGCGGAGTCCGATCGAAGATGACGGGACTCATTTCAAGGGAAGTAACTCAAAAATGACTTCTCCTTAAGCACTTACAAAGGAAATACTTTGTTTACAAAATATTTGCGAACATAATAAGTATATAAATGTATTATATTGCAAGATAGTAAAAATTGCCCTTTACAATAACATATAATGGGACAATGGGGCTGACCAACACGGTAAGTAAAGGGTTATTAGGTTTATTATCACTAAACAAAAAGCACAACATCAATCATGTTACATTTATGAAGCATAGTTACAGACAAGGTGGGAAGAAAAAAAAATAGTACAGTATCTCAATAGGCCCTCCCCTCTATTGTAAAGGAAGACAACCCAAAGAAAATTACTATCAGAGGTAATTAACCCACAGAGAGATTCAATTTTAACAATGGGACATGCAATAATCAGTAAGGGGTATAGGAACAGGTTCTTAATTGTTAATCTATCCCGTGACTAAGCAGATTAGGGAGGGAAAGAAAAAAACACAGAAAAAGAAATTAAGTATACTGATGTTACCAAGAAAAATAAGAATTAAGGTTATCTAATTTCGTTCATTCAATGCACGCATACAGTGGCCCACTTTCATCTGCACTTACCAATCGTTGAATCAGGCATTCCATGGAATAAAAAAAAAACTTTAGCAAGTACTAAAACAATCAGAGTCTTTTGCTTTGTCTATTTCAGCCCCAGACTGGTGGGGTTTGCTGTCGGCTATTTTTCCGTAGTCGCTGAAATCAAGGCGTTATTTTTGTTCCAGGATATTCCTCTTTTCACTGCAGTTAGTGTTTGGGGTAAGGGTTCTATGGAGTGGCACTGTCCTCAGAATTGAATATATATATATATATATAGGTCCGGTGGGGTCTCGCCGCTGGTAGCTAAGACACTCTATGGCGTGGTGAAAAAAAAAAGAACTTTAGGAAAATGATACTCCTCGGCTGTTCAATGAAGTGATGGCCGAGTATGACCAGTGAGGGGGGTAATCCAGTAGGAAAACGTTTACTGTCATGTGTAAAAAATAGTGATATAAATCCTGCCACAGCAGATCAGTAATATTTATGGAATGGCTTCTGGCAATGTTCTTCTCCAGTTATACTTTTAAAAAATGGCTTATTGTTAAAGTTCTTGGTTATACTACTCTCATGGATGGAGAGGTGGACCACATAGGGGTCACAACACGAAGATATTTTTTTTTTTACCACAATAATCGCTGGATGGTGTAAGAACCAAAGACAGCAAGACCATAAGGAACGCTAGGACGCAAGGTATGACCAGCCTATATGTAGAAAATAGATAAACATGTAATCACAATATAAATCATATCCTAACAAGCGTTAATTTTTAGGTAAGACTATTTTAACCACTCCGGTATTTAATTATATATATTTTTAAAAATCCACGAGTGTCTAGTTTGTCTTAACGGTTTTACACGAGATATGAACTCTAGTAGTTTAGAAAATTACACACGTATGAATAGAATTAAATTGCGTTCTCTAAATTATCCACCGCCTAGCGTCTATTAATTAATTTAAAGTATCTCTTACTTGGGAAATCGCGAGTGATTAAATTTTACGTTTATAGCTGGTAAAATTAGCTATATGTTTATTTAATACGTTTAAATTAACACAAAAATCCCAGTGAAATATACTGAAACTTTAACACATTAAAACACTTAGTAGCTAATATACTATTATTACCGCAAATCAGAAAACTGAAATAAATCTCTACGTATTTCTATAGGAAATCCAGATAAATAAGACTCCAAAATGCACGCTAGACCATTCAAGAAATCCTGATAGCAAACTGACAAACTGAATTCGGAGAGATGGGCATATATACTAAAACGCTGGACTCTTGTTCCTTAATGCGAAAAATAATACCTCTCGTCCAATTGGGGAATTTTGCTGTTCGTTTCGCGAATCGAAGTCTATTTTCACGCTTTTTCGCCGACATGATGGCCGCTTCGCTAGCGGCGGGCGCCTTTAAGGTCCGTTCATTTCGTCCCTTGGGCGCGATCAAAAGGATGCAGTCGGTAAAAAATGGTTAACACCCCTCTATTTGCAATTAACGATCCGTTCTCTCTTAGGGAGCTACAAATCCCGTTGCCTCGCGTGTTCCAGGGGCACGGCGCTGACGTGATGACGTAATGTGACAGCTAGCAGACCCCTTTTTGCCCTTCCCCCTTTTAAAGGAAAGTCACTAGAGATAAGAATATTTGTATTAATAGTGCTTGAAAACAAAGACAGGAGGCGTGGCTAAACTAAGAATCGGACAGTTGGCAATAGAGGTACCTGGCTTCCTGTGCATGCTTAATTAGCCAGCGAGGGAAATCCACGTTTGATCGTTGCTTGAACCCAAATAGTGAGGGCCCCCGATGAGAATAAAGTGATCGATCAGGGTTGCTTCAATTTCCATCTGTCACACTAGGGAACTGCATAATATAGTCAAACAATATTTAACACGAACAAATGTTAATATGTAGTGGCTGGGAATGTGAAGGTCTGATGCTGTTCTTACAATGCATATGACTTTTAACAGATGAAAGTCAATAAAATATCTGTTAAAGTCAGTTATATAACTGGAACCACCAGGCCTTTACACCCCTCCACTTTAATATTATTCTTGTTCAGAGTTTCTTCTTGATTTTGTTAGTTTTTTTTTTTTTTTAAATTTTTTGTTGTTGTTTAAATTATTTAACGTATAATCACAATTGTGATTGTCCCTATTTACAATGATTTGACAAATGTAATGCTACTTTCTCATATCGGCAGTTTTTCATATTATTTGGAATTGAAAACAATATATAATTATAACCCATCAGAGGTTGAACGGGATATTTTTCTTCATTAATTTAAAAAAAAAAATACGACTAACATTAGTACAAAAAAAAAAAATTACTAAGGATTCTGTATGGCCTGGTACGGGAGGAGGTCCATGGGGGTGACACCATGAGTTACCGCACTGGGTGACACCAACCCTAGTGACGCCACTGCTCAACATAACTAGGTCTTGGCAAATTTTAGTTTAAAGGCAATTTTCCAGCATAGCTACATCTTGGCAAATCAAGCCATTAGTTGTGTGGTCCACAAGAGAAGACATTTACTTGTGATGTCTCGACCAATAACTTGTCATATTTGACTAATCTGGACCACTTACTGTAATATCGAGGGATTCAGCTAGTTACAATCTCACTCACTCCTGTGAGGTGACGTCAACGTAAGGAAGAACATACTGACCGGAGGGGTCGGAGTGGCTAAGAGGTATGACGTCCGCCTCGAGTTCTAGAGGTACCGGGTTCGATTCCCCCCAGTCGACGGAATATAATTTATGGAATGGTTTTTTTCAGAACCAGTGGTCCTAATTATGTCATACTCCCCCTGGTCTCTTCGGTAGGGAGATCGGATGCCTAGCCTTCTCGGATAAGGGCGAAAAAATAGGAGGTCCCGTGTGCAAGTTGTGCACGTTAAAAATCCCACGGTAGTTGGAAATCGTAAAGAGTAGGCCTATCAGGCCGATCCCCTGGCAAAATTAAAAAAATTAGAAGCCTACGTACCACAAAAATATTTATAGAATGTGTGATTCCTATATACACACACTTGGATTCTCGCCGGTGCTACGGAGTTCGTGCACTGTGCTGAGATCCTCCCTGAATGATCTAAGGGAGGAGATCGGAGCACTGATGGAGTAGTCCATGTGCAATGAAGAAAAACCAAACCAAACCAAACCAAACTGACCGGACACTAATGCGTTGAAGTACATTATTGTTGTAATGTTATGATGTATGTATATAAGCATTACCTCGTCATCTACACAAGCGCACACATGTTTCAGAAAGCACTCAGTAAAAGCATGTTCATTTCGTAGCCATGTTTATTTACAGAATCTCGTACATGTGAAGATTCGCATATTATTACAATGTGTGGTTCGTATTATTAATGTATCATATTATATTACATCCCCCCTTTTTTGAAAAAAAAAATGTGTGCAAACATTTCCAACAAAATGTTTCATGTGAGAAAGGATAAGTATGTGTAATGCTCAGTGTGAGTATATATATGTTACTGTCTGTATCGGCTGGGAGGTGTCACTGTACGGCCAGAACGAGTGGTGTAAAGTGCTGGTGGTTCTGCGGAAGTCCCTGGTTTAGCTTGAGTTGGTTGTGATTTCGGCCTTGGCGCTTGTTGGTTTTGTGGGGCACCAAAGTCTGGAGTTACTGCATTGTCTGTTGAAAGCATGGGAATTCTCTGTTCTGTTGTATTCTGTGGGATTTCTCTTATGTCCACTCTGTTTCGCCTCAGGAGGTTGCTGCTGCTGTCTGGTCTTAAAGTATAGCTCCTGGGTTCAGGGTTTCTGGAAATGATTGTTGCTTTTGACCATGTGTCATTGTTGTGGTTGTAGGTAGTCACATGCTGACCAGGATATAATGGTGGTAAGTCTTTAGCACATTTGTCATAGTTGGATTTCTGAACTTGCTGACGATGCTGAAATTGATCATATGTGCTGTCTCTATGTTGTGGACGGAAGTGGACCTTAGATGGTAGGAGGTCTTTAATTCTTCTATCAAACATAAGTTCTGCTGGACTGTCGATCTTACTGTCTACCGGTGTTGTTCTCCATCTCAAAAGTGCTAGGTGTACATCCTCTGTTCTTGTTTTCTTCATGATTGACTTGATAGTTTGTATCTGTCTCTCAATGAAACCATTAGATTTAGGGTATCTAGGTGATGATGTTGTGTGTTTGATCTTCCAGTCCTTAGTGAAGTTTCTGTATGCTTGACCTGAGAAATGTGGACCGTTGTCTGATCTAATTTCATCTGGGATGCCAAACATGCTGCAATACTTCTTTGTAATGTCTGCAATAACAGCTGATGGTGAGGGTTGTGGAAGTTTCTCAATGATGGGAAATTTGCTGTAGTAATCAGCAATAATAAGATAGTCATTATTGTCGATTGAGAAAATATCAGTTCCTATAATGCTCCAAGGGCTCAATGGTATGTCTGATGGTATGAGAGGTTCTCTGCACTGCCTATTTGCATGTTCTTGGCAAATTGAACAGTTTTTACATAGTGTTTCTATGTCCTTGTTTATCTGTGGCCAGTAAACATCTTTCTTTGCTCTCAGTTGTGTCTTCACAATACCAAGGTGACTATTATGGAGCTGTTTAAGGATGATATCGCGTTGTGTTTCTGGTACAACAATGCGATCTCCTTTAAGGATCAGACCATCTTCGATGCTTAACTCGTCCCTCATCGAGTAGTATGGACGGATGTGTGTTGGAACTTCCCTGATAGAGCTTGGCCATCCATGGTATATCAGTTCTTTGAGAGAGTTAAGGATAGGATCTCTCATTGTGTCTTCTCTGATGTGTTCAAGCCGATTATCGCTAAACTTGACAAAATCAACTTTGATGTTTGGGGTAAGATCTGCTGTCTTGTTGGGGTTTGGTAATCTGCTGAGAGCATCTGCAAGACCTATATCCTCTCCTGGGATATACTGAATATTAAAATCATAACCTTGTGTTTCCAATAACAGAGCTTGTAGTCGTGGTGGTGCTGAAGCTATTGGTTTTTTATGAATCATCTCAAGTGGCTTATGATCTGAGAGAATTGTAAATGGGCGGTTGAAAAGAAATGTGTGGAAGCGTTTGATTCCAAAACGTACAGCTAGCATTTCTCTTTCAATGTTTGCAAGTTTCTTTTCGCCAGAACTTAATGATTTGCTTGCGTAAGCTACAGGACGAAGTTCTTTGGCATAGTGTCCTTCAGGATTTTTGTCTGGTTGCAAAAGTGCTGCTCCTAGGCCTTTCAGACTGGAATCAACCATGAGAAAAGTGGGTGCTTGCATGTCATAGTATTTCAAGCATGCATCAGATGATATGAGGGTCTTCAAGTGGTTGAATATGTATTGGTAGTCTTCTGACCATTCATACGGAGTTTCATTCTGTAGTAGAGATCGCAAAGGTTCTGCAGCAGCTGACAAATTTGGTATGAATTGTGCTAGGAAATTGACAGCACCTAAGAATTGTTGCAGTTCCTTCTTTGTAGCTGGTGTTGGCATGTCATGAATATCTTCAACCTTTTTAGGGTCTGGTTTTACACCATTCTGGGTGTACAGCAATCCAAAAAATTGTATCTCCGTTGCCTTAATTGTACACTTTTTGCTGTTGAATGTTAGCCCATTGGCCTGTGCTACATGCATCAAGTTAATCAAGTTACGGTCGTGTTCTTGTTCTGACCTGCCGCAGACTACAATGTCATCCGCAATAGCCACTGTACCAGAACATTGCTCAACAATGTTGTCAATCTTCTGTTGGAAGATGTCTTGTGATACATTCAAACCAAATGGGAGTCTCTTGAAGCAATATCTGCCGAATGGTGTTCGAAAAGTTGTAAGGAGTTGACTTTCCTCTGCTATCTCAACACTCCAGTATCCGTGTACAGCATCTAGTTTAGAAAAATATTTGGCATTGTGGAATCTGTGAGTTATCTCTTCCACTGTATGCATTTTATGTGGACAGCGCTTTAGACTGTTGTTTAAGTGTTTTGGGTCAAGGCAAACCCGAAGAGAACCATCCTGCTTCAGAACGGTTGTGATACTACTACACCAATCAGAATGCTCTTCAACCTTTCTAATAACATCATTCTGCACCATCTTTTCTAGTTCTGTGGCAAGTTTCTGTTTAACATGTATAGGATACTTTCTAGGTGGGTCTATCTTTGGCTCAGCGTTGTCTTTTAAAAAGAATCTTGCCTTTCCTGGAAGTTTGCCTATTCTGTCGAACTGTTCTGGGAATCGCTGTTTAAGGTCATCTACTCCAGTGACGTGTAGAGTAAGATGTTCTTTTTTGTCAGCTTTAATGTTGTTAATAGTTACCACACTCAGCTTTTCGCACATTGGTAAACCCAAAATTGCAGGTCCTTCAACATCTACCAAGTAAAATGTTGACGATGTCCATTCAGAGTCTCTGTATAAACATTCAAGTGTTACTGCTCCGAAACAGTCTATACTTGTTCCATTGTAAGCTCTTAGCTTTGTCCTGCCACTCCTACTTTTTACATCCCTTGTGGGAAATCCTTGCTTATCCACCTTGTCAGGCATGATCTGTCTGAATATTCTTAAGGGTAGAGTGTTACCTTGGGCACCTGTGTCTATCTTGAACCGAATATATCTTTCTTTGTGCCTTTTAATTCCTGGTATTCGGAATTGTACCTTGCAGAAAGCCTGCGTTCTCTTTGGTTCATTACTGAAAGTTAGTATCTTCACAGTATCAAAAGTGGAAGGATCACTTTCTTCACTGGAGTCAAGGTCCTCAGTCATCATAGAGTGTGTTTGTTTTGACGACTTTCTGCTGTGAAGTTTGTGTTGAGCACTGTCTTGTTTCCTCTTGAAACATAATTTTATCCAGTGGCCCCTCTTTCTGCAGTAATGACATGTAGAGTCTTTAGCTGGACAGTGGTTTTGTATGTGGTTTAGGCCACAACATTTACACATAGCACCTCTGCTTGTGTTGTGTTTTTTCTTGTTGTTTCGATCCAGTTGCTTTGTTGTGTCTAGGTTTATAGCTTTTCACTGCATCCACCTGGGCTGCTAATGTACCTTGCTGAATTTGTTTAATGTTTAGTGCTTGTGCCTCGTGTTTCCTGCCTTCATCCAGAAGTTGTTGTAAAGTTAGCGTATCACTCTGGCTCAGTAGCCATTTCTGGAATTCTGGCATTGGTGTGCTAAGAAGAATCTGTTCAATAATTCGCTCTTTTTCTTCTTCGTTGCTAAATTTACATACTCTTGTTTTCTCCTTAATGCGAGTGAAGAAATCATCTAGGCTTTCACCACGTTTCTGTCGCAGGTGGTGAAGCTCTAATCTTGCCGCTCTAAAGTTTGTGTGCTTTATGATCAGACGCTTTTCAAATTCGTCCAATATGGCTACGGGGTCGGTTGCCGACTCAACCGGCATGGCGGTAGCAAAACTGTTGTAGATTTTCAAACCTTCATCGTCCAATGCTTCTAGGATATATGGAGTTAGGGTTTGTCCTTCCAGACCAGTGGTCTTGGAATATAGATCTATGCGTTGGCGCCATAACAAGAAAGCTTCACTCTTATCGTCTCGACCGGCAAATCGCATTTGCGGTGCGCTGCGGTAGTGTTTAGTTTCCATGGTTGACCTCAATGACGAATTTTAGCCGAACAAACTGTACTCACGTGTTATCGTGTAGCTGTTTTGCGTCGGTCCGGTATCGACCGCTGCCACCATGTAATGTTATGATGTATGTATATAAGCATTACCTCGTCATCTACACAAGCGCACACATGTTTCAGAAAGCACTCAGTAAAAGCATGTTCATTTCGTAGCCATGTTTATTTACAGAATCTCGTACATGTGAAGATTCGCATATTATTACAATGTGTGGTTCGTATTATTAATGTATCATATTATATTACAATTGTAACCAGGTAGGTAGAAAGTTCTCAGCAGGTGCACATAATACACAGGTACAGTAGCAAGAAGATCTGGGTAGAGCTTTTAGCTCATATGGCAAGTCAGATTAGCGATCATAGATCATGTGAAATCTCTTGTCAGTATGAGCTAAACGCCTAATTCGAGAACGCTCAGAAGATCCACTGATGCAGTAATGTTAATGTTAATGAGAATAGACGTCATTGTACTCCGGGCAAACTCATAGGTGCTCAGTCTCCCTCAGAAGGAATGTTGGAGTGTGTCTGGATAACTAGCAATAAAAGATGAGTAAGAGGAAGAGCAAAATGTAAGACGGGCCTATATGTACGATTCTCATCTATCAGTCAATACCCTTTACCTCACTAAGGAGCATAGGTCATAAAGCTGGATCTCATAAAGTGAAGGCATCAACAATTCACTCCCTGTGGCAGTATCTGTTTGGGACTCAAAGCTGCTCACCTGTGGGAACATTTTCCGCATGCGCTGACAACACACGAAGTCCCAGGTCATTCAGTAGCAGATTTCCAAAAGGTCACGAATTCTTATTATATGCCATCATAATCTGATTACGTTTCAAATTATGTCTAATTTACAGTATGAATGGTTTAGATTTTGTGTGTTTGTATGTTTAAGATGGTTTCGCCATGTCTGCAGAATGGGAGAAGATCGGATACCACGACAAGCATGGGAAACAAAGAGCCAAGGATCCAGACCCCGAGGACGACCCAGAGTCCGCTGGGAGGACAACATTAGACAATCTTTGAAGGACGAGGATTAGAATGGAACCAGGCCAGGAGGAAGACAGCCGATAGGATAGTCTGGCGCTCTCTCTTCCAAACCTCTACACCTCACGGTAGAAGGGGAACGACTAAGTAAGTAAGTAAGTGTTTGTATGTTGTTTTTTTTTTAATTTAAATTTTTAAATTTATTTTAATTAATTTTTTTTCTCCCTTTTTTTTTATACATACTTAAATTTGATTATGACTGGATGTTACAAATGTATGTTATTATTTTATCTTGATAATGTTGTATGCTTAAATAATGCTCAAAATACATGTGCGATTGAAAGGATACGGTATGTAAGATGACAGAGAGAAGAAGGGCAGAATGTAAGACGGGCCTTCGTGCCCAATTCTTAACCCTTTGAAAATAAAGTTCGTTCGTTCGTTCAGCAAATGTCGAAGGGTATGAATGCTAATTGTTCCTGTTGCGCACTGGTTGTAAACACGGCATACGTCCATCCCTGCTGGTCTTACGTTTGATGCCAAATGTCAGCAGTCTTGGCCTTGATGATTCATCGATTGCAGTGTCATTCTCTATTAGACAAACGGATGCAGTAACGAGAAACTTCTCAGACTACAGCTGGTAAAAGGCTATTTCAGAATAGAAGAACCCTACTCTGCAGAATTTTTCAAGATAATAATATAGAACATTTCTTGTTAAAATGTAAGAGGTGTGAACAACTGAGAATCCCAATATTATATTTTTTGCAGGCTTCAAATTTACCCATAAACATAGAAGAGGTGTTAAGAAAAGACCGACCTAGGGAACTGCTTAAATATAGTCTAACAGTATTTAACAAAAACAAAAGTTAACATATAGTAATTGGGAAGGTGAAGGTCTGATAATGTTCTTAAAAACATGTTATAAAACAAAAGAAAGAATATTAAATATCTAACTAAACACCCCAGTCCTTCACATCCCTCCCCCTGTTTATTATTTGTTTGCTTAGTGTCTTGCCATTTTGTTTATTGACTTTGTTTCGTTTAATGTTTTTTTTTCTTTTACAAATTTGGTAATTTTGATTTGCCCTATTTACAATGATTGGACAGAAGATGTGATGACGGCTTTCACGTATCGGCAATTATTCATGTTATTTGGAATTGGAAACAATATGTATCCTAATTATAACCCATCAGAGGTTGAACGGGATGTTTCTCATCATCAATGTGTCCACATGAGCTAAACGCCGAAGTCGAAAATGCTCAAGAAGATCCATGGATGCAGTCGTCAAACAGAAATATACACTAATCACGCAGGTCAAGCGCTCAATAAAGCCACCATATCACGCGTTACTTAAATTGCAACTTTCAACCAGTTTAAGTTATAGCCCAAGACAAAACTTACGTCAATCGCAAGGACAGTTAATAAATTCTTTTTACATCATTCTTTACTAAAGGAGAACAGTACCGGGTGTCATGCGCAGATAAAACGTTTCATCTAACGCTGTCACGGTTATAGACATGTAATAGTATCCGTTTCTACAGTCAGTTCAAATATTTATTCAAACGCTCCGTGTAGTTGTCGGGTGTTTCTGCTGAGACTAAGAACGAATATGACTACTATTGCCTCAGGCATGTCGTACAAGGCGAATAACATGGGGTTGGCAACCTCATGTTTTTTTTTTAACTTGAGAAATTTTCCGTTCAGCCCCTGAAGGGTTATACCTCGGATATATAATGTTTTAAAGTCTAAATAATATGTACAATTGCCGATATGCGAAACTGGCATCATATCCTCTGTTTTCTCATCATGTGCGCTTGCAGTGGTGATTATGTAGCTATTTGTTTCACACGCTGAGATTGCCAGCCTCATGAACAACTTCAGATAAGTCGCTCTTACAACATGCGCAATGAAGCATTGGTTATACTCTTTCCTTGTCTGAGTAAGGACACCCCCTCCCCCTTTTTTTCTTCTTTCCAACAAGTTGATAGTTTGTTAGTCGCACTACATCTCAAGTTAGGAGAATGGGGAATACCCGAATTTAATAACTAATTTGGACATTTTGATACATTTGAGGCAGACAGAGAAGCAGTGCTGGCCATCAACAGGAGGAAAACCTTTGGTGTTAAAACTTCAGTGAAACTGCTGTCTTCCACTCCACAAAGTGTTAAGAAAATAAAGGATATATTCAACAGTCTCAAGAGGGGAACATCTGATGCTCAGGATTCCTCCTGTAGCAATACCGTCTATAGATTTTCATTACATCAGTTATATACATGATAGGGTATCAATAACTTCGGACAAAAAGGTGTGGAAATCTACCTCAGCTTGATGCAAGCGTAACTTTCGAGGAGGCAAAGAATTTTATCAGAATCAGATACAGAAACAAATGGGATGTAGAGCATCCAGGTCACACACAAAATGCTGCATACTACCAGCTCAACAGAAGAGAACAAGTGGTAATCTTCAGACTCCGCACTGGCCACAACAGATTGAGATACCATCTATTCAACAAGCTAAAGATAGGAACTACCGATCAGTGTAACTGTGGCACTGGTAAAATGACGGCTGAACATCTTCAAAGTTGCCCAACATATGAGGAACAGAGAAAGCACATATGGCCGACACCAGTACCATTCGTGGAAAAGCTCAACGTAAATAGCCTCAAGCTGATTACGGCTTTCTTTGAAAACATTCAAGTGGACGTCTGAGAGTGTACTAAGAAGAAGAAGAAGACATTAAAGTCGTGAGCGCCCTGACTTGACGTGTTGTATTTGAACACAAGTGTAGAGTTTTGCAGCTTCATCATAATCATCATAACCTTTCAGCTCCCCAAGGAACATAGACCTTCAACAAACTCAAGTCAGTCTTCTTGTCCCGTGCCATCAGCTCAAGGTCTTTCAATAAGCCATCTTCGTTCCTATCATTTATCCCCAGTTCTCTTCTCCAGGTGTTATCAGTCTCCCTCTGCCTCTCTTTCCCAGGGAATTCCAGACCAAGGGCTCTCTCATAATGTCATCAACAGTTTCCTCAGTATGTGTCCTATCCATCATCTTCTTCTCACCTCTTGTTCCATTGGCATATGTCTGGTTCTTGTCATCAGTTCCACATGTGAAATCTTACCATACCACTTGTTCTTTTCAAGCATCCATTTATGAAAGTCTGTAGTTGTCATTTTTGTCATTCTCCGTGGCTCAGAGCTACACAATTTGACTGACTTGGCATTTGGGTTGAAGATTCTTATTTTTGCGCTGGTGTACAAATCCACTAAGGAGGGTTCGACATGGGGCCGGCTACCCAGCGCTGTAGAAACTTTATAAGCCACAGCAACCTCACAAATAATATAGACTGGAAAGTGTCAGGTGGAGATAAAGGTTCCATCTAAGTTCTAACCCATCACACTTAGACATGTAAACGCATCTGTTTCTACAGTCAGTTCAACTCTTTACAAAATGGTATATACTTTAAAGGGTGGATGGATGTGACAAAATATAGAAAAAAGGTGATTCATCTTAATAGCACAAAAGACAAAGAAAATAGCCAATGACATAAGGCCTTTGTCGAGGAAAGCTGATATTAATGGCAATTAATGATCACATGCTATATAATGACACTGCAATGGGTGAATCAACAAGGATGAGACTGCTGGAGTTTGGCATCAAACGTGGGATTAGCAGAGATGAACGTGAGAGAGGATGCATCCGTCGTATGTACAACATGTGCTACAGGTACAATTAGCATTCATACTCTTAGACATTTGCTGAGGGAGACTGATCACCTATGGGTTTGCCCTGAGTGCAGTGAGGTCGATTTTCATTACCAATAACAAGGAAAGTAAAGAAAGTAAGAGCTAAGTAGGACACATGAGAAAATAAATAAAAAATGGGTACAACCCATAAAAGTGGCTAAGACCTAGCGTGATTAGCGAATAGATAAAGAGCCACGAAAGCATGAAATGGCTGCCTTTTTCGGGTGTAAAGAGTAAATAATTTAAACAGATTTCTCCTTTGCATCTTGCATCGTGATCGCCAGAAATGACATAGACTTTCGGAAGGGAAACTAAACATGGGATATTGCAGGTATTGTTGGTGGGCAGCAGAAAACAAACTTTAGTGTAAATCACGATTACAGCAAACAATAGGTATGGTATTTGAATATATCACAAAGTTGAACATAAAATTACACTAAAATATCCTAAATATAACCGAAAATTAGGCTGAACAGTGCAGTCCAAACTGGTGGATGAGCGGAGGCAATAAAAATCATCCGATGCTAGTCTGCTCTCCTCCCAGTTTAAAAAAAAAAAATGCAGCAGGTGTAAACTGGTTCCACGAAGTAAACAAACAGGAGAGATGATAAGCTTCTGGACGTAAGCTCAGTTATCTGTCGGCTTACCTTCTTCGTTCACTGTCATTTAACATGTTTCTCTCATGAAGTTGCTGTCATGAATCAGGCTTATCTTGTCGTCATATATAAGTGTGTATGCTGGAGAGTTACAGAGAAGGAAATGTCGAAATTGTCCTCTTTTCACACATGCCTAAGAAAAATTCACCAAATCTTTTGGCCGAATACCATCACCAACCAAGATCTGTTTACTCGGAGCAAGCAAGAGGACATGCACACCATCATAGCTGGCAGACGCTGGAGCTGGGTTGGCCATGTCCTCAGTAGAGACCCCGATGCCATCACAAGAACAGCTATGCTTTGGACCCCTGAATGAAAACGAAAGACAGGCCGACCAAAAACAACCTGGCGGAGGACTGTGGAGGCTGAGATGCAAAGAATGAACCAGAGCTGGGGCACTGTACGAAGGATGACCACCGATCGAGCAAAGTGGAATCAATTTGTTGTTGCCCTACAAGATGCCACTAGGCGTGATGGCCACTGACTGCTTTGACGGTCGGTGGCTAAGGATCAAAGAAGAAGAAGATATAAGTGTGTCCTTCAGATGGGTTGGTCAAGAGCATTATGTCAATTTGCTCCTCCTGGGAAGCCAGCAATGCTGAAATACATGTTCTATTGTTTGTCTGTCTTCCACACATGGACACAAGTCTGTCTGACCGATTGTGAATTTGTTGGAACTGATGGTGTTTCAGTCTGCAATAGCTGGTGCACAGTCTGAAAACAATCATTTTGTCTCTTTGTCATAAACCCTTAGTATGCTTCTATTATTTATGACTGTCTTTATGCCATTTATTTTTAGAAATTTTTTTATATTGCTTTTATCTCCGTATATCTTGCGCTGTCTTCACTTTGAATTTTATTTACTCCTTCTTTTGCAAGTCCATTTGTCTTCTCATTTCCATATATCTTGCGGCAGGCAGGAATCAATCGCAACTTATACTCTGCTGAATCGATAGCTGATTTCCATCGGTGCTTCTCACAGGCTGTCTAAAATCGTTGTTGTTATGGTTCTTTAGGGTAGTTATGGTTGACTGGGAACCTGTCAGGGAGACAACCTTGTCTAAAGCATCATCCGTGTCCTCCACGATGGCTATCGCAGTTGTTTTTGATGCTTCTGCCTCAACTTTAAGGCTGAAAAACAAGTGCGAACATTTGCATACAAAAAAGGTGAGAGAGAGATGGGGTAGAAAGATAGGTCTACTAGTAGTCAATCAATCAATACCCTTAAGCTTCCCAAGGAGCATAGGCCTTGAACAAACACATTCCAAGTCATGTGATCTGTCCATGTCGTTTGTTGAAGTTTTCTTACTTACTTACTTAGTCGTTCCCCTTCTACCGTGAGGTGTAGAGGTTTGGAAGAGAGAGCACCAGACTATCCTATCGGCTGTCTTCCTCCTGGCCTGGTTCCATTCTAGTCCTCGGTCCTTCAAAGATTGTCTAATGTTGTCCTCCCAGCGGACTCGGGGTCTGGATCCTTGGCTCTTTGTTGTTGAAGTTTTCATGGTTTAAAAATTGTTTACATGATGGGGTAACCGCTCCCATGCACAACCCTCCTTAGTAGCTTTTTACGACATGCTTGGTAAGTAAGGTACATTGTTACTATTCTTTGCTCTCCTTCTGGACCCCTGTAACAAACGGGGCCGGGTGCCAACTAGTAAGCTGCATCTCAATTAAACATATTGTGCAGCACCGTCAGGTGATCAAGCCGGCCTCACCAGGACGCAGCCTAGAAGGAAAAGAGCATAGCAGCGTTATTCATCTGGTCACCTTAGTGCTGTTTTATTCTATCTCCACTTCAGCTTGTTGTGAGAAAAACACATTCAAAAGTTATTGGGGTATTAGTTGAAAACGAAATTCTGCACAATGATCCAAATTGTTAAATGTAAGACAGGGTGCGTACTTATTGTATTCAATTCAAAGATGTGTGCAAGAGTCATGAAGGCACTGGACATAAATCCAGCAGCCTGGGAAGAAGAAGCTGCCGATACTCCTTACGACACCAACTCAGATTGGGCGAAAAGAAGCTCTCACAACAAGCAGAAGAGAAAAGAAAACGCCGAAAGAACACCAGGCCAAAACTGCAGCAGAGGGCTATCACGTCAGGGGCGCATCCAATAGTCAAAAGCGAACAAGTGCAATCTCCACATCTTAGGTCGGCTGCATGTATATCTGGGCCCTGCCTTAAAGATACACTACGTCATCACCCCACTTAATACTGCTGTCGTAATCTTTCCTGTAAACTTTTTCTTCTGTTATGGTTCTGAAAAAAAGTGTTACGTCTCTACGTCCACATATTTTATTTGTCTAATTTTGATCTCTTTCATTCTCTTGTCGTTTCCAGTTTTTCAAGGACTTAACAGTTGTTGTTGTCCATTTCCACGAGGTATGCCCATGTTAGTACTCATATATTAATAAATAATACACATACATGAGTATGTTGCTGGCACTTGTAAGAAATAGAAATAAAGAATGGAAGACATGAGTGTCCAGTGCTAAGTCTCTGAATGTAAATATTCATAACTCACACAGCTGTGTGTAACAGAACTGAACATATCAAGAAAATGTTGTAAATGTATTTATTTGACATAACACTTTGATCTACATTCATATAATCATATTATTTCCGCTGATATTCATGAATATAACACATGATCCCTTATAACACCTGTGTCATACATCCAAACATTTTCTTATCTCATTTACTCTCTCTAGTTTCACTTCTCACTCACTCGTGAGTTACATTTTCAGAAACTTCCATTTTTTCTCACTATCAAACACCTTCCTCCCTTATATTTTTCTTGGTTCTATTTCTGATGTCTTCTTGCCTCACTGCTTTTATCACTTTCTCCTGTCATCTTTATATCTTCCTCTTTATTATATTTCTAATATTCTACCCTCTCTTTTACCTCTGGGACACTCATTTTATTTTATTTATTCCTAAAAATGTTGTCCCTCATGTCCTATATTCCTCTTCCTTATTTGTTTTTTAGTCTTTCACAATTATGGTCTTCCTTCTAGGCATCCTCCCCCTCACTCTTTGTAGTATGTATTCCTCCCTCATTGTGTTTGTAATAGCTTCCTCCTAGACTAATAGCTCATTTCCTCCCCTCACTTTCATATCTTTCTTGCACACTTGAGTTTCATATCTTCCTCTCTCATTCTGTTTTAAAGCTTCTACTTCTTCCCTCACTTCTTTACCTTACTCTCCACAACTCATCAAATATACTATTATGACCTTTGACCATTGGACAGCAGCTATGGACATGTGAATATTTGTAGCAATGGACACATTTGTTTATGTATGGGAAAATTGTAAAGCTTTTTATAACATAATATCTGAGATAATGGTTCAAACATCAAAATGAACATTCATGGTAGTGATGATAATCATGACATAATGGTAACTGGTGAGGGTGATCAAAGTAATGATGATGATGATAATGTGATTAAACAGCCAGGACCTTCAGAATCATTACGTTAGTTTTCACATCAACATGTCAGCTGACATCTTTTTCTATTATGCCTCTAGCTGAGATTCTCAAGTATAGTACCCAGCCTACCACTAAGCCACAGGGATGCAAATGAACTCACGCTGCTCACACATGAATTCCACAGTTATATATCTAACCATGAGCCTGAAGCACCTCCATGTGCTACCTTCTGGAAATGAGTATCCTTAGAGTTGCCTGGCCAACGCTTCATGGATCGAGTAACCACATCAGAGTGACCCAATATCACAACTCTCCTTGGGTGACACATGTTGAGAACCCAGTATGGCTCATTTAATCTTTGGGAAATCACTTGAGCACCAGGGCTAAACTGCAGCTTTACCTGGTAAGCTGCGTGCTGGAGGATCTCACAATGAATAGATGACAGGCGAGGGGAGCTGAGAAGTGACAATGCAAGAGGTCATTGTCATTTCTTGGAGAAAGTCCAGAACAAGAGCACAACAATTATTGGACAGCCACCATGGATGGCAGAGTATGCCACACCTCATCAACCACCAGCACCCCCCAGCTTGAAATCAGATGAGTGAATCCTTTAAATGCATGCGAAGCCAAGATAGAATACCTTGGAAAGAAAATGGTGCTCATGACTCCAATTCAGCAAGTTTCAAAATGGTAGAAAAGCCACAGGGAAAGCCTAGATCAAAATGGAGATAATGTTAAGGATTCTTCAACTTGGCTTCGGTTGCAAAAGAGCGATGAGCACAGCAGCCCTAGTTAGACAACAACAACTAGTTGGCAATGAAGGTTCCTCTGATGACCACAAACTAATCCATTCACAATGCAAGTCCTGCCATGCAGATTCTTTCCCAGTAGCAGCTAAGTAGGTAGATCACAGAGCATTCAGATACATCCGAGGTGTCTAACATCAACATCGGAGAACCACTGATTTAGAGCACATACAAAAGTCATATGGTTGTTTTACATGGAAGAGAATTGCCCTTCACAATGCCATTCCATGTAAGCATCTAGCATACTGCAATGTTCTATGTGGTTGGTCTGGCAACATTCAATGTTATGTGTTGGAAATTTGAAGTACAAATCTTCATCAATATCATCGATGTCATTAAAGTGAAAAAAAACCCCAATAATATTTATATAAATCAAACACAAACACTAATATAAAAAGAAAAGACAACAACATAAGATACAATAGTAACTTGTGAAACATAATGATTTTACATTATAAATGGTTAGTTTATATTACATGAACTCGTGATGTGTAAAATATGTCATGGTTACCAACATAATAGAGTCTAGAGGGTAATGTTTTGTTGTGCTTGCAGCAAACGGGTAGTTAAATACTACAAAATAGTATTTCAATTCTCTCTTTCTTATTTTCTGTGCTGAGCCCTGAGCTTGTTTTGCTTCAAATATTTATCTCCTCCACGTCTATGATGAACTCTTTCCATGCTCTTTCTGACCAGATCCTGTCAGTCCATCATCTTTGTGTCTTACATCATTAATTTGTTATTTCTGAACATTCTGTCCTTCCATATTTCTCTGTCTCTGATATTATAAGTTTCTGGATTTTCTCTGTGTTTGTTTCTAAATAATTCATTTTTCAATTTCTGTTAGTTCCCATACTTTCCGTCTCTGATAAACAGTTAATAGATTTTCTCTGAGAGCCTCTGAAATTGCCATATTTTAATTAGTTTCCATATTTTCTGTCTCTGATAAACAGTTGTTGGATTTTCTCTGTCTGATAGTTTCTAAATTCTCCATATTTTAATTAGTTTACATTCTTTCTGTCTTTGATACAACAGTTTCTGGATTTCCCCTGTCTGATAGTTTCTAAACGCTCCATATTTTAATTAGTTTACACACCTGTCTATGATACAACAGTTTCTGGATTTTCTCTGTCCGATAGTTTCTAAACTTGCCATATTTTAATAACCATATACTCAAGTATAGGTCGATGAGACTATAAGTTGACCTCTAGACTTTAGAACTTAAAAAGCTTCCAAAATGAATGACCCAGATTATAGGTCATGTTTTTCATTGATTCCGAATTCCCTGCCATTGCACTGGAATTTCCATGGCTTTCTGCAAATTCTATCCCTTTCCCTGTAACCCTTTCCTGTTTAGTATTAGTATGCCTGAAATCACCCAACCAGAAAGTTTAATTTCCCATCCAAACTGGCCAACATCGTGCTGAATATTGTTGTTGGTCGTTGCCAAGGAGCAAGGAGATCTTGGTATCTAGCTAGATCCAAGTTATAAATAGATTTCTGGTACATGTAAAGCTTCCATTTTTTTTAGAGTTGATCGATATGATTTGATTTTAAGTAATTTTTTTTTAAAGCCATGGCTATCCGGGCGGTCAAAAATTTGCTTTGGGATCTGCGAAGTGACATGTTATTTGATGAGGACACTAATGATCCGGCCAAATCAGATGTGGATACTGATGAATAAGGGCCCTGCTTAGACTCTGACAGTGATTCACGAAAGTGAATCTAGTAAAAGAAGTAATGATACTGATGATAGATAAAATGAAGGAGGCTGGTCAACAAAGCATACTTCACTTGAAATGTTTGACTTTGTAGGAAACCCGGGACCTAAACATACTCTAGATCTAGATGCTCCATCTTGTGATTACTTCAGTTTATTCCCAAGTAAACAATTTTAGCAAATGTTCTCATCACAAACAAGGAAAAACCTCAAGGCAAAATTCTTTTTTACTAAATGCTGGTGTGTTTAGAACAAATGATTTAAACAGCTGTGCATGCTGGTGTACGCATTACATGAAAGTATGACGGACATTTTTTATTTATATCGCTTGGATTGAGTGTATGTTTTTATTTTAATAATTACCACAATTAACAGCCTAATAAAATTTATTTATGAATGTATTACTTAAGATATTTTGATAAAAACATTTAAAGAAGCAGCAAGTTTATATCTGAAGGATACCAGTATGCGGTGTGAAAAGCGGGAGGCAACACTGACCAGTTTCATGAATTTTTTTTTTTTGACTTTACTATAAGTTGGGGGCACATTTTTTAAGGTCCAAAATGGGAATAAATTTCTCAACTTATACTCGAGTATATATGGTAGTTCACATACTTTCTGTCTTTGATATAACGGATTCTGGATTTTCTCTGATATTAGTTTCCATACTTTGTCTCTGATTTGTGTGTATGTGCATTTTCTCTGTCTGATAATTTCTAAACTTTCAGTTCATTTCCAAACTTCTGTGTCTCTGCTCATTTCATTATTTTCTCTGTCCATGTAAGATTCAAAACTTTCTCAGTTTCTGCTAATTTCATGATCATATGTGTTAGCTTCCACTTGTTCATTCAGTCCCTGTTTGAATCACAGGCCACTTATCATTTCTGTGGACATGGATGCCTGCACCTCTTTGTTCTTATTCTTTATCTGGTTGTGTTAAAGCTATCTCTAACTGACCAATGTACACTTTTGGTTAGCTGATCTGCAGGTCTCGAAGCTTTGCAGGAGTGAGTACCCGCATAACTCCTTCCTCTAAATTCCAAGTTCACTTGCCTCATAAATACTGTTCACGAAAAAAAAAAGTTCTATAAACAAAAAAAGTCACCAATCGTTTCTCTCATCCTTTCCTTCATTTTTCTCTTCTTTGCCATTTTCCTACACTTCACAATTTATGTTTTCAGATCCTGCAAAATTAAAAAATCCCAAGTCAAAAGGTTCAACTCCAGTTTAGACAATTCATCAGTCATGAACCTAAGTGACAAGGTTGTCTGACTACACTAATTTAAACTACGGATAAATATATCTTAATGATGTGAGATTAACAACAATATGAGCTCATAATTTCGTAATGGGAGATTAACAATAATTTTAAAGTGCACAGAAGAGTACAAAACAGGAGGTAATATGACTATTATAAGTTCACTACCTACCAGAAAAGTTTGTCTTGGTCTTTTCAACTTCTTGGCATGTAGGTCATGAATCTATAGTTATTAATTTTGTTTTTATTTTTTGGGGCAAGATAATAAATTAAAAACTAGCTCAACTAGTCTTTTTATGTTTTAGTGACACTTTTGGCTCTGAATGCATATTTAAATTTGCCTTAGGTGAATGTATTTAGTTTATATTACCATACCAAAACTATGCAGTACTAATGACCATTTTTGTTCTACAAAGGAACTTCAGTTTATTGCAAATGTTTTTCTATACATCACATTGCTGTGTGTGGTCAGATCTTACATGGGCACCACATTCTGCTAACCACTGTGGTGCCTCAACAATACAAGTAAATCAGTCACTACATTATTTTGAGAAGAAACGAGTGGAAGATAACTGATACAAAGAAAAGACAATCCATATTCATCTGATACATTTTGAGAACTGAAGCTGGTGAAACGTCACATGAGGAATACATAGGAAGCACATACTGGATATCTGAGAGACTAGCAAGAGAAAAATGTTGTGAATGTATCACAAACAGACAGAAATGGAGTTACCCGACTGCCTAAACCAGCTGGCATAGCCCACACTGACCTGTGTTATCCCCCTGTTGTCATTCTATCAAGCAGTCCTTTAGCAGTTATTTTGCCTATCTAGCACAAATGTCAATAGATGCCATTTTGTTGAACTATTGCACTAGTCCCATTACTGTCATTTTACTGTCTACATAAGTAATACTGCAGTAAAGCTGATGTGTGGAACCAAGTGACAGCGAAAATGATGATGATGATCAGATTTGCAATGGACCAACACGAAAAGTCATTCTGCTATTCTTTGGTGTTCTGGTAATTATAGGTTTATTACCCCAGCCACATGCTCAACTGTCATTTTGTACTTTCATAACCAGTCATTTTTTTCTCTGTGGTCAACTTTGTAACTGTCACTATGTTTTTTCTATGCTCAATTGTTTCTTTCGTTCCATTGTGGCACATTCTCGTAAGCCATTTTATCCCCATTGCATTACTACTCTTGTTCAGTGCTACAAGACCATTTCTGTTCTTCTATCAACTACTATTCTGCTCAACTATCATTATTCTCATGACCAAAGTTTTTTGTAAAATTTTCTTCTTACATTTTAAGGTAAATCACTGAAAATATAAGTTGTGTTTGAGAATACAAGTTTTACAACCACTGGAAGTGGTACTTTGACATTATTTGCAGAATTCGAGTTATTATCCCTTGTTGTAAAAATGAGAACACCTTTTGTTTATTAAATCATTTCAAGGATGCCAGCTACAGGATTACTGTGTATAATTTATATGCTATAGTTTCTGCTCCTTTCATTCCATCACACACTGTCATTCTCTTCTTTCTCACAGAAACCTGCATTAAATGTCACATTTAATGTGCAGGATGCAAAGGAATTCCTACATTAGCGAGAGAATTGCAGGGTTATTGACAAATAACTATGACCTTGAAGCATGTCGATGTGGTGAATCCTGGAAACAGTCATCCTCTGAGTTCTCAAATAGCCTGGCCTATACTGTGGGATCACTTAGCCACACCAGAGTGTGATTCCCACTGTGGTGCAGCATGTCCCAGCATTGCATACGGAACGTGAGGGAATCACTCAAGCTTCTACTTGGTTGACTGCATGCAGGGGGATCTCACAAAGGATAGGTACAGGTGAGGGGAGCTGGGAAGTGGCTTTCTACAGAACATGATGATTCCTTGGGGAAAACCCAGAACCATAGCACAGTATTTTAGCCCTGCATATTTGGAGAGCACCTTCAATGGTGGAAATGCACAATATGCTGCCCCTAGCTCTTTCCTCCTGCTAGCTTAAAACCCAGATGTGAGGATTCTTGAAATGCATGCCAAGCTGGGAAGGAATACTCAGGGACAGAAGCTGGAACTCATGAATTCAACTTAAGTTGCAGAAAGGCTGCAGGAAAATATTAGATCTACAATGTAGATAATGCCATGGAAATCAACTTGACATTGGTTTCAAAAGAGTGGCAAGCTCAGCAGTCCTAGGTAAAATAAACAACATGTAACATGATGGATTAAACAGACAGAGAGAGGGCAGCTCAAAGTGCTACAGAAAACGTGCTGACTCACCTACCATAGCAGTCATACGATGGGAAAAACTAGGTTAAGATATACTAGTTCTTAATAGGATAGGGAAACTGAGCCTGGAGTTTAATGCATTTCCTTTCTGGGAAGATACTGTCCTTTGTAAATCTGCTCAGTTGAAAAAAAGCAAAAGTGATTCCATGTAAATGAGTATCTTCTGTCAAACTATGTTTTGTCTTCAACTAAATCCTTATATCTTAATTCTAAAAATTACTATTAATTATTTTAAAATTCATTTTTTAAAGAAAATTAAAAATTGCTGGTTGTTAATTACTGCTACAATCTTTGACCAACGACTCATGTAATGCCACGTGTCAGTACTTCGATAAATGATTTTGTAATCTCCAAAAAGTTTGCAGCAATTAGGATGTCACAAAAACAGATTTTACAGAAGTGATACAGCAATTTTTAGACTGAATGAAATTTTAAAGAGTAGTTTACAACAAAAAACTAGAAATAATAAATCCAGAGAGATCATAAAATGGCAGTTTTATGAGAAGATAATAATGATAAATGATGATGCAATAGATCTCATTATTGTTCGTGATCACAGCCTGCCATTTATATTTGACAAATTCAGTTATGACAAAAGTGTAAAAACATGCTTCTATTCTTAGATATTTCCACTAGTCCACCTAAAGATGTTTACCAGTTAGTCTCAAGATGTGTTCATTTCCACTTTTCAGCATTAATGTGTTCTAATTGTCATTCAGCATACTAATAGATTAGTATTATCATTTTTGTTGTTACTGTAGCCCTACAGCTTTAATGTCAGTAACTACATCTTCACAATCTTGATGTCAAAAACTGTTTCATCATAAATTTTACAACCGCACCAGTTTCTTGATGTCTACACGTGCTTTCCTCACAGTTTTGCTGAGTATCTGCACACTCACAATTTCTGTCTGTTTGAAACTATGTCCCATCTTAAAATAATATCAAATATTTCAACCACCACTTGTGGCATTTCAGACTGAACAATACAGACAGACAACTGACTTATGAAGCACTAACCCTAAACAGTCACTAAAGTGTTGCCATGTCTGTGTCAAGATGGGGGATCCTCAGTCATGCTGCTACAACTATGACAGCATCTTATTCTGAAGTTTGTAAACCTACAGAGTTTCATCATTGGCACAATGCTGCAGTAATCTGAGGCATCCACACATTCTGAAACAGAAGACAGTAAAAACCAAAAATCACAAACCATTTTTTGTGGGGTTTTCAGCATAGATAAGACCATTAATTTCTTTCTATAACAAGAGCTCTATAAATGGAATTAAAGTCAAGTGACCAGTTACTGGTATTAAAATTATTATCCAATTTTTTTTAACCTACATTTAATAAACATAAAAAGATTTTTATATTAAAGTGCAGAACTATAAGATCGATAATTTGTTACTATTTTGAAATACAGAGGTATAGATATAATGAAAAAGGTCTTGTGAACACCTCAACAATGGTGAAAATTTTTTAAAATTTACATTTGAAAAAAAAAAGTCTTTTAAATTTGTTTTGGCAAGACCTTGCAACATTATTATCTATGTTTAAAGATACTATGACCAAAATAACAGTTGCTGTGAAAACCAGGTTAAAATTCACTTTAAAATGCATCTTCAATGAATTTAAGACAATGTTTAAAATGTAACATACTATTTTATTCCAGATAAGCTGAATTTTCATAAAATATATAAAATCTCAGAACTGGTATTATTAAACAAATTAAATAATTATTTCCCATCACAGAAGCTGACAGATTATCAGTTTTGTGGTGTCACATCATACATAGCAAATAAGGAATATCCAAATTGTATGTAGCATTTACTTAACTCGTATATTCTTCCCAAAGAACTAGACTCATGGATTTATGTCATCTAGCATTTCTGTACAAAAGGATATTCCTACTCTTTATGAGATTGAATTATTTAAACACTTGGAGGAGGTGTCTCAGGTGTATAATGGTCTTGATTCACATTTCCCTGTAGCCAATGTCCACACTTCAAAGCTATTTTCTCCATTGTATCTGTATTACATGTCACTGGTCACATGCAGAAGTCAGAGTTCTTGTTTAATTTCAACATCTGGTAGTGTCACACTCCAGTCTACCTAGCTGTAACTGGGTATTTGACTATGCTCTTGAGTTATGGAAGGCAAAGGGAGTCATGAAGAGAACACGTCTAACCACCTCATCAAGCTGAGACTCTATATAGTGAAGTTAAGTGGGTCCCAAGAAGGTAGAAAATTACTAATCCTAATTTATGAAGATTGTTAAAAAATGGTAAACCTTTTGTTTGTAAACAATGCAGAAAATGGTGGGTTGTAGAATTAGGATGACAGTAGACAACTGTGGATCCTGTGATTATAAAGACTAATGAAAATGGTTGCATTTAAGATTATGAATACTAGAAAAAGTGAGCCCTTATATTAGGATAACTGTAGAAAACTGTACTATGAAGACTGTAGCAAATGAAGGACACTAAGATTATTTTCACTGTAGAAAATGGCGGACCCTAAGATTATGAAAACTGTAGAAAATGATGGATCCTATAATTATGAAGACTAGAAAATGATGGATCTTCTAATTATGAAGACTATAAAATGGTGGATCCTATAATTATGAAGACTAGAATATGGTGGATCCTATAATTATGAAGACTAGAAAATTGTGGATCCTATAATTATGAAGACTTGAAGATGGTGGATCCATCACCGGTGTCAATACCTTGTCGAGGTATGGCGGCTTGCGTACCCTGATTACCCCCAGAGCTATGCCAGCGGGAGTTTTACTCCTGGAAGGTTCAACCAAGCTGGACAGGTTTGCGCGGGCAGGGGTCAGACGAAAGCAGACACCCTGGTCCTCCAGGTTGGGGGTTTTAGCATAAGGCTGACACCCCTGTCTATGTAAAAAGAAATGAAGTTACGGAAACGACAACAAATGAACAAACTTTGCTGCGGGACGGACATCCGGAGTCTGAGGCTCGTATGACTGTCAGTGGTAAAAGCCGAAAGGAAGCCACTGTCATGAGAACGGACGTCCTGACCGCAAAACATGATACAAGAATAGGATTTTGGAATGTCAGGACAATGAATGAGATGGGTAAACTAAAACAGGTCACGGCAGAAATGAGAAACTATAGGTTACACATTCTAGGGATAAGCGAGAGCAGATGGACAGGGGCAGGAAAAGTTAAAACAGCAACAGGAGAAACAGTACTTTACTCTGGAAGAGAGGATGGACAGCACAATGAAGGCGTAGCCATTATTTTACAGAAAGGAATAGAAAGGACATTACTGGAATGGAAACCCATCAACAACAGACTGATAAGATTAAGATTGAGAGGTAGATTCACCAATACTACAATGACAGCGATGAAGAGGTCAAGGATGAATTCTATCAACAACTGCAGAAAGAAATGGAAGACACACCTAAATATGATCTTATTATAGTAATGGGAGATCTCAATGTGAAAGTTGGAACACACAATATGAGCAACCTAACCTTTGAGGTGAAGACAGGAGTACGACAGGGATGCCCCTTATCAACCACTCTATTTTTAACAGTCATAGACTGGGTGATGCGCCAGACAACAGAGGGCAGTCCAAGAGGAATAAGATGGTCTACATTTTCTACATTGGAAGATCTGGAATATGCAGATGACATTGCACTACTAGCACATTCACATCAACACATCCAGGAAAAAATGGATAGACTTAATAAGTTTAGCCAGCAGGTGGGCTTGAACATCAATTTAAAGAAGTCAGAGGTCATGACGCTCAATGTGAGCAACCCTGAGCCCATATCAGTAAGGAATCAGCAACTGGTACAGACAGACACCTTCACATACCTAGGATGCATAGTAACACCGGACGGCGGGGCAGGCAAAGACATCAACATCAGAATGAATAAGGCAAGAACAGCCTTTTTCAGCCTAAACAACATCTGGAAGTCCTCTCAATACAGCACAAGCACAAAATTAAGATTATATCAGAGCTGTGTGCTTTCTGTGCTTCTCTATGGTGCGGAATGCTGGAGAGTTACAGAGAAGGAAATGTCAAAATTGTCCTCTTTTCACACAACATGCCTAAGAAAAATTCACAGAATATTTTGGCCGAATACCATCACCAACTAAGATCTGCTTACTCGGAGCAAGCAAGAGGACATGCACACCATCATAGCTGGCAGACGCTGGAGCTGGGTTGGCCATGTCCTCAGAAGAGACCCCGATGCCATCACAAGAACAACTATGCTTTGGACCCCTGAAGGAAAACGAAAGAGAGGCCGACCAAAAACAACCTGGCGGAGGACTGTGGAGGCTGAGTTGCAAAGAATGAACCAGAGTTGGGGCACTGTACGAAGGATGGCCACCGACCGTGCAAAGTGGAATCAATTTGTTGTTGCCCTACAAGACGCCACTAGGCATGATGGCCACTGACTGCTTTGACGGTTGGCAGCTAAGGATCAAAGAAGAAGAAGACCATATTCCCAATATGCCTCAACGGGCGTGTAACAGGATCCCTTTTTTTTCTCTTATAAATATGAAGACTAGAAAATTATGGATCTTCTAATTATGAAGACTATAAAATGGTGGATCCTATAATTATGAAGACTAGAATATGGTGGATTCTATAATTATGAAGACTAGAAAATTGTGGATCCTATAATTATAAAGACTTGAAAATGGTGGATCCTATAAATATGATATATAAATATGATCACTGGCTTCCTAGCTCGGTGGTCCATGGTTTGATCCCCAGTTGAGGTGGGATATTTTAGACCGCAAACAGCTTTGGGGTCGACCCAGCCTCATGAATTGGGTACAAGAGCAACTCTGGGAAGGTTAAGGCGGCCGGCGTGATGCTGACCACATCACCCCTAGTGTGCCGATGGTCAATAAAATATGGGCCTAACACCATATTCCCAATATGCCTCAACGGGCGTGTAACAGGATCCCCCTTTTTTTTTCTTATAAATATGAAGACTAGAAAATGATGGATCTTCTAATTATGAAGACTATAAAATGGTGGATCCTATAATTATGAAGACTAGAATATGGTGGATCCTATAATTATGAAGACTAGAAAATGGTGGATCCTATAAATATGATATATAAATATGATCACTGGCTTCCTAGCTCGGTGGTCCATGGTTTGATCCCCAGTTGAGATGGGATTTTTTAGACCGCAAACGGCTTTGGGGTCAACCCAACCTCATGAATTGGGCACCAGAGCAACTCTGGGAAGGTTAAGGCGGCCGGCGTGATGCTGACCACATCACCCCTAGTGTCCCGATGGTCAAGAAAATATGGGCCTAACACCATATTCCCAATATGCCTCAATGGGCGTGTAGCGGGATCCTTTTTTTTAAAATTATAAATATGAAGACTAGAAAATGGTGGATCCTATAAATATGAAGACTAGAAAATGGTGGATCCTATCCTATAAATATGAAGACTAGATAATGGTGGATCCTATAATTATAAATACTAGAAAACGGTGGATCTTATAAATATGAAGACTAGAAAATGGTGGATCCTATAATTATGAAGACTAGAAAATGGTGGATCCTATAAATATGATATATAAATATGATCACTGGCTTCCTAGCTTGGTGGTCCATGGTTCGATCCCCAGTCGAGGTGGGGTTATTTAGACCGCAAACAGCTTTGGGGTCGACTCAAATATGAAGACTAGAAAATGGTGAATCCTATAAATATGAAGACTAGAAAATGCTGCACACTATGATTATGAAGATGTAGACTGTGGTGGACTGAGATTATGAAGGCTAGAAAAGTAAGGCCATAAAAGTATCAAGACCTGCAGAAACAACTTGGTAACTGTAGGTCCTAAAATTATAGAAACTGTAGAAGTGGTGGTCTTAAATTATGAAGACTGTACACATTTTGGTATTTAAGAATGTTAAGACTATAGATAATGGTGGAGTCTAAGACCATGAATACTGTTGAAATGGTGTGACTTAAATTTATGAAGGCTATCCAAGAGGTAGGTCCTAAGATTATGAAGATGGCAGAAGTGGTGGGACCTAATTTTGAATACTGAAGAAATGGTAAGTTCTAGATTATGAAAACTGTTGATACTGTAGAATTTAAAATAGACTAGACAATGTTGATACTGCATGATCGAAAACAGACTAGACAATGTTGATACTGTATGACCTAAAACAGATTTGACAGTGTTGATACTGTAGGACCTAAAATAGATTAGATAGTGTTGATACTGTAGGACCTAAAAAAAGATCAGAAAGTGTTGATACTGTAGGGCATAAAATCAATTAGTGTTGATACCGTAGGACCTAAAATAGATTAGAAAGTGTTGATACTGTAAGATCTAAAATAGACTAGACAAAGGTATAGTTACACGGGGTATCTGAAGAGAAAAATAAAGAATAGGACCACAGCTTCCTCAGGTATGTCAATTGAGGTGACCAACATGAGCTGTCAACCTCACTTTGTAAAACTAATTTCTACAGAAACTACTGATTGTGAAGATGTAGTTACTGACATTAAAGCTGTAGGGCTACAGAAACTACTGATTGTGAAGATGTAGTTACTGACATTAAAGCTGTAGGGCTACAGAAACTACTGATTGTGAAGATGTAGTTACTGACATTAAAGCTGTAGGGCTACAGAAACTACTGATTGTGAAGATGTAGTTACTGACATTAAAGCTGTAGGGCTACAGAAACTACTGATTGTGAAGATGTAGTTACTGACATTAAAGCTGTAGGGCGACAGAAACTACTGATTGTGAAGATGTAGTTACTGACATTAAAGCTGTAGGGCGACAGAAACTACTGATTGTGAAGATGTAGTTACTGACATTAAAGCTGTAGGGCGACAGAAACTACTGATTGTGAAGATGTAGTTACTGACATTAAAGCTGTAGGGCTACAGAAACTACTGATTGTGAAGATGTAGTTACTGACATTAAAGCTGTAGGGCGACAGAAACTACTGATTGTGAAGATGTAGTTACTGACATTAAAGCTGTAGGGCTACAGAAACTACTGATTGTGAAGATGTAGTTACTGACATTAAAGCTGTAGGGCTACAGAAACTACTGATTGTGAAGATGTAGTTACTGACATTAAAGCTGTAGGGCTACAGAAACTACTGATTGTGAAGATGTAGTTACTGACATTAAAGCTGTAGGGCTACAGAAACTACTGATTGTGAAGATGTAGTTACTGACATTAAAGCTGTAGGGCTACAGAAACTACTGATTGTGAAGATGTAGTTACTGACATTAAAGCTGTAGGGCTACAGAAACTACTGATTGTGAAGATGTAGTTACTGACATTAAAGCTGTAGGGCGACAGAAACTACTGATTGTGAAGATGTAGTTACTGACATTAAAGCTGTAGGGTGACAGAAACTACTGATTGTGAAGATGTAGTTACTGACATTAAAGCTGTAGGGCTACAGAAACTACTGATTGTGAAGATGTAGTTACTGACATTAAAGCTGTAGGGCTACAGAAACTACTGATTGTGAAGATGTAGTTACTGACATTAAAGCTGTAGGGCTACAGAAACTACTGATTGTGAAGATGTAGTTACTGACATTAAAGCTGTAGGGCTACAGAAACTACTGATTGTGAAGATGTAGTTACTGACATTAAAGCTGTAGGGCTACAGCTTTAATGTCAGTAACTACTGATTGTGAAGATGTAGTTACTGACATTAAAGCTGTAGGGCTACAGAAACTACTGATTGTGAAGATGTAGTTACTGACATTAAAGCTGTAGGGCTACAGAAACTACTGATTGTGAAGATGTAGTTACTGACATTAAAGCTGTAGGGCTACAGAAACTACTGATTGTGAAGATGTAGTTACTGACATTAAAGCTGTAGGGCGACAGAAACTACTGATTGTGAAGATGTAGTTACTGACATTAAAGCTGTAGGGCTACAGAAACTACTGATTGTGAAGATGTAGTTACTGACATTAAAGCTGTAGGGCTACAGAAACTACTGATTGTGAAGATGTAGTTACTGACATTAAAGCTGTAGGGCTACAGAAACTACTGATTGTGAAGATGTAGTTACTGACATTAAAGCTGTAGGGCTACAGAAAAACTACTGATTGTGAAGATGTAGTTACTGACATTAAAGCTGTAGGGCTACAGAAACTACTGATTGTGAAGATGTAGTTACTGACATTAAAGCTGTAGGGCTACAGAAACTACTGATTGTGAAGATGTAGTTACTGACATTAAAGCTGTAGGGCTACAGAAACTACTGATTGTGAAGATGTAGTTACTGACATTAAAGCTGTAGGGCTACAGAAACTACTGATTGTGAAGATGTAGTTACTGACATTAAAGCTGTAGGGCTACAGAAACTACTGATTGTGAAGATGTAGTTACTGACATTAAAGCTGTAGGGCTACAGAAACTACTGATTGTGAAGATGTAGTTACTGACATTAAAGCTGTAGGGCTACAGAAACTACTGATTGTGAAGATGTAGTTACTGACATTAAAGCTGTAGGGCTACAGAAACTACTGATTGTGAAGATGTAGTTACTGACATTAAAGCTGTAGGGCTACAGAAACTACTGATTGTGAAGATGTAGTTACTGACATTAAAGCTGTAGGGCTACAGAAACTACTGATTGTGAAGATGTAGTTACTGACATTAAAGCTGTAGGGCTACAGAAACTACTGATTGTGAAGATGTAGTTACTGACATTAAAGCTGTAGGGCTACAGAAACTACTGATTGTGAAGATGTAGTTACTGACATTAAAGCTGTAGGGCTACAGAAACTACTGATTGTGAAGATGTAGTTACTGACATTAAAGCTGTAGGGCTACAGAAACTACTGATTGTGAAGATGTAGTTTACTGACATTAAAGCTGTAGGGCTACAGAAACTACTGATTGTGAAGATGTAGTTACTGACATTAAAGCTGTAGGGCTACAGAAACTACTGATTGTGAAGATGTAGTTACTGACATTAAAGCTGTAGGGCTACAGAAACTACTGATTGTGAAGATGTAGTTACTGACATTAAAGCTGTAGGGCTACAGAAACTACTGATTGTGAAGATGTAGTTACTGACATTAAAGCTGTAGGGCTACAGAAAACTGCTGATTGTGAAGATGTAGTTACTGACATTAAAGCTGTAGGGCTACAGAAACTACTGATTGTGAAGATGTAGTTACTGACATTAAAGCTGTAGGGCTACAGAAACTACTGATTGTGAAGATGTAGTTACTGACATTAAAGCTGTAGGGCGACAGAAACTACTGATTGTGAAGATGTAGTTACTGACATTAAAGCTGTAGGGCGACAGAAACTACTGATTGTGAAGATGTAGTTACTGACATTAAAGCTGTAGGGCGACAGAAACTACTGATTGTGAAGATGTAGTTACTGACATTAAAGCTGTAGGGCTACAGAAACTAACTAGTTACTGATTAAAGCTGTAGGGCTAAGAAACTACTGAAGTGTAGTTACTGACATTAAAGCTGTAGGGCTACAGAAACTACTGATTGTGAAGATGTAGTTACTGACATTAAAGCTGTAGGGCTACAGAAACTACTGATTGTGAAGATGTAGTTACTGACATTAAAGCTGTAGGGCTACAGAAACTACTGATTGTGAAGATGTAGTTACTGACATTAAAGCTGTAGGGCTACAGAAACTACTGATTGTGAAGATGTAGTTACTGACATTAAAGCTGTAGGGCTACAGAAACTACTGATTGTGAAGATGTAGTTACTGACATTAAAGCTGTAGGGCTACAGAAACTACTGATTGTGAAGATGTAGTTACTGACATTAAAGCTGTAGGGCTACAGAAACTACTGATTGTGAAGATGTAGTTACTGACATTAAAGCTGTAGGGCTACAGAAACTACTGATTGTGAAGATGTAGTTACTGACATTAAAGCTGTAGGGCTACAGAAACTACTGATTGTGAAGATGTAGTTACTGACATTAAAGCTGTAGGGCTACAGAAACTACTGATTGTGAAGATGTAGTTACTGACATTAAAGCTGTAGGGCTACAGAAACTACTGATTGTGAAGATGTAGTTACTGACATTAAAGCTGTAGGGCTACAGAAACTACTGATTGTGAAGATGTAGTTACTGACATTAAAGCTGTAGGGCTACAGAAACTACTGATTGTGAAGATGTAGTTACTGACATTAAAGCTGTAGGGCTACAGAAACTACTGATTGTGAAGATGTAGTTACTGACATTAAAGCTGTAGGGCTACAGAAACTACTGATTGTGAAGATGTAGTTACTGACATTAAAGCTGTAGGGCGACAGAAACTACTGATTGTGAAGATGTAGTTACTGACATTAAAGCTGTAGGGCGACAGAAACTACTGATTGTGAAGATGTAGTTACTGACATTAAAGCTGTAGGGCGACAGAAACTACTGATTGTGAAGATGTAGTTACTGACATTAAAGCTGTAGGGTGACAGAAACTACTGATTGTGAAGATGTAGTTACTGACATTAAAGCTGTAGGGCTACAGAAACTACTGATTGTGAAGATGTAGTTACTGACATTAAAGCTGTAGGGCTACAGAAACTACTGATTGTGAAGATGTAGTTACTGACATTAAAGCTGTAGGGCTACAGAAACTACTGATTGTGAAGATGTAGTTACTGACATTAAAGCTGTAGGGCTACAGAAACTACTGATTGTGAAGATGTAGTTACTGACATTAAAGCTGTAGGGCTACAGAAACTACTGATTGTGAACATGTAGTTACTGACATTAAAGCTGTAGGGCTACAGAAACTACTGATTGTGAAGATGTAGTTACTGACATTAAAGCTGTAGGGCTACAGAAACTACTGATTGTGAAGATGTAGTTACTGACATTAAAGCTGTAGGGCTACAGTATACTGCTGCAAAAGCACATATATGCTTCCTGGGGATTAGTTGCAATGGTGGCTCCAAGCTATGTAAACAGCAAAAATGGAAATGATGAACAGAAGACAAATGGTGGTGCCTTTGATTACGCTGCTGTGGACAACATAACTTCACCTGAAGCTAACACATATTTATATTGTTGTAAGTGGCATTTGTCTCTTCCATTTCATTTTTTACTATTCACTTAAAGACATCATAATTCATAAAACAAAGGCAATGGTAGTCACATAGCAGATATTGTCATAGAGAAGTAAAGTGTTGGAGACTTCATTTATACTGGTTCCTGCTTTCTCTCATAGCCAGTAGCAGTGGCAATCAACTCCTCTATGGATTCAGATTTTTAAAACTAAAAATTAAAAAAAATAAAATAAAACAATACTATTTATCGCCCCTTGAACATAATTAGTAGTTAAATGTTCATTAGCTACTTGTTTTAGCTACACAGTAAGCAACATTTGTATTCTATAAAATGTGTGTACAGGTACCACCCAAATTTTCAGGCTCAAACATTTCTTAGAATGAAGCTAAACTAATTACCTCATTATTCCATTACTTTCAAAGTAACAATAAAAACATTTTAGACTGACACTGTTTTAAGTTGTGTTTAAAACACAATGAATGCAAATAAAGATGTCAACCAAAATTCTTCTCATAATGTTATTCACAAATTAGGCGAACATATAAAAATCAACTGTCTCTCTTGTTCTAATAAGTATAACATTATTTTTTTTAAAAGAGAATTTAAAAAAAAAAAAAAAAGAAGCCAGGCACTGAACCATGATCTTCCATGGTTAAGTGAAATATCCCACAATGAATATGGATAAAACATACAATGTCAGTTTTCACATAGCCACTCCACCAGTAGTATTAAGAAAAACCACAGATACCAGTGTATTCACAAACTGTAACCATATGGGAAAGCTACAACGTACACACAACATTATGTATGACACCACTGTTAAAGCATTAAGACATCAATAATTTTTGTAAGTTAAAAAGCATGCTGGACAAAGGATGAAAATAATGCCAAATATAATACTGCATGCAAATTACGGTCACTCATTAATTAAATGGGATACTTTATCCAAACCCAGAGGGGTACACCAAGGGACATGAAAAAAATTTGGTCTAAAGGAATTCTCACATTGAAAAAGAAAAACCTGAATAGACTATATCAAGTGTTGTAATGTTAGTTATTTTGCCTCAGAAGGATTCGCTGACTGAAAACTTCTGAATATTGTGCAGACTGGGGCCAAGTGACACTGTGACAAGGAGAGTCATGAGAGGATTAAATATGCAGTTTTAGAAAGCTAGGTAAGTAGACCAGAGGTAAGAAATATTAGTTCGTCTGGATTAAGATAATGTAAATACTGATTGCATCATTTTCTAAACAAATAGTAGCAGTGGGAAAATTACGTAGTAATGGAGAACAAAAAGTTAAAGACATTCATAAAAAGGTGTTTACAGAGAATAGGATTGAAATGGTATGACTGGATCACTGAATGTTGAACTGATGACAAGATAAAGACAGGTGCCAGTGGAACATGAGATCAGAAGATATTGGGATAAATAGGATAATAGAGCAATGGACATTAAGGAAACCTGTTGACAGTGTTACAGTGCAGTCCTTATTCTGGAATCCCCTGGGTAAATGAGGTAGAGGGAAACAGACAGACACACGGAGAAGAGAGCTGGAAACAGAAATTAAAGGAAAAACATGACTGGCAGGCACAGGGTAGGAGCACCTGGCATATATTTGTTAAGGGCATATGCCACTTGGGAAACTAAAGAATAATGACAACGATGCATGGTTTGTGTTCTAGCAGATGTGTTTTAATGTTTATAGCAGTGACTCATGCTGCAGCCACCTTTGCCCGCCTCACAACACGTGCTTGGGGAAAGTCCAAACTCACAACAAAGACTAAAGCTGCAGTACATAACACCTGTGTCACCAGCACACTTCTATATGGAAGCGAGACATGGACATGCTAAGCAAAAAAGAAGGCTCAATACCTTCCATCTACAGTGTCTACGCCACATCCTCAGTATTTTGTGGAAGAACAAAGTGACAAATGTTGAGGTGTTGTCACTGCTGGCCTTCAAAGCATGTATACACTGCTTAGACAGTGCAGACTACACTGGATTGGTCATGTCCGCTGCATAGAAGATGGTCGCATCCCGAAAGATATCATTTATGGACAACTGGCAGATGGCAAAAGAACAGTTGGGCGACCGCAGCTGAGGTTAAAAAATGTGTGCAAGAGAGATATCAGACATAAATCCAGCAAACTGGGAGGATGAAGCTGCCGATTGCATCAAGTGGCGATGCTCTCTACGGCGACATCTCAGATTGGGCGAAAAGAAGCTCTCATGGCAAGCAGACAAGAGGAGAAAACTTCGAAAGGAGCACCAAGAAAAAAAAATAAATGAGGGTGGTCACCTCAGAGGTGCATTCCCACAGTCAGTTATGAAAGCATATCTGGAGTCATCCTTATATGACAACCAGCTATGCGCAATACTATAATATACAAATGTGGAAGTGAACCTCTGTCTGTGAGGCTAATTACACCCTCACTGTCTCTTGAAATCATCCACACACATCTAGGGATTCCCCCTATGGTGAAACTTGTTGAGAACCCAGCATTGTACACTAGCTTGGAGGAGTCACTTGAGCCCCAGATGTAACTCTTTGGCGTTGACCTGGTTGACTGCATGCAGAAGGATCTCACTGTGGACGCTGTGAAAGGTAGGGGGAGCTGAGAAGTGGCTCTGTGCAGGACATGACAATTCTGGGAGAGCCCAGAACCAGAGCACAATATTTTAGCTCTGCTTAGTTGGAGAGCTATCTTTTAGAGCAGGGAATGAACAGTATGCCATGGGCATCTTCCTCCTTGCTTGAGACCAAATGTGACGATCCTTTAAATGCAAGCCAAGCCAGAGAATCTGGAGCTCATGACTTCATCTCAACACGTTTCGGAATGGCAGAAAAGCCACAGGAAAAGCCTAGATTTACACTGTAGATAATACCAAGAAGTCTTCAACTTGATATTGGTTGCAAAAGAGCGAGAAGCTCAGCAGCCCTAGTTAAACAACGACAATAGCAGCGACTCAGTACTGCATAATATTGAACCATACAATTACATAACAGTAATTGAGAACAGACTGTGTAATCTCATACAGCCAATTCATAGAGGATAGACAATTTTGCCACCCTAGTTTATTGTGGTGCCACATGATAGTGAACAAGGAAATTACAATATAAAAATGACACATACAGTGGTTAATTGTTTATGGGAGTAAACTGCCTAATGGGAAGTGAATATGACAGACATGTAACGTTAGCATTACCAAAACACTTGCTGCTACCAGTCTAAGAAGCCACAGCAATGCCACACGGACATGCAAATGTCCATCATTACCTAGATCTATCGGTCTTAAGTTGGAAGTCCACGTACCATGAGTACAATTGTTAAAACAGGGACGAGTGAGGATTGGCCGTGGCAACACCTCACAGCTCCTCCCTGCTGGGTAACCATTACCCTTCCAGATACAGGTCAACATGCGTGTCTGGATACCAGATTGTCCACACCCAGCCAGGCACTGGAAATAAGAGGTCAAAGAAGATGTTTTTTACTGAAACAAATCATTACTTCCGGCTTATATACAAAACTGTATAATTCATTATGATAAAATTATATGGAAACAATTGATTTTTTTTTTCTTAGTGGCTTTTGCCTTCTTGTGGCAAAGCCTGTGCCTTTCAACCTAGACTTAAGTTCACTGGTTATATCAGAACACAATTTGCCATTCAAAAGTAGATGTTAACTGAAGTACAGCATTGATAGATATGAAGTCTTAAAAAAGGACTAACAGTATCTATCTGCTAGCATGATGAAGCCCTGAAAAGGACTTGTCCTAAAAAAAAAATGCCACTGAATTAATCTGGAAACTATGAATTTGGTGGGAATACTTAAAGTGACCATTACTGTTTAAATTTTAAAGTGGAAGCTTCATTTCGCAGACTATGATGATTCAAACTGAGTGAACACATTAAGATGTAAAATACATGAACATTTCAATGGACACATCACGATGTAGATTACCTGAAGGCTTCAAGATTTACACTATGTGAATACTAAAAGATTTACACTATGTCAACTTTACAAGATATACACTATGTGAACACTTCAAAATGTAGACCAAGTAGATACTACAAGATGTAAACTAAGTGGGAATTTTAAGATGTAGACTGTGTAGATACTTCAAAATGTAGACTACATTGACCCTTCAAGATGCAGGTTAAGTATATGTTTTAAAATGGAAACTATATGGATACTGAGATATTGACCAAGTGGACACTCCAAGATGTAGACTACATTGACACTTCAGAATGTAGACTAAGTAGACACTTGAAGATGTTGACCAAGTAGACATTTCCAATATAGACTACATGGACACTTCAAGATTTAGACTAAGTGGATATCTAAACATTCAGACTGCACTGACACTTCAAGATGTGAACTAAGTTGGAATTTTAAGATGTAGACTATGTGGACACTCCAAAAATTAGACCAAATGTGGCCAAATAAGCATGGAAAATAAGATGCATCAGTAAACATGCATGTTTAAAAAACGATAACACAATAAAGATGTTTATCCCAGTTCATAAAAATAAAGTCAGCTACAAAACCTTTTAAACAGCTGACATTATGACGCTTCTGCACAACGCTTCTGATAAAATGGTCTACCATAAAGAATATTATATTGCCTTTAAAAATACTTCTGACGTTACATAATACTTGAAATAATATGATACCTCTGACCAATGAGATGTATTCCAGACAGGTCTGCATAATGGATTCCTGCATTCCTTTTTGGCTGGTGGTCGTGTGGCTGCATCACACAGCTTCTCACTGACCAGCTTTGAGCTTGACTCCAAAGCACAAGCTACTGTTCTTGTTTTGTAAGCATATCCTTCTTTTACACACTTATGTTCCAAACACTGCCAAGTTTGCAAAGACATGTTAATATGACAAAGTAAAATAAAACATTTCCATGTTTGCAGAAATATGTTTAGATGAAAGGGCAACACCAAGCACCATCAAGATGGTAAACATGTGTTTATAGGAACCAGCAGTACTCAATAAAATAAGAGTTAATATACTTCCTAAACATCTGCTGTAGTTATAGATGAAACAATGAAGACCAGGAGCACTAGAGACAGGAGAATAAGAACAAAGAATTACTTTATTTAATTTTTCTTTCTGCATATAAAGTTAAGTGTTATGGGGAGAAACAATTGTTATTCTTATGCAAGTTGTGCTATAGGCCAGTAAATTAACAATATCTATTCGCCTTTCTCTATGGCTTCCCCTATACCTGAAGCCAGATCTTCTACTACCAACTGCCTGTGCTGGCAGCTAACATGACTGCATTTTGATGAGGTATCCAAATTGTTTTACTTTCTCTTCCTGTGTTGTTGATGTACGATGTTGTTCCTACTAACTTCTTGGCTTAAATTTTTCCTTCTCTTAATCTCTCTCAGCAGGTTTTCTCAAGCGTTTTAACTCACACAGAGATATTTTCCTCTTCTATGCTTTAGATAGTAATCATCTCTGATAGCAAGCTGACAGTATTAAATCATCAGCTGTTGCTTGCCTCCAGGAAGATGTATGGGTTGCTGAGCAGCTTGGTCAGCCAGTACCTACATAACCTTTTGATGTCATACTTCTATTTTTCTATCTTTTGTACCATCACTTGTCAACATGTTTCCAAGAATTTTCACTCTTTAACTTGTTTGATTAAGGTGCAGTGAGGTCATGGATTACACTTAGGTAGCAATATTTGAGCATGAACATAAACAAGATTCACACAAATATGACTAGTTATGCCACAGAAACACATTATAATTTCATGGAAAATGTGTTCTATAAATGCTCATTCATCATCATAACAACTGATTGGTTTAACGCATGCAAAAAATGTAAAAGCTACATGTATTCATGAATAAAATACAACAAATAAAATTCATTGGCTGGAAACTTATTTTGTCAGTACACAGTTTGTGTTTTTAATTGCTGGAAAAACTGAAACTTAGAAACTGTGTACTTTAAAATATAAACTGTGTATTTCAAAATATGTGTCTTTACTTTAATCTGTACACTTCAAAATATAACTGTGTCTTTACATTATCTCAGTCTATTTCCATTTGTTTCTATAGCTCAAATCAGCAATCAGGTTGCTGGCTCAAATACCAGCTCGTGTAATCAAAACCACATCTATTATTTTCAAAATGTGACACAACTACCATCCTTCACAATAAAATCTACAACCACTGTCTTCAGAACAAGATCAACTGACCAGGTCACACAACAAAAACTATATTTTAAGTAACTTACCGGGGACCAGTCTTTCATCACCCATCTGGTGCATGGTGAAGAATGGCACTTCTCCACAGTCTCTGGTATTGTCATGCCAACATGTTTACAAGTCTTTAGAGGGAAAACTTCAAAATAATTATTTGTGATGATTTCACAGCTGATCTTCCTCTTCCGCACTCCATTACCACATGTTGTGGTGCATGCGGACCAATTTGCCACAACAAGCTGAAGTGGCCGTTTTTGTTTGTCAAAGGGATCAATAGTTGTGGATGAGTTATTGGCTCTTGCCTCATCTGCCAAGAAGCCCAACAAATATTTCTCCCTCTGCAATGTCTCCTGGGGAAAATATTGTTTTTAAAAATAAGGGTACTGGTATAAAGTAAGGACTACCACCAAGGTTGTTCTTATACTCAAAAATATCTTGTAATCTGTATCCTGTTTTAGCAACTCCCTGTTAAGCACAGGCCTTCAGTAAGTTCACATTAAGTCATCCTATCCTACGCCATCTATTCAAGGTCTTTCCATGTCTTCCATATCGCTGAAAATTCGTAAACCACTTGCTTTGGATACCTGCCCAAGGTGAATACATTTCTGTTTCTTTTTTACATTAATTTTCTATAGGACGGGGTAGCCAGCCCCCCCATGCCCAGTCACCATCTACAACATGCCTGGCTGAGTAATAATAATAATAAATTCTTTAAGCACCAAACACGGCGCATAAGGCAGAAACCAGTGCTCTCCAGGTTGTTCGTTGTGATGCCACTCCTCTTAGCTCGTGCACATCGTTTAATCCCAACGTTCTTCCTTCTCTTATTATTGTTCTTCTGAGTGTTTCTTTTGGTCTTCCTTTTTTCCTCTTACCCTCAGGAACCCAAGTGAGTGCCTGCAATGGTATTCTATTATTTTGCATTCGTAGGACATGACCGATATATGACCATCGTCTTTTCCTTATATAGTTGGAGACATATTTCTGCCTAGAGTCTTCTCTTATTTGTCGATTAGTCTTGAATTCTTTCCAACTGATGTTCATGAGTTTTCTAAGACATTTGTTCTCGAATGTATTCAGCTTGTTCTCCAATGATTTTGTTATTTTCCAACTCTCACAGCCGTATGTTAACACTGAGATAACATTTGAATTAAACAGACGAGTACAGTGTTACTATTCATTGCTCCCCTTTCAGTCTCCCTAAAATATGGGCAAAAACCAGATATTATAATTAGAATAATACGTATGATGCGAATTTTGACAACGTATGTTTACAACAACTGATACTGTTATATTCATTAGAACTAAATAAGAAAATAATAATCAACAGAGAGCCTGCTATTTGAATTTTTCCAGTTAGTAAATGTTCCTATTTTATAGCAGATAAAACATTGAGAAAATGTGGCTGCATAAATATTTTAAGCTACACTGCTAAACTGTTAGACTTTAGGTGCAAAGTAAAGAGTGTTTTTAACCTGAGGACTAATGTTAATAGTTTTTATGCTTGATGTAACAAAGATGTGAAAAGACAATCTGTGATCTCCTGCCTTCAAGAGATTTGTAACATTTAAATGCAAGATCTAATACTGTGGTACCTGTATAATAGCATACAGATCTGAAAAGGCAACCTGTAGTGAAGCTCTCTTATGGTCAGCTATACAGGTATATGTGCCTGTATCTTTGTCTGGTCTGCTTCTTCTGATTCTAAGGTTACCCCTGCAGAAAGAAAAAATTATCTCCATGAGAAAGATTTATTCACTAACAGAATCGAAGCACATGAAATAAAATAATTTTGCTAATTTTCATTAACCGACATTTGCCTAGTTCTTCCTTTTGGGAAGTCTGTAGATGATTAATTCTGATCCGGAATTCACATATTTCTCTTACAGTCATTTTCTAATTATTTTGTCTATCTCCATATTGATATTCCAAATAAACTTTATTAATTCACCAAACATGCTTTTGAACATGACTAATTAAAAAATGAACCATAAAATGTGTTCATGCAATTGGCCAGTTCATCTTTTTACACAACTACTTTTTTTCCCCCAAGACATTACTGCATGCGTTTGATTAGGCTATTTAGCAAGAATGTTATAGGCTTTAATTTTTTACATTTAGTTACCGTGTATTTTTGAGATGTGATAACTAGGTCTTCCACAAACAGGATGCTGTGTATGAATGGTTAGTGTATTTTTGAGATGTGATAACTATGCCTTCCACAAGCAGGATGCTGGGTATGAATGGTTACAGTGTATTTTTGAGATGCGATAACTAGGTCTTCCACAAACAAGATGCTGTGTATGAATGGTTACAGTGTATTTTTGAGATGTGATAACTAGGTCTTCCACAAGCAGGATGCTGTGTATGAATGGTTACAGTGTATTTTTGAGATGTGATAACTAGGTCTTCCACAAGCAGGATGCTGTGTATGAATGGTTACAGTGTATTTTTGAGATGTGATAACTAGGTCTTCCACAAGCAGGATGCTGGGTATGAATGGTTACAGTGTATTTTTGAGATGTGATAACTAGGTCTTCCACAAACAGGATGCTGTGTATGAATGGTTACAGTGTATTTTTGAGATGTGATAACTAGGTCTTCCACAAACAGGATGCTGGGTATGAATGGTTACAGTGTATTTCTGAGATGTGATAACTATGCCTACCACAAGCAGGATGCTGGGTATGAATGGTTACCGTGTATTTTTGAGATGTGATAACTAGGTCTTCCACAAACAGGATGCTGTGTATGAATGGTTACAGTGTATTTTTGAGATGCGATAACTAGGTCTTCCACAAACAGGATGCTGTGTATGAATGGTTACAGTGTATTTTTGAGATGTGATAACTAGGCCTTCCACAAACAGGATGCTGTGTATGAATGGTTACAGTGTATTTCATATTACAAACAAATGATCATGGCCAGAGTTCCTCAAATTCCAAAAGATGCTTTTTTAAAATTTAAGTTCAACCATTTGTTTAGCCTTCAAGAATCACTGCCTCATTATAATTCCCAGGAGTCTCTGAGGAGATGAAGAAAGAATAATTCAACTGCTCTCACCGGCATGTAAAAGACAATGAATGTGAGGTAGTGGATGGGGCTGGCAAACACATATAAAACTAATTGCTGCAGAAACCAATACTGCAGGAGTATGTACTTTGATATAGACTTCAAGCAAGAAGGTCAGCTGCCATAGTGGCTAAATGGTACTTAAATAGCAAAACGGGAATGACTATGATAATCATTTGAAACAAATACAGACAACATAAGGAACAAGTAATTTAAAACAAACATTTCTATGTTTTTCTGGTCAATTTTAATGCGCTGTTTTTAAATCTGCAAACCGTTTTTCTCTATCAGGTCGGGATCTCTAGAAATACGCAATTGAAGTTTTTTAACAACGCATACAGTATTACAACATCATTCGTACAAGAAGTATAACAGTTATGTAGGCTTGAATTTCTTTGCAGTCGACTTTCGTCGGTGAATGGCATGGCGTACATCGCGATGAAGCATCCAACAATAATCGGCAAGCATGGTCACACTCCACCGTCCTTGATAACGTGACTCCATTACGGCGATATCTTGATGGAATCGTTCTCCATGTTCATCGCTGACTTCGCCAAGGTTGTCAGGGAAAAAGTCAAGATGTGAATCGAGCAAATGGATTTTGAGGGACATGTTACAGCCCATAATTCTGTATGCATCTATGCACTGCTTAACAATATGCAACATAGTCAACAGATTTGTGATTTCCCAGAAAGTTATCGACGATCGATTTGAATGCCATCCATGCGCGAAGTTCACTACCATGTAACAAGTTCTCGAATTGTTTGTCTGCAATAACTTTCCTAATCTGAGGTCCTACAAAGATACCTTCCTTTATCTTTGCATCGCTAAATTGCGGAAACTTTTCTCAAAGATAAGTGAAAGCTTTGCTCGTTTTATCTAACGCTTTTACAAAATTCTTCATGAGCCCCAACTTTATATGTAACAGTGGTAAAATGAAGCTGTCTTTGTTAACTAATGGCTCGTGTATTACATTTTTATGCCCGAGCTGCATACGATCCCGGATAGGCCACACCTTTCTTGCATAATGTTCCTGTCTGTTGCGGCTGTCCCATTCACATCGGAAGCAACAAAATTTAGTATACCCAGTCTGCATGCCCGTGAGAATTGCAATGACCTTAGGTCTCCACAAATCCGCCATTGGTAGTCATTGTACTTTATTTTTTCCAAACGTATAGCCATATTGTCATAAGTTTCTTTCATATGAACAGAGTAGGTGACTGGAATTGATGAAAATAAATTTCTGTTATGCAATAACACGGCTTTTAGACTAGTCTTGGAAGAATCGATGAAAAATCGCCATTCGTTGACTATGTGCTCATGACCGTTTACATCTTTGCAATAGCAAATGTCATCATCCATCTCAAAGTATTGAACAAGTTCTCTGTGTCTATGACGAAATTTAGATATCGGAGTATTGGGCGCTAAAAGATTCCATTCTTTGAGTCGCGAACCGAGTAATTGCGCTTGTCCTTTGGTAAGAGCGAGATCACGTATTAGATCTGAAAGTTCTGAATGGTTAATTAAGTGAACACCATCATTCACCGGTATGTAATCTGAGTCAGAATTAGTTTCTAAAGCAGGTAAACTATCACTTTCTGATGGTTCATTCACGTCCAACGGATATTGTTCTGGTGGTACTTGGATCAGACACGTGATTGGATCATGAGGCACTGGTTTCGAAACCGATTCAATATTTGGATAAACCACAGACTTTCTAGTTTTAAAAGTGAAACCATGGATATTTGTCAAGCAGAAGTAACAATCAGTAGTGTGATTTGTATGTTCACGCCATATTACTGGCACTCCAAAAGGCATCGACTTATGCTTCGGCGATTTTCGTAACCAACCTGCCAATGTATCGAACAAACTGCATTTGGCTCCAAGATTTATTTGCATCATCAACTTTCGAATCGAAATAAAGTTCATATGCTTTCTTTAGCAATGGTTGTAAAGTTTTTTCCGATGGATCAAACCTCAGATCGGTAAAATATTCCGCACACTTAACAGAACAGATCAGCGAATTTCTACAACTTCTCCGAAGCATATTTTGCATAAACAGAATTATTTCAAAATACCCCCTCACAAACTATTTGAAAAAAATCGCGTATACATATGTCATCCCAAATGAACCTTTTAGCAGTATAAAAAGTCAGAATCCTCTACATTTGCATTTTATTAATTTTTAATAAGTCCATATCTAAAAATGAAACGGAGCACCCTAATAACGGTTCAAACCCAGGCCCAACTATATTTATTCTACAAAATTTCATTAAGAACATCAACCCTCCGTGATAAGATATAAACGGATTTCAGATTTGAAATTCTAGCGCAAAGAAAAACTGACCTAATCTTTTACACTTAACTTCTTATTATAAGACTTAAGAAAAATGTTTTTGTCAGTGTAATTCAGCCTGTTCCAATTATCTAAGTACCTACACCTGCACTTTAAACCATAAGCCCTGATACACACTCAATCAATACCCCCTTATGCCCTTTCTCTCCTCCCATTATCTCCTGATAACAACCTCCATTATCTCTTTCCCAATACCCACACTCAGTAACACATTAAAACCCTTCGACACCCACAACCCACCCACCACTACCACCCCCAAAAACCTAACCAAATAATAAAAAAAAACAATAAAAAAACCACCCAAACCCCAAATCTCAACCCCCCACCCCATCCAAACCAATCCCCCCCCCCACCCAACCCCACCACCCACAAAAACCCATAACTACCAACCACTACCCCAATCCTACCCCCCCAATCACCCCCCCCCCAAAAACAAAAACACAACACCAAAACCCCACCCAAACGAAAACCAAAATAAACCAATAAAAACCAAACCCCACACCCCCAACCCCCAAACCACCCAACACAAACCACCCCAACCCCCACAAAAACCCCCCCACCCCACCAACCACACCCACCCAACCCCCAAACAACCCCCCCCCCCAAAAACAAAAAAAAAAAAAAAAAACCAACAAACCCAACACCCCCCAACCCCCCAACACCACAACCCAACAAAACCCCCAACACCCCCCACAACCACAACCCCCCAACAAAAAACAAAAACCAAACCCCCCAAACACCCACCAAACCCCCCACCAACCCCAAAAAACCCAAACACCCCCAAAACAAACCCCACCACCCAACCCCCCCACAAAAAAACCCCCCCAACAACCAAAACACCCAAAACCACCCCCCTAACCCCACAAAAACACCCCACACCCCACCCCCAAAAACCCCCCCCCCAAAAACCCCAACCCCCAAACCAAAAAACCCCCAAAAAAATCCCCACCCAATAAAAAAACACCCCCCCAAAACCACCCCCCCCCCCACAAACAAAACCAACAAAAAACCCCAACCCACCCACAAACAAAACCCAACCCCCCCACCCAACAAACAAAAAAACCCCCCACAAACCCCCCCCCCAAAAACCAAACCCCAACCCCCCCCCCACACCAAACCTCATACCACACAAAAAAAAACCCCACCCCCCCCCCACCCCACCAAACCCCCACACCCCCCCCCCCCCCCCCCCCCCCACCCCCCCCCACCCAAACCCCCAAAAAAACCCCCCCCCCCCAACCCCCCCCCCCAATCACAAAAAAAACCCCAAAACCCCCAACCCCCCAAACCCCCCAAAAACAACCAAAAAACCCCCCCCCCACCCACCCCCCCCACCCCCAACCACAAAAAACAAACAACCCCCAAAACCCCCCCAAAAACCCACCAACAAAAAAAAAAAAACCCAACCCCAAAACAAACCCCCCAAATCCACAAACCCCACAAACCCACCCCAAACCAACCAAAAAAAATCAAAAAAAAAACCCAACAACCCCCCAAATAAACCACCACCCCAAAACCCCAAAAAAACAAACCCCCCCCCAACCAAACATTAACCCAAAAAATTAACAAAAAACCATAACCCCCCCACCCAAAAAAAAACAACCAACCCCCCCATCCCCCCCCCAACCCCCCCCCTACCCCCCCCTACCCCCCCCATCCCCCCAAAAAACCAACCAACACCAAACCACCAAAACCAACCCCAAAAAAAACCCCCCCACACCCCAACATAACCCAATAACCAACCCCCCCAACCCCAAAACCCCCCCACCAAAATAAACCCCCCAAAAACACCCCCAAAAAACCACACCCCCCCCCCCCCCCACCCCCCCCCCAAACCCAAAAAAAACCCCCCCCCCCCCAAAAACCCCCCCAAAACCCCCCACCCAAAAACAACCCCCCAACCAAACCCCAAACCCCCCCCAAACCCCCCCAAACAAACAACCCCCCCCCAACCCACCACCACCCCCCCCAAAAAAACCCCCCCACCAACAACCCCCCCCCCACCCCCCAATCAAAAAAAAAAACCCCAATAACCCCCCACACCCCCCCAAACCCCCCTAACACAAACCCCCCAAAACCCCCCAAACCCCACCACCCCCACAACCCCCAAAACCCAACCAAACAAACCCCCCAATCACCAATAAAAAACCCCAAAACCCACACCCCCCCCCCCCAAACAAATCCCCCAAAAAAACCCCAAAAAACCCCCATACAACCCCAAATCCCCCCAAAAACCAACCAAAAAAAAAAAAACAAAAAACCCAACCAAACAAAACCCCCCCCCCCCCCAACCCCCCCCCCAAACACACCCCCCCCCCAAAAAAAACCCCCCCCCCCAAAATTTTTCCCAACCCCCCCCCCCCACCCCCAACCCAAAAAAAAAACCCCCCAAAAACACCAAAATTAAAAAAACCAACCAACCCCCCCCCCCCCCCCCCCCCCCCCCCCACACCCCCCCCAAACACCCAAACCCCCCCCCCCCACCCCCCCCCCCACAACCAACCCCCCCCCCCAATCCCAAAAACCCCAAAACCCCCCCCACCCCAAAACCCAAAAACCCCAAAAAACCACCCCCACACCCCACCCCACAAAAAAAACCCCCCCACCCCAATACCCCCCCCATCCCCCCCCCCCCAACCAAAAAAACCCCCCCCCCCCAAAAACCCCCAAACACAACCCCAAACCCCCAACCCACCCCCTAAACAAAAAACCCCCCCCCCCCCCAAAAACAAAAAAAAAAACCCAACCCCCCCCAAAAACCATAAATTTCAACAAATTCCAAATACCCAAAAAACCCAAACCACCCCCCCCCCCCCCCAAAAACAAACCCCAAAACCAAAAAAAAAACAAAAAAAAAAAACCACCCCAACCATTCAACCCCAAAAAACAAAAAAAACAAAAAACCCCCCCCAACCAACCACCCCCCACCCCACCCCCCAAACCCCCCCCCCCCCAAACCCCCCCATACCCCCTACCCCCCAACCCCCACCCCATAACCCACACCAACCCAACCACAACAACCAAAAAAATTCCCCCCCCCAACCCCCCCCCCCCCCAACCCAACCTACCCCCAAAAAACCCCCAAACCCACCCCAACACCCAACCCCCCCAAATTCCCACCAAAACCCCCCCCCCCACACCCCCCACCCCCCAAACCAACCCCCCCATAAAAAAACCCCCACCCCCCCAAAAACCCCCCAAATTACCCCCACAAACCCCAACTTACCCCCCAAAAAAACCCCCCCCCAACCCACATCACCCCACCCCCCCCCCCCCCCCCCCCCCAAAACAACCCCCCCCCAAACCCAACCCACCCAAAACAACACCACAAATAAAAAAAAACCCCCCCCCCCCCCCCCCCCAACCCACCATAAACAAACACAACCCCCCCCCCCCCCCACACCCCCATCCCCCACCCCACCCCCCCCAAAAACCCAAAACCCCACCCCCCAACCCCCCCCCCCCCCCCCCCCCCCAACCCCCCCCCCCCAAAACCCCCCAAAAAAAAAAACCCCCCCAAACCCCAACACCCCACACCCCAACCCCCAACCCAAAACCCCACAAACCATAACCCCCCCCCCCCCCCAAAACCCACAACCCCCCCAAACCCCCCCCCCCCCCCAAAAAACCCCCCAAACCCCCCAAAACCCCCCCCCCCCCCCCCCCCCCCCCACAAACCCCCCCCCCCCCCAAAAAAAAACAACCCCCCAAACCCCCCAACCCACCCCACAACCACAAAACCCCCCCCATAAACCCCCCCCCACCCCCCCCCCCCCAACCCCCCAACCCCCCCATCCCAACCCAAAAAATCACACCCCCCCCCCCCAAAACCCCAACCAACCCCCCCCCCCCCCCCCCCCCATAACCCAACCCCCCCCCCCCACCCCCCCCAAAAAACACCCCCCCCCCCCCAAAAAACCCCCCAACCAAAACCCCAAAACCCCCCCACCCCCCAAAAAAAACCCCACCCCACCCCCCCCAAACCCCCCCCCAAAACACCCCCCCCCCACCCCCCAAACCCCCCACCCCACCACACCCCCCCCCCACCCCAAACACCCCCCCCCCCCCCCCAAACAACCCCCCCCACCCCCCAACCCCCAACCCCCCCCCCCCCCCAAAAAACCCCCCCCCCACCAATCATAAACCCAACACACCACAAACCCCCCCCCCCCCCCAACCCACCCCCCACCCCCCCAACCCCCCCCCCCCACAAAATTACCCACCCCCCCCCCCCCCACACAAATTTAAACCCCACCAAACCAATACACACCCCCCCCCCCCCCCCCCACCCCCCCCCCCCACTCCCCCCCCCCCCCCCCCCCCCACCCCCCCCCCCCCCCCCCCCCCCACCCCACAACAACCCACCCCCAACCCCCCCCCCCCAAAAACCCCCCCCCCCACAAACCAACCCAAAACAAAAACCCCCCCAACCCCCCCCCCCCCCCCCCCAACAAAACAACCAAACCCCCAAACCCCACCCCCCCCCCCACACACCCCCCCCCACCCCCCCCCCACCCCACCCCCCCCCCCCCACCCCCCCCCCCCCCCACACCCCCCCCCCACCCCCCCCCCCCCCACCCACCCCCCCCCCCCCCCCCCCACCCCCCCCCCCCCCCCCCCCCCCCCCCCCCCCCCCCCCCCCCCAACTCCCACACCCCCCCCCCCCCCCCCCCCCCCCCCCCCCCCCCCACCCCCCCCCCCCCCCCCCCCCCCCCCCACCCCCCCCCCCCCGCCCCCCCCCCCCCCCCCCACCCACCCCCCCCCACCCACCCACCCCACCCAACCCCAACCCCCCCCACCCCACCCCCCCACCCCCCCAACCCCCCCCCCAAAAACCACCCCCACCCCCCACACCCACCCACCCCCCCCCCCCCCCCCACCACCCCCCCCCCAACACCCCCCCCCCCCCCCCCCCCCCCCCCCCCCCAACCCCACCCCCCCACCCCCCCCCCCCCCCCCCCACCAAACAAACCTCCCCCCCCCACAACCCCCCCCCCCCCCCCCCCAACTAAAAAAACACCAAACAAAACACTAATAAAGTTAAACCACAAACACAACCCCAAAACAAAAAAACTGTGGCTAAACAAACAAACTTGCACCCCCAAAAAACTAAAACTTCTAACAACCCCATATTGTTCCATCCATTCCGAAATAACTTACTCTGTTGAACAACCCAATTGTTATTTCCTCTTTCATCGCAAACTTCCAACAAACAAAATTTCCCAAACCTTGTACCTCCAATAACTCATTGACAAAAAACAAACATCCCCACAAAAACAAAACCTCTTACAATCCAATACCCTATCCTATGCACAAGAACCTACTAACCATCAAACCAACCCAATCTCCACACATAAAACACAAACAAATACAATACACAAATATATCAATAAAAAACCAAACAAAAACCCCTAAAAAACCATTCACACAAAAACTCAAAAAACCCCCACATTGACCCAAAAAAAAATAACCAAAAAAAACCCAAAACCTCCAACCCAACAACCATCCAACCCATATCCAACACAACCAAACCAACAACCCCCAAAAAACCCTCCAAACCACACAACCAAACAACCCACCACAACACCTCTTACAACATGCCTAAGTAGTCACAACCTCAAGTTAGTCATCACGTTAGTCGTCACCTCTTACAACATGCCTAAGTAGTCACAACCTCAAGTTAGTCGTCACCTCTTACAACATGCCTACTCTTACAACATGCCTAAGTAGTCACAACCTCAAGTTAGTCGTCACCTCTTACAACATGCCTAAGTAGTCACAACCTCAAGTTAGTCGTCACCTCTTACAACATGCCTAAGTAGTCACAACCTCAAGTTAGTCGTCACCTCTTACAACATGCCTAAGTAGTCACAACCTCAAATTAGTCGTCACCTCTTACAACATGCCTAAGTAGTCACAACCTCAAATTAGTCGTCACCTCTTACAACATGCCTAAGTAGTCACAACCTCAAATTAGTCGTCACCTCTTACAACATGCCTAAGTAGTCACAACCTCAAATTAGTCGTCACCTCTTACAACATGCCTAAGTAGTCACAACCTCAAATTAGTCGTCACCTCTTACAACATGCCTAAGTAGTCACAACCTCAAATTAGTCATCACCTCTTACAACATGCCTAAGTAGTCACAACCTCAAATTAGTCGTCACCTCTTACAACATGCCTAAGTAGTCACAACCTCAAATTAGTCGTCACCTCTTACAACATGCCTAAGTAGTCACAACCTCAAATTAGTCGTCAACTCTTACAACATGCCTAAGTAGTCACAACCTCAAATTAGTCGTCACCTCTTACAACATGCCTAAGTAGTCACAACCTCAAATTAGTTGTCACCTCTTACAACATGCCTAAGTAGTCACAACCTCAAATTAGTCACCTCTTACAACATGCCTAAGTAGTCACAACCTCAAATTAGTCCGTTCTTACGACATGCCTAAGTAGTCACAACCTCATTAGTCGTCACCTCTTACAACATGCCTAAGTAGTCACAACCTCAAGTTAGTCCTCACCTCTTACAACATGCCTAAGTAGTCACAACCTCAAGTTAGTCGTCACCTCTTACAACATGCCTAAGTAATCCTATTCTTTCTCTATCTCTCAGAGATGCCCAGGAAACACAGAAAACAAACATGCATGGTGGCAAATGCGGTGGCGGTCCCCTATTCTTAGAGAGCTAAAAATTATTTTTCATTTAAAAAAAAATGCATTTATAATTTTGTTTAAATAGACGGCACGTAAGTATATTTCTCATGGTACGCAAGTATTTTTTTCAAACAAGTGTATTTATGTTATCTTCAAGTGTACACATAAACTGCGCTTTTAAGACTTCCATATAATAGTTTACAGAGAGCCATTCTACTCTTCCCTCCCATTCATACAAGCTGTTTCTTCAGCAGTTTAAATGAAACAAGATATAACAGCAGAAATTATATGACATAAAAGCACATTACATCAAAGATATTTACACTAAGAAAACAAAGTGAAAGAATAATAAGTTAATATAGGTCCTTCATGCTGGTAAACAACACCTTAAGGTCAAACAGATTGCTAGGGTATTAAATAAACATAGCAGACAAAAACAATCAATGTAAAACAAAGTTAAAATTAAGAACATGATGAAACACATACATTGTTAATGGACACAGAGAGAGAGATCAGAAAAAACTGGACAAAAATACATTATAAAAAAAAAACAGGATAAAGGAAATACTGTAGTATGTGCAGCACACACACACACATACACACACACAAAAGAAACTGAAAACTCATTAAAGAAGATGAAAACATCCTACCTTTGAGGGCAAGCAAAATCATTACAAACTTTCCTCTCAACAGGCAACTTTGGAGCATACTGACAGTTGTCATCTGAGAAGGTGGTACCATTGCTCTTGTGGACACATTCAAATGAAGTTTCCTAACATAGCAGAATTCAGTATTCAGTAGAATGTTGGCGGAAATTTAGGTGATAACAACGACAAAAGCAGAGTTATATTCCTTGAGAAGAAAACAGTGTCTTCCTCAACCTTCAATAAGAGTACTGTTGTCCTCAGTTTTTCCTGTCCAGCAATTTTTACAACCCTTCCAGTCTTTTTTAAGATTGTATATAATATCCAGGCTCCTAATTCTTTATTTAATGCGCACATTTCATTCAGAGTCAATTTTTTTTTTTTAAAGATTTCCTTCACCTGTTTTAAACTTTGTGCTCAATACAAATTTTATTAACTCTATGATGATTATGATGACACTGGTAGTGACATGAGTTTTGACTGTGTGATAAAAGTACATAGTATTTACTCATTTATTACTCTTTCTTTTCTCACACAGTCAACTAAAACACTAGGTGGGAAGTAATGCATGAAGTTTCGCTGAGAAATAGAACAATAAGAACAAATTTTCACTAATACTAAAGCTGTACTGTTTGTAAGAAGCATCTACTCTTACACAATGTTGCTTTTGTTGAGCCACGCTGGTGTAATGGTTGCCACACTGCGCTGGCGATCGGGTGATCCAGGTTCAAGCCTGGGCGAGCACATTTGAAGAAGTGTCGTCGACCGGGACTTGGACTGGATTAATTCGAGCCCTGGGCGAAAACATTTGAAGGGGTGTCGTCGACCAGGGACTGGCGGCTCATGAGCTGACCCAGCTCTAATGGGTACCCTCCGAAGACGGCAAGTATCTGCCTGAATGGTGAGTGGACACCTGTCAGTGTACAGGGAAAAAAGGGATACTCACGTAAAAATCAGTCTCAGGTTAGATATACTAACCGGATATTCTCGCCTCGAGTAATAGCGGGCGTACGTTTAAAAAAAAACAAAAAACTATGTTGCTTTTAAGTGGCAAAAACTACTTACAAAGAGTAGATCTCATGTATGCTATAATCACACACAGCTCTATCTAAAATCAGTACCTGAGTTCCACCAAGGCAGCTTCTACTGCAGGGTGTCATACCTCTCGGCATCCATTTGTAGTCATTATAACATGGTTCTAGCTTACACAACTCACTCACAGGTGGTTTAGGATCTGTGAGGTAGAGACGGTTAGAGTTAGTGATAAATGATGCCCACCAGTACCAGAAGGTTACAGCAGAAAGTCACAATTGACAAACTTATATTTATACGTTCACACTGATTAAATTAGAACACAAGACTATCATCCACACCATCACTATGATTGGTACCATTTCATATGCTGTTTTATGGCAGATACAATAAATTATACAATGCAGGGGCCCACAGCTGGTTGTCCCATGTTTCAGCATATCACACAGAATGATCACTGGGTCACACTAGAGGAGGTAGCAATGGATATATCTTCTCCCAGTACGGGCTACTTTGGATGGGTAAGCTTCATGGGTTGCCTGCACAGGATGTCTACTAATCCATATATGCCCATTTTCAAGGTGTGAAAGTTTACAGTACGTCCATCATATACGATCAGATGTCTGCCTATATAATCACTGGATCACAGGCCTAACACCCATGGTTTCCTGGTTGAATAACAAATAAGCTTAAGTGTTATCATAGTAATACCACTATCTTCTTAACTTCAATAACCATTATTTTTGTTAAAATCACCACTGTTCTTCAGATCAACATTATCTTCCTAAGCACCAACATTTTGAATTACCAATCATCCTTTGATATTTAACCACCACCAATTCTAATGAAAACCAGTATAAACAGCATTGTTTTCATGAGTACACTGACCACTTCTGTACCATCATTTTTATCTAAAACGCAAATAATAAAATTGTTAAAACATGAATGATTAAAGCTAAGGAATGTATCTGCAGCAGAGTAGTTTTCCTGTGTTTTCTAAGTCACTACTTAGATACCAGACTACAAACATGTAAGTTATCCTCTAGTTTTGAACAGCATAATACAATAAAACACACAATACTGAAATAAATTTTTCTTTTAAATTGGTGCCAAACGTAATAACTGTACATCCAATGGCAGCCTGGTACCTGTTATGCCCTGATCTACCATACCTGAACACTCAGAATCTGCCAAGTCTACCATGTCCTGCAGGTAAACAAGGTGTACTTGACATCGAACATATCTAGTACGGTAAGCAACACCACAGGAAGCACTGCAAGGACTCCAGCTGGACACAACAAATCTGCACAGACAGTGACAACATTAAACATGATCAACTTTGATTTCTTTGTTATTGTGACAGAGATAGAACTTAATAGTTATGATTTACATTATTAACTGGTGAAATGAGAAGTATTCAGTGGCAGTATTTTAGCTTTGACTGATGAAATAGAATTTTCCTAGCAACAATTTAGTACTATGTGGTGAAAAAAGATACACTTCTATCAGATAAGGTGTGAATATTTTCTGTTCAACAGATTCCTGTCTCTCTTTCATGCAGCTCCAGGTATGACCAAAAACTAAATTTATAAAACATGATTAGTGAAAAGCATTTATTTACGAGAACACCTGAGCTTGTTAAAACTTACTTGGGTGAACTCATATCATGTTTATCCACCTCGTCTTCTTTAATGATAACATAATTTTCAGCCCGACTTCTCTTAAACTCCAGTGATAGCTCTTGTCCACCAACTGAAAACAAGAAGAAAACCTCTTAAACCACAAACAAAGTACACGACAGTAGCAAAAACTAAAAAAAGAATGGCAAGGTTAATTTCATGCATTACAGAAACAAATGCAAATCTGTGCTTGTTTATTCTTAAAAACCATGGGCTATTTCTTATATGCATCATACTTTCAGTGTTTCAACCCAGACAGATTAGTTAATATATTTTCACATACATGGTTAGCATAAGAAGATGAATATTGATGCCACATTTATGCATCATGTTTCTGGTATTACTTTACAGACCAAAATAAATTTCTTAGCAATGATAAAAGCATCATTAAAATAAAACACTTTGATAAAAAGCTACACGTTACAGGTACAGCTGGAATACCAGGTTGAGATAATATTAACAGACATATTTTATTACTGTGTTTATGTACACCTGTTGTAATATGAATACATTAAAGTACGAACCACACATTGTAATATAATGCGAATCTTGACATGTACGATATTCTGTAAATAAAACATGGCTACAAGCTGAACATGCTTTTACTGAGTGCCTTCTGAAACATGTGTGTGTGCTTGTGTAGATGACGAGGTAATGCTTATATACATACATCATAACATTACATGGTGGCAGCGGTCGATACCGGACTGACGCAAAACAGCTACACGATAACACGTGAGTACAGTATTCGGCTAATTTTCGTCATCGTGGTCAGCCATGGCGGTGAAACAATATCGCAGCGCACCGCAAATGAGATTTGCCGGTCAAGATGATAAGAGTGAAGCTTTCTTGTTATGGCGTCAACGCATAGATCTATATTCCAAGACCACTGGTCTGGAAGGACAAACCCTAACTCCATATATCCTAGAAGCATTGGACGATGAAGGTTTGAAAATCTACAACAGTTTTGCTACCGCCATGCCGGGTGAGTCGGCAACCAACCCCGTAGCCATATTGGACGAATTTGAAAAGCGTCTGATCATAAAGCACACAAACTTTAGAGCGGCAAGATTAGAGCTTCACCACCTGCGACAGAAACGTGGTGAAAGCCTAGATGATTTCTTCACTAGCATTAAGGAGAAAACAAGAGTATGTAAATTTAGCAACGAAGAAGAAAAAGAGCGAATTATTGAACAGATTCTTCTTAGCACACCAATGCCAGAATTCCAGAAATGGCTACTGAGCCAGAGTGATACGCTAACTTTACAACAACTTCTGGATGAAGGCAGGAAACACGAGGCACAAGCACTAAACATTAAACAAATTCAGCAAGGTACAGTAACAGCCCAGGTGGATGCAGTAAAAAGCTATAAATCCAAACAAAACAAAGCAACTGGTTCGAAGCAACAAGAAAAACACAACACAAGCAGAGGTGCTATGTGTAAATGTTGTGGCCTAAACCACATACAAAACCACTGTCCAGCTAAAGACTCTACATGTCATTACTGCAGAAAGAGGGGCCACTGGATAAAATTATGTTTCAAGAGGAAACAAGACAGTGCTCAACACAACCTTCACAGCAGAGAGTCATCAAAACAAACACACTTTATGATGACTGAGGGCCTTGACTCCAGTGAAGAAAGTGATCCTTCCGCATTTGATACTGTGAAGATACTAACTTTCAGTAATGAACCAAAGAGAACGCAGGCTTTCTGCAAGGTACAATTCCGAATACCAGGAATTAAAAGGCACAAAGAAAGATATATTCGGTTCAAGATAGACACAGGTGCCCAAAGTAACACTCTACCCTTAAGAATATTCAGACAGATCATGCCTGACAAGGTGGATGAGCAAGGATTTCCCACAAGGGATGTAAAACGTAGGAGTGGCAGGACAAAGCTAAGAGCTTACAATGGAACAAGTATAGACTGTTTTGGAGCAGTAACACTTGAATGTTCATACAGAGGCTCAGAATGGACATCGTCAACATTTTACTTGGTAGATGTTGAAGGACCTGCAATTTTGGGTTTACCAATGTGCGAAAAGCTGAGTGTGGTAACTATTAACAACATTAAAGAGGATATAGGTTTCTCAGATGCTCTCAGCAGACTACCAAACCCCAACAAGATAACAGATCTTACCCCAAACATCAAAGTTGATTCTGTCAAGTTTAGCGATAATCGGCTTGAACACATCAGAGAAGACACAATGAGAGATCCTATTCTTAACTCTCTCAAAGAACTGATATACCATGGATGGCCAAGCTCTATCAGGGAAGTTCCAACACACATACGTCCATACTTCTCTATGAGGGACGAGTTAAGCATCGAAAATGGTCTGATCCTTAAAGGAGATCGCATTGTAGTACCAGAAACACAACGCGATATCATCCTTAAACAACTCCATAATAGTCACCTTGGTATTGTGAAGACACAACTGAGAGCAAAGAAAGATGTTTACTGGCCACAGATAAACAAGGACATAGAAACACTATGTAAAAACTGTTCAATTTGCCAAGAACATGCAAATAGGCAGTGCAGAGAACCTCTCATACCATCAGACATACCATTGAGCCCTTGGAGCATTATAGGAACTGATATTTTCTCAATCGACAATAATGACTATCTTATTATTGCTGATTACTACAGCAAATTTCCCATCATTGAGAAACTTCCACAACCCTCACCATCAGCTGTTATTGCAGACATTACAAAGAAGTATTGCAGCATGTTTGGCATCCCAGATGAAATTAGATCAGACAACGGTCCACATTTCTCAGGTCAAGCATACAGAAACTTCACTAAGAACTGGAAGATCAAACACACAACATCATCACCTAGATACCCTAAATCTAATGGTTTCATTGAGAGACAGATACAAACTATCAAGTCAATCATGAAGAAAACAAGAACAGAGGATGTACACCTAGCACTCTTGAGATGGAGAACAACACCGGTAGACATTAAGATCGACAGTCCAGCAGAACTTATGTTTGATAGAAGAATTAAAGACCTCCTACCATCTAAGGTCCACTTCCGTCCACAACATAGAGACAGCACATATGATCAACTTCAGCATCATCAGCAAGTTCAGAAATCCAACTATGACAAATGTGCTAAAGACTTTCCACCATTATATCCTGGTCAGCATGTGACTACCTACAACCACAACAATGACACATGGTCAAAAGCAACAATCATTTCCAGAAACCCTGAACCCAGGAGCTATACTTTAAGACCAGACAGCAGCAGCAACCTCCTGAGGCGAAACAGAGCGGACATAAGAGAAATCCCACAGAATACAACAGAACAGAGAATTCCCATGCTTTCAACAGACAATGCAGTAACTCCAGACCTTGGTGCCCCACAAAACCAACAAGCGCCAAGGCCGAAATCACAACCAACTCAAGCTAAACCAGGGACTTCCGCAGAACCACAGCACTTTACACCACTCGTTCTGGCCGTACAGTGACACCTCCCAGCCGATACAGACAGTGACATATATACTCACACTGAGCATTACACATACTTATCCTTTCTCACATGAAACATTTCGTTGGAAATGTTTGCACACATTTTTTTTCAAAAAAGGGGGGATGTAATATGAATACATTAAAGTACGAACCACACATTGTAATATAATGCGAATCTTGACATGTACGATATTCTGTAAATAAAACATGGCTACAAGCTGAACATGCTTTTACTGAGTGCCTTCTGAAACATGTGTGTGTGCTTGTGTAGATGACGAGGTAATGCTTATATACATACATCATAACATTACACCTGTAATAGGAAATGTAATAAATCAATGAAGTAAATACTAATATACCAGCTGAAACAAATTACTACCTTTTTTTTTTTTTAACTTTTATGCTATCAGAGATCTCATGTTTTATGATTTTCCGGTGTCTGACTTATTATACTTTGTATGTTTACTGCTTCATCGTGTTTTTGTTTTTTGCATGTGTCTTTTATTTACTGTAATGCTCAATAATCCTTTCTGCTGTTTTTGTGTCATTTTCATTTTTAATTCCTATGGAGCATGGAGTTACAACTGCAACTGGTTCCTTTGCAGGAAGCCTGCACAAAGCATTCATGTGCTTTTGCAACAATGGTTTCTGTTGCATTTGGTTTTACATGACGTTGCCAGGCTCATGAAAAACCTCATATTAGTCTCCTTGTATGACATGCCTGAGGGAGCAGTAGTTGTGTTCATTTTTTATCTCATCAGAGACTCCCAGGAGCTACATGGGACTGTTGTTATGTATACACTGAATTTAATCTCGTTTCAAAGACTGATTTTGAAATTTGTGTATTTGATCAAACTTCAGTTTCTGTGCTATCATAAGATTCAACTAAAATCCGTAAAATATCACCTTCCATACATTTTTAACACACGTGATAGTATTGATCGATTCTAAAACATTAATGTAACACTAAATGTGAAATTTAATTTTCTCAGAATCTGATAAGTCTTCTGTCAGATGTACAGTCTTCAAACACTCATAACATGCATGGAGGCAAAAGTAACAGTAGATCAAGAACATTAACAAGAAAGAGCTATCAAAGTAACAGTAGATCAAGAACATTAATAGAAAGAGCTATCAAAGTAACAGTAAATCAAGAATATTAACAGAAAGAGCTATCAAAGTAACAGTAGATCAAGAACATTAACAGAAAGAGCTATCAAAGTAACAGTAGATCAAGAACATTAACAGAAAGAGCTATCAAAGAAACAGTAGATCAAGAACATTAACAGAAAGAGCTATCACAGTAACAGTAGATCAAGAACATTAACAGAAAGAGCTATCAAAGTAACAGTAGATCAAGAACATTAACAGAAAGAGCTATCAAAGTAACAGTAGATCAAGAACATTAACAGAAAGAGCTACCAAAGTAACAGTAGATCTATACTTGTGCTTTACAGACTTATATTAAGGCTTCTGCCAAGGAAGAAACATGAGAAATATAAAAATATTGGAAAGCATAAACACCGATAAGAAAGACCCTTGAATAATAAAGAACATGTGCTGGCAACAAATAGCAGCTAACAGAAATAGCAGTTCAATTTTTTAGCGGATAAAACATGGTGTTATGCAGGGATCTGAGCTATCCTTTGATCTGTTTAATCTGAAAAATTAAAATATAATAAGATCCATACAGGACATACCAGGAATATCAGTTGGGAGACATAATATAAACAACTTGAGATATGCTGAAGATAGTCTTAATGGCAAACAGTTAAAAAAAAATGACTGACACTATAGTGAAAAAGTAATAATAAAAGCTGTAATCTAAATAGTGAAAAGACACAAGTACAGCAACCCCCACCCCCAGTCTTACGTTGTTCATTTAGTGTTTTTTCCATATAACGCCTTTGTTATTTTATGCCACTTGGCTGTTTTCGTTTTAAAACATCAGTCTTATGCTAAGTGCTAAACTCCATGGGAGGCAGGAATAGAAGTTTCACATGCTCATCAAGTCCATTCAGAATGGTGGGATGGCCAAGAAGCATTGTCATTGCTTGCATAATGAAGCATGACCTCAAAATGGAATGGTTCTATGGTAATCCATTAACATAGAACAAGATTTTAATTGCTACAGGTGGCTTCTTGAAGAGAAAAAGAAGGTGGCAAAGCAAAGCAAGATCGATTTTGTTTTAAAAAAATCCTTTTGAATGTCTTCTGCCCTCCATTGACCAAACAGCCATGCCTTCCACCTCTGCAGCGCGAAAAACTTTTTCAGCACCTACAAAACCTTCAGCTAATCAGTCATCTGAAAATGAAGATAGATCTGCCGTGACAACTGTGGCCACAAGCAGCAGAAGTAGCAATTAAAGTCCTGTAATATTTTTTCTTGTTTTGTAAGTGCAGTACATACATAATATTTCATTTGTGTTAAATGTGTCTCATAATTATATGTAGTTTATAAACGTTAACTATTTAGTTTTTGTTCTGTTTTCACTTTTTACTTAATATTGATATAGCATTCTGGACTGAATTAATTTGATTTCTATGAATTCTTTTGTGAAATAAATTGTCATTTAGAGCTTTTTCGGTTAGCGTTCGATTTTCCAAAAACAAATTAACAGCGCCAAGCAGTGGTCTCTGTAACGTTAATCTCAGAAAAAAATAACTTCTCCAGAACATACTACCAACGAAAATGGGACAGTTTTTAAACAAGTCAATATATTAAAATACTTTCGTATCTTAATAACATCAAATTGAAGATGCATCTCATAGGTGAAGATTAGACTAACAAAGGCAAATGCAACTTTCAGTAATATGAAAAGTAATTTATGCAACAAATCTGTGTGAACGGAAGTAAGAAAGTGAGGTTCTAGGTGTTTTATAGAGCCAATCATGACATTGGTAGTTAATCATGGACAATTAGTAGACAAACAGGAAAATACCTCCAGGTCACAGATATGTGGTTTTATGGAAGAATGTTAAGAACACTATGGACAGCTAAGAAGAGTAAGGAGGCTGTCCTGTAAGAAGCCAATGAGCAAAAACATCTTACTACTAGTATCAGAAAGAAGCAGTCCACTTTCTTTGGGCACATAATGAGAACAGAAAAGCTGGAATATATTGTGACAATAGAAAGAACAATAAAAAAAAAACACAGAGGGCAACAAAGACAGAAAACAGTGGACAGCTTATCATCAAGGCATATGAAAAAAGTCAACAACAGAATCGATAAACAGCACTGAGGACAACGAAGTTGTGGAGAGACATGATCATCTATGCCTGCTAGCACAGTACTTGAAGGTGGTTCCTTATCTTACTTTTACGTGTATATATATATATATATATATATATATATATATATATATATATATATATATATATATATATATATATATATATATATATATATATATATATATATATATATATTTTTTTTTTTTTTTTAAGTTAGCAAGGACAAGCACAGGAAGAAAAAAAAATTAGTAACAACAAAGACAAAACATTGAGTGACAAAGACAAACATAGAGTAACAGAAAAATATTGAGTAACAACATAGAAAAAAATAATAAAGTACCGTAACCAAAAAAAAAATTGAATAACTAAATTAAAAAAAAGAGAGTAACAACAAATAAAAAACACATGCATTCAAAATATGAAATCATGAAAACCATAATAAGTTAATGAAAGAATACATCATTATATATGTGGCACAGAAAAAGCTTACATAGCTTACATATGAACTTCTTCTTTGATCTATAGCCGCCGACCGTCAAAGCAGTCAGTGACCATCATGCCTCGTAGCGTCTTGTAGGGCAGCAACAAATTGATTCAATTTTGTTCGGTCGGCGGCCATCCTTCAAACAGGGCCTCAACTCTGGTTCATTCTTTGCATCTCGGCTTCCACAATTCTCCGCCAGGTTGTTTTTGGTCAGCCTCTCTTTCGCTTTCCTTCGGGGGTCCATAGCATAGCTGTTCTTGTAATGGTATCAGTGTCCCTTCTGAGGACGTGACCAACCCAACTCCAGCGTCTGCCAGCTATGATCGTGTGCATGTGTAACGAACAGATTTAGTGTAAGGGGAAGTAAACTGGAGTATGTTAGTAGTTGAAATAGATTTTGAGTTATAGCACTTAGTTGCTTGTTAGCTATCGAATTATTTAGAGAGTATCTCGTGATAGTTTCGAGAGACAGATTACAGACAGCGTGAAAAGCGCTGATATATTTATTCTGTATTGTTTTGAGTTGGGTGAGAGAAGCTCGCTGCTAGCCCGCAATTGTTTGTGTTGTGTGAACAGTGAGAAAGTCTCGTGACTGCTTTTCAGCGGGACGAGTGTGTTATCTAGAGTGTGTTCCGGGCGTTCGATGGAGTAAGTCGAGCCTGTGTTTTTGGGAAGTGTGAAATGCCTGTACAGTGCTGAATTTAAAATGTCGACGGATTTTTCGCTGTGGGTACAGCGTAGTATGAAACTGCAGCTTGAATTATTGTGGAAGTGTTTATAACTGCAGTGTACAGTACTTTAGGCCATGAATCATGATAGCTGCTGAGTGCAGGATTCTTTATAGTGCTGAGTTTAATAAGAGTACTTTAGGCCATGAATCATGATAGCTGCTGAGTGCAGGATTCTTTATAGTGCTGAGTTTAATAAGAGTACTTTAGGCCATGAATCATGATAGCTGCTGAGTGCAGGATTCTTTATAGTGCTGAGTTTAATAAGAGTACTTTAGGCCATGAATCACGATAGCTGCTGAGTGCAGGATTCTTTATAGTGCTGAGTTTAATAAGAGTACTTTAGGCCATTCACTGACGTTCCACTGCTTTACGGGGGTGCAACAGCATGTCCTCCTGGTTACTCCGAATAAGCAGTTCTTGGTTGCTGATGGTATTCGGCCAAAAGTTTCGGAGAATTTTCCTTAGGCAGATTGTGTGGAAGGAGGACAGTTTCGACATTTCCTTCTCTGTTACTCTCCAGCATTCCACACCATAGAGAAGCACAGAAAGTACACAGCTCTCATACAGTCTTAATTTGGTGTTTGTGCTGTACTGGGAAGACTTCCAAATGTTGTTGAGACTAGCTAAGGCTGTTCTCGTCTTATTCATTCTATTGTTAATGTCCTTGCTTGTTCCGCCGTCTGGTGTTATAGGCATCCTAGGTAAGTAAATGTGTCTGCCTGTTCTAACTTCTGGTTCCTTATTGTTATTGGCTCAGGATTGCGCACATTGAGTGTCATGACCTCTGTCTTCTTCAGATTGATGTTCAGACCAACCTGCTGGCTATACTTATTCAGTCTATCGGTTTTTTTCTTGGATGTGTTGATGTGAATGTGCGAGTAGTGCAATGTCATCTGCATATTCCAGGTCTTCCAGTGAAGAAAACGTTGTCCATCTAATTCCTCTTGGACTGCCCTCTGTTGTCTGGCGCATCACCCAATCTATGGCTGTCAAAAATAATGTTGTTGATTGTAGTGAAATTGACAGAGATACAACGGTAAAATCCCTCCAAAGATAACATTTAAGGATAAAAACATAATGCGTAGGCTGCTGATGTACATGATCGCCTAGACCGCGGGTCATCATCCTCCATAATAATTGACTTGCTAGACAGGAGGGGAACGGCGGATCAAAAAGAAAAAAAATATGACTGGAAAGGCTAAGGAGACGCAATTGGGGGGGAAACGGAGAAAAGTCACGTTTCCCAAGTTGACATAAAAAGTAAGCAACTCCACAGAAGGGACCCTAGATATGTTACGCCACAGTCATTTATTGGACGCTTTTGCGATACCAAGCTTTTGATTTGAATGGAGCGGTAAAACGCAGATGTTAGGAATATTACAAAAATTAAAAAGTAATTTTTTCTTAATATTAATGTTAGGAATATAAAAATTAGCTGGCCGGATGGCCTATTCTGAGCAGTGAACTAAGATGGTCTTAATTTTACAAACGGATAGATAATATTGAAGATAATGACAAAAGACAGTGTAGTTCACATCATCGACAGACTGTGTTGAATAAAAAAAGTGTCGCAATTTGCACACAAAAACACGACCTTGGACGCAGGTGTTCAAATTTACTTAGTATGGAGGAGAGGGTTTTTGAGCGGTAGCTGTGTCTAAATATAACTTTTAACGACAAAATTTTGGAGGGGAGAGAGAAAGGTTGGTTCAAAAACCAAGCACATTTTTTTAGAAACACAAGCAGAGACGGACAGACTAACAGATAAACATCCATACTTGACTGAAGCATGACTGAAATGACTTTATGGTAGGAAATTTGAAATTTAAAATAAACCGAGGCAGTGATTGGCCACAGACAATCATATCATAGCGCTCAGACGCGAAAGTGGGGCCATTCTTCAATAGTTGTTCAGTGATAGACACAGATTTTAAAGTGTGGTGATTCCATATGAAAGCAAGTGAAATAAATTTAGGGACGCCATACTATAGCCAGCAGCTCAGCTGAGTTTTGCTAGCAATTCTGTGTTATTTATTCATAATCTGGTAAGATTGAAATTATTTCTTTGTATATTTTGAATATTGTTTCATGTTTGAGTGATTTGATACTGCCATATCGAAATCTAGCCTTACAAACAAGTAGGGATTTGCTCTAGACCCCCCGCCCTAGTCAGGGTCTAGGGACCAACAATGTACATAAGCTCCAGCAAGGATTATGCAAGACAGATCAAGTGTTGAGAATAATGATACATATTACCTATCCTCTTTTAGGGCCGAAAACTAATAAACATTTTTCAGGATCTATGGTCTGGGAGGATCTATCTGATGTAAAACCACCATGGTAAATGTGCTGTTTGGTCAGAGAGATCTGACCTGTCTGTATGATGTGGTTGTTGTGTCACTGTTGTGTCCAGACGTGGGTAGAGAATAGATTTTGACACATGGCCCATACTTTGATTGCAGAGCTGCGAGTTTCTGTCGTCAACAAAGCAGGGTCTATTCAGTTGGTGACTTTACTCGAGTGTATCTGTGCAGTATTTGTGACAGAGACCACCATTATTGCCCGCCAGCACGGAGAGGTGGGACCACCTGATTTCAGCACCAGAGCGACAACTACCAGATGAGTGAGCCTCTGGTCTGCTGGACTTTCACCAACGCCCTTTAATTACTAAGAACCCCATAAAGATTCCCACCATTTTCTGGACACTGTGTAGTCAATATAGACAGGTGTGATGAGGCCACCCCAACAGCACAAACAGTACTATCCTCCCAAGTAGATGAATACTAGAACATTTTAATAAAACTAACTAGTATAGTACATATATATGTACACTATTGCATTTATGATATAATATTCTATGCATTTCTTTTCATAATCTCTAAATCCTTTTAAGTTCTGGTCAACCTAAAAAATTGACACAGAACAAAATAAATGTAATATACTTATATCAAAAATTTTACACACGTGAGTTAGTTCAGTGTATTTTAACATTTATTAATATTATTAGTCTTGTTAATATCTGTGGGTATATTTATAATCCATTACACCACACTACATATCATAACCCTAGACACTTTACGTAGCCACATTCATTAAAAAAAAATTAAGTGTGAGGTCGTAGTGGTAGCAAGAAAGGCCTTCTGACAATTCACCACTACATTTTATCTCAGGAGCCTTCACAGCTGGCCTCATACAATTTACATTTAGTAATAACACCATCATACAAAATCATCAAACACCACTACATTGATAAGGGGCATCCCTGTCATACTCCTGTTTTCACTTCGAAAGTTAGATTACTCAATCCAACAGTGCATGTAGTTAGAATAGAGGCTTTTTATAATGGAAACAATGCAGCTGGGAGTTCCATAAGCTCTCAGTATTTTCCATAGGCTGTGTATGCTGTCAAAAGCTTTTTCAAAATCAACAAAGTTAATGTATAGCTGTCTCTGCCATTCTGAGCATTGCTCTATGATGTTCCTGAGGGTGAAAATACAATCTGCACATCTTCTGTTCTTTCTAAAACCCGCTTGTTCTGTCCTCAGTTTATGGTCAACTGCTTTTGAAATTCTCTGGATGATTATCCTGCCTAGTATTTTACTGGGAACTGAGAGGAGAGTAATTCCTCTCCAGTTGTTGCAGTCTGCAAGGTCGCCCTTCTTGGGCAATTTGACAATAATTCCTTTACTCCACTCTGTTGGTGTTGTCTCAGTTTCCCAGACTTGTGCAAATAGTGGTTCTAATAGTTCTGCTGCTAGTTCAGGGTCTGCCTTGAATAACTCAGCATTTAAGTTATCGTGGCCAGGAGCTTTTCCATTCTTTAACCCTTTGATTGCCGTGATGAATTTTTCCTTTCATGGAATGTCTGTATTAACATCTAGATCATTTTCAGCCCCAGGAACATTCAACTGTGTCTCTGGTGGTTCCTTGTTCAGAGTTTCTCTGAAATGCTCTGCCCATCTCGTTTCCTGCCCCTGTGCTGTGGTGATGAGATTTCCTTGCTTGTCTCTTACTAACGTTATATTGTTTGCATCTCGTTTTCCACTGATAGTTTGTTATTTTATAAACTGTGCTTTGTTCATTTCTCAGTGCTGCCTCTTCTGCCTGTCTTGCAAGGTCATCCAGAAATGTCCTTTTGTTGGCACGGGTTTGACGTTTTACTTCTTTGTCCAGCTGACTGTAATGTTCACTTTATATTTCCTTTAACCTGGGAGACTTAGCTTCTGTTTTCTTTCTTTTCATTTCCTTTCTCTTCGCTGTGGTGTTTAACGTTTCTGGTGTTATCCAATCTTGTCTCTTTCTTTCCTGGAATCCCAAGCATGATTCGCTGCTTTCCTCGTATATTGTTGAAATGATGTTGAATTTCTGGTCAAAATCATCAGTCGCTGTACTTTCCTGGCTTTTGGCAATTTGATATCGTCTCTTTACATTAACCACAAAAGCTTTTCTGGTGAGGGGGTCTTTAAGTTTTGTGATGTTATATCTTTTCTGTTTGACTGCAACTGGTCCAGCTGCTCTGAGTTTCACCTTCAGTTTTGCTACTACTAGGTGATGATCACTTCCCACATCTGCGCCTCTTCTTACTTTCACGTCTTGTAATGCATGTCTCCATCTGCCTTTGATCATTATGTGATCTATCTGACTTCTGTCCCGTCCATTTGGTGATTCCCACGTTAACTTGTGCACTTTTTTGTGTGGAAAAAGTGTTCCTCCAATGAACATATGAACTGTATTTCATCAAATAATTATAGACCATTGATGGCCTAAGAAGCAACAACTGAATTGTGGTGATTTAAAGAGAATACAAGGCAAGGGAAATAAAAACAAAAAATCCAGTGACATAAAATTATTAAGTCTGTCCACATGAATGCTAGGTACACTAAAATAAACTTTCAATACAAATTACTAAATAGTATCTTAAAACTTACTGCAACTTTGAACCTTTAGATCCCAAAAAAGTGATAGGTATAATAAATTTTACTTTAAAATGTTTCAAACCTCTACCCATGTTACAAGTTATATCTCTATACCATGCAGAAGGGGCAGATAAAAAAACAAATTTCAAGCCATGCATTACCAGTATCCATACTAGTAGGTAGCAAACTAAATCACAAATCTCATGCAAATTACACTATGTTTACTGTACTGAGAGACATGGTAGCACAGTGGTTAGTGCATTGGCTTCTTCTGAGCTCGATGGTTCATAGTTCGATCCCTAGTTGAGGTGGGATTTTTTAGACCGCAAATGGCTCCAGGGTCGACTCAGCCTCATGAATTGGGTACCAGTGCAACTCTGGGAAGGTTAAAGGCAGCCGGCGTGATGCTGACCACATCACCCGTAGTCTGCAGTATGGTCAAAAAAATATGGGCCTAACGCCATATTCCCAATAAGCCTCAATAGGCATGTAACAGAATCCTTTACCCTCCTCTTCTCCCGCCCCCACCCCCCCCCGCCCCCCCCCCCCCGCCACCCCCCCCCCCCCCCCCCCCCCCCCCCCCCCCCCTTTCCGTGACACAGGAATCAGAATTGGTGCTGGACAATATTTTATAATTTCTGAAATGAACAAAGGCTGAAGAATTAACACATTTCCTGTAGATGTGAGTTTTCTTTTGTAAAATTACTTTAAATTTATAAATACTATTGTCCTGTACCATTATTTTGACGTTATCCCCCTTCACAAAATGGTGAAGAACTATCACTTTCTATAGCTGTTTCTGCATACCATAGACAACATTAAGCTAAAAACTTTCACTTTCAACCTTACTTTTACGCTAGATATGTATGATATATAATACTTCATACTGAAAACTACTACTTTCTACATGACTTTTACAAGATTACATGACGTCTGCTAATCACATAAACATTTCAAGCTGAACAACTTACTAGTTTCATCATGTTCAGCTACTTCACGGGGATCTGTAAAAATGAACGTGAAAAAAAAGGTGGTGGCACTGAAGGATGCAGCCACTAAAACAAAATTACACTTGCTGCTATAAAAATAAATATCAGCAGTGATCAGGAGATTAATTTATGAAACGTGAAAGTTACCCGAATGAGACTGTCTGCAACTATCGCGTTAAACAAGAAAAACTGTGATCTATAATTTTTTATGCATTAAAATGTGTGCAACACTAACAGTAGCAACATTTTAAACATTTATGGTCTAACATGTCCATAAAACAACACTAACTATAATAGCAACAAGAAAAACAACAGCGCAAATGGACACAACATCATGGTTAATTATATTAACTTCATTAAGGACAACAACAATAATCACAGTGTCAGTAACAGCAATGCTACAACAGTACTGAAAACAGCACCAGTAATAATGGCAGATAAAAAAAAGAAAGTCACAAAAGGTGCAGCAAAATAACAGCAACAAAGACAAAGTTGCAGCCAAATAAGAAACAACAGCAATAACATCAACTGTACTGTGTGGTTCCTGAAAGTATCTCAAGTAACAAAGGAAGAATAGGACCATAGCTCTGATGGCATGAGGATTTGCATTGAGTTAGTAACCTTATTATCATCATCATCACCCTTCAGCTCTGACCAAACTTATGCCAAGTCTTCCTGACCTGTGCCATCAGCTCAAGGTCTTTTCATGCCTTCATTGTTGTCTCCAGTTCTCTTCTCCGTGCGTTCTTTGGTGTTCCTCTACCATTCTTACCCTGAGATTACAGAGAAAGGATTGCCTGGTATTGCTATCAACAGGTGTCCAAAGAACATTCATATAACTTATAATACTGCAGTCAAACAATAACAACGACAAGTACAGTAATAATGGCAATATGAGAGGAAAGCAATAATATCATCGGAGCAACAAATAACAGCTTAACAAGTGCAGTGATAAGATAACAAAAACGATAGGTGCACTCATAATATGACAACAAAAGAAGCAACAATGAACAAGAACAGCAATAACATCAACAATATGGTAATAACAATAACAGCAGAAATGACAACAACGAGACAATAACAAATATAACAGAAGCAGAAATGTGCAAATAATAAGACTGATAATAGCAGCAATGACAACAATGAATCTCATAACAAAGATAGCAAAAGTGACTACAGTAACAATAATAAAACAACAGTAACAATAATAACGAGCTGCGTGCTTTCTGTGCTTCTCTACGGTGCGGAATGCTGGAGAGTTACAGAGAAAGAAATGTTGAAATTGTCCTCTTTTCACACAACATGCCTAAGAAAAATTCACCGAATCTTTTGGCCGAATACCATCACCAACCAAGATCTGCTTACTTGGAGCAAGCAAGAGGACATGCACACCATCATAGCTGGCAGACGCTGGAGCTGGGTTGGCCATGTCCTCAGAAGAGACCCCAATGCCATCACAAGAACAGCTATGCTTTGGACCCCTGAAGGAAAACGAAAGAGAGGCCGACCAAAAACAACCTGGCGGAGGACTGTGGAGGCTGAGATGCAAAGAATGAACCAGAGTTGGGGCACTGTACGAAGGATGGCCACCGACCGAGCAAAGTGGAATCAATTTGTTGTTGCCTACAAGACGCCACTAGGCGTGATGGCCACTGACTGCTTTGACGGTCGGCGGCTAAGGATCAAAGAAGAAGAACAATAATAACAGCATTAAAAAAATAGTAGCAATGAGACACTAACAAAACCCAAAACAACAAGACACTGTCAAAAAAAAAAGAATTTTTTTAACTAATTGCATTTTGTTTAAACTACACTGATCACCAAACTAACCATCTGGGTCTGTACAAGGAAATATGGTGGTGCAGTTTCTCCTTGTTACTGGCTTTGTGTCGATGTCACAGAAATTTTCACCCTTGTGACGACAAACTACTTCTCTCACTTGTTCTCCCCAGCCGCAAGTTACGCTGCACTGTTAGGACAGATGATTTACGACATGTTACGGCTGTGGCTATGCTTGATGTTGTAATTGTTATCGCAGTGACAAAACAAATTTGCTTTACTGGTGGCAGTGAACATGCTGAAGGTAAAAGCTACAAAATTAATAATAAAAACTCCCTCATGTTTGACAGATATTCCCTCAATAGTGTTACATAAACATATAGTGTTACATAAACATATAGTGTTACATAAACTTGTCTTTTCATAACTTAGAAAGGTCTATATATCATATATGTCATCGTCATTATTTTCCTTTTCTCTCCCTATGAAGTATGAAGCCACCATTGTAGCTGGTCCCCTTGCAGGAAGCCTGCAAGAAGAATTCACATACTCCTGCTGTGGTGGCTTCTGTGGAAATGTGTGTTACATGATGAGATTGCCAGTCTCATATTAGTCACCTTGTATGATATGCTGGATGGTGCAGTAGTTCTATTTTTTCTTTGGGCCTTCAGAGCCCCCGAGAACTAGATGGGGCAGCAGTGAAAATGGTGATGGTAAACATTTTATAGCAGCAAATGAAAAAAAAATAAACACCCAGTCATGTTTGACAGATATTCCCTCGGCAGAATACACAAGTGTTAAATAAATATATAACAGTCTTTTCATAACTTAGAAAGGTCTTTGTGTACTATTTCAGGTGTATTGTTCTTAGCACACAACCTTAAGATCAAACAAAAGAGATTGAGGTAGATCGGTCACGTATTAATGGATGAAAAAAGAAAGTTAAGACAAGCAATGGACTGGATTTCACAGGGACACAAAGGCAAAGGTTGACACAGGGGGATGCAAAAGCAACATTTGAGGCAGACTTCTAAGCAACAAACAAAAATTAAACAAAAACAAGACATAGAGAGGCTTGTGTCTGAGTTGAATATAGTTTCTAGTCTCTGCTTTATCATCTATGCAGTTGATAAAAAGTGTTGATTTTATTTGGTTAGTGCATGGTATTATGTGCACAATATCTTTAGGCAAAAATGTTGCCTGAGTATCAAGAGAACATTAACTATCTCTTGAATTATGTTGAGATATTCCTAAAACCATAAAAATATGTCTTCTATAACAATGGACAGGCTGTCACTAACATGTAAGGGGAACAAATATTTGGCTATATAAAATGGCAATTATATGCCTGGGTCTTCATTACCAAAGGATAACTTGATTGTAGCTAGTTAATCATTGTCTTATGCTTTGTACTTTTCTTGGGTATCTAGTACATTTAGCTATTTTCTATGTTTTACGTGATGAGGTTATCAGCCCTGCAACTGCTTGATCTCCATATAATTGTGCCCAAGCTTATACCCTTGAGAGGATATAAAGAAGAGAAAAGAACATGCCATAAGGAACACCAGGAAAAAAAGTAGGGGCACTTTCCCACAGTCAGTCATGACTGAATGGACTGCTACTACTACTATCAGCCTAACGCACGGCCTCATGTTAGCTGCTGCACAGCCTCGTGTTAGCTGCTGCACGACCTCGTGTTAGCTGCTGCGCGACCTCGTGTTAGCTGCTGCGCGGCCTCAGGTTAGCTGCTGCGCGGCCTCAGGCTAGCTGCTGCGCGGCCTCATGCTAGCTGCTGCACGGCCTCATGCTAGCTGATGCGCGGCCTCATGCTAGCTGCTGCGCGGCCTCATGTTAGCTGCTGCGCGACCTCGTGTTAGCTGCTGCGCGGCCTCGTGTTAGCTGCTGCGCGACCTCGTGTTAGCTGCTGCACGACCTCATGTTAGTTGCTGCACGACCTCACGTTAGCTGCTGCACGACCTCACGTTAGCTGCTGCACGACCTCACGTTAGCTGCTGCACGACTTCACGTTAGCTGCTGCACGACCTCACGTTAGTTGCTGCACGACCTCATGTTAGTTGCTGCACGACCTCATGTTAGTTGCTGCACGACCTCATGGTAGTTGCTGCACGACCTCATGTTAGTTGCTGCACGACCTCATGGTAGTTGCTGCACGACCTCGTGGCAGTTGCTGCACGACCTCATGTTAGCTGCTGCACGACCTCGTGTTAGTTGCCTCTTACAACATACCTGATCAAGCAGTGGTCCTATTCTTTCTTTGTCTCCTAAGAGACCCCCCCCCCCCCCCCCAACTAAAGGAATAGAAGACACAAATAATTCAAGAAGTGGTGTTTGTGAACAGTTACTGATTACTAAGACTTACTGGTGACCATTCTCCTGCATACCAGCGTGGACAAATCTGTGGGTTACAGGGATGTGTAATGGAAGGTTTAGGAAGTGGACAAAAGCTATCATGCAGCCACTGTTCACGTCCATCTTGCAGTGTATCCATGCACCGCACAGCACGTGTGGCCACACCGCCACCACAGCTTACTGAACATGATTGCCAAGGAAAAATTTTCCACCTGTAAACAGCAAAATTATTACTTTAGGGACATATTATAAGTACTGACAGGGATGTATTCTTTATATATTTTTGTTATCAAGTGCCATGCCTGGTGGTTGTCACTGTTGCTTAACTAAAGCTGCTGAATTGCTCTTTTGCAGCTGAGAATCTTCTTGTGTTCGGTAGCTGTTAGGTGGTGCTATATAGTGCTTGTGATTGTTGAATAATAGCAGTAGCTTTCCTCTTTCAGTGGTGAGTCCTAGGAATCTGAGCAGCACATGTTGAACTATCTCATATGGGTGAGTGTATCTGCAGCAATTAGGCTCATGTGAGGTGTTTAATTTGTTTAAGTGCTTGTAAAGTCTTGTATGTTCTCTTCTTGGTTAGAAGATTGTGCTCTGCTCCATGTGTCATAGGTTTCTGATACTGTCATATTTGTTTAGGTGGGTTATTTCTTTATACATGGCACATGCAGCAGACGATTCTCCCCAATGGTTCAGCCATTTCTCATTAAAACCGTTTTGGAGCATTAATTTAGCTGTCTGCATATTGGCTGCAGTTTTTATTTGAACCTCGCTCTGTTTTGCTAGTTTATCTACTTATTCATCGCCTAGTATGTCTTGTGTCCTGGTATCAAGTGAAGAGTGACTCATGCAATTGTTAGCAAACTGTCCGTCATTTAAGCCAACAGTATTATTTTCAGTTTTGATGTTAACATTCCAATGCCTACAGAGTTAATTTTGAATCAGTGAAGATCACAATATTTGAGGGCTTATAGATTTCTTGTTTACATTGGCTGAATACTGCTGTGAAGGTGATGTCTGTAATTTCTGCTTGGTAATTAGTACTGAATTCGCCACATTGTTCATATATTTCTAGTGTGTTACCATTTGGGTTCTTGATGTAATCTCCAAGTCCAGCATTTATGGTAGCCTTGAAGAGCTTTGTGTTAGGATAGCTGCCTATAATTTCTAAAATAGCTGTCTTTAGTGCTGATGGGATGGCGTCTGTTGTTAGTGTGCTATCCTTGAGTGTGGTTTTTATTATTGATGGTTTTTAAAGAGTAGTTTCAACTCTTTTCAGAGATAAAGAATTCAGTTTTACCAAGAGCTGATACTCAGTGACAATGGATCAAAGTCAAGTCAAAGAATTAGGTATCATTCAGCTATTTCCTGTAGTTGCCTGGTGGTACTGGCAATCATTTCTCTCCACAATCCCCTTTTTCTAGTGCTGCCTACATGTTCCATTGGTGATCTCTCCAATGCCATGCTATCTGTCAATCTAGCGTTTCTTTCAGAACCATTTTAATTATTTCTTTCTTTTGTATAATCACAGTTTTCAAAATAAGATTTGTTCAGGTGTGGTATTTCAAATGAAAATGGTGTATCACCAAAATGTCTGCCCATCATTGTCTGATATTAATCACCAATGAAACTGAAAAATTTTGCCATTTCATCTTTCATTTTAGCGACAATTTTTTAAAGGGCAGAAACAGCCTTCAAATCAGGTCTTTGATTGTGCTGACTTTTGCTTTAGATAACATATATTCCAATCCATACAAAATGGATCTTTAAAAACACAATAAACAACAAGAAGGTCAGCTAATTAACATTTAAAGAAAAGCAAATATGCAATCTTTCGGGGGAAAAAAAAAAAAAATTAGGCATTATTTGTGCTAGTGCCACATGTAGTTCCCGGGGGTTCAGAAAGAGACAGAAAGAATAGTACTATTGATCCCTCATGAATGTTGTACAAGGTGACTAATATAAGGCTGTACACGTGGCTGGCAACTTTGTTATGTAAAACAAATAGCTACAGAATTATGCATTAAACAAACCATCATTGCAAGAACATGTGAATGCTTGGTGCAGGCTTCCTGCAAGGGGACCAGCTACAGTGGTAGCTCGATAAGGAACAAACAGGAAAATAATTATAATGATGATTTGCGCTGGTCTCTGCCATAATTGAATTTATTATTTTCAATAATAACTCAAACCTGAAATCCACACAAACAGGCCATTTATGGCTCATATTTAGAACTTACACTGGAGGGCACTGCCGTCTAGAGCAAGACTTCTCCCGGCCATTGGGTTTGGGTGACCATGCACAGCGAGTGTCCAGCACCTGGTTCCCTGTCAGCTGATCACGACAACGGTACTGGTAGGTTTGCACGCCTGCTCAGTTCAAGAAATAAGCCACAGTTTGACGTCTGATAAAGTATGATATAAACTGCCAGTCCTGCTGACACTTTATATACTATTCGCTTATACCCTTAACATGAATTTTTGCTTCACTAATCTTTAGCCATCACTTGTGATTTCTGACTCACTTTCTGTCATTTTAGTATGCACTCACAAACTGTGGGTAGCTATTTATGTCTATACATATATAAGTGTGTGTGTGTGTATACATATAAGTATGTGTATATATATGTGTGTATATACATACATATCTCTATACGTATATGTGTGTGTGTGTGTATATATATGAATGAACAATGGTTGAAATGAAGTACAGTGGGGCATACGTTCAATGCGGCCTTAAAAACGAATTCAGAGACTCGGTAATAAGTGGTATGGGTTAGGAATCCAAAACCTGACCCTAAACTTAATCTTAACCCTAACGATATAAGTGGCAAATTTGGATGGTATAAAAGAACACATCCCACTGTACTTCATTTCAACCATGTAACAACATACAGAGATAGATTAAAACTAACTCATATAATATACAACTGTGAGTTCAAATGCCCGGTGTAGTAACCAGGGATCTCTGAGGAGACAGAAAGAAAGAACAGTGCTACTGCTCCCACAGGCATGTTATAAGAAGTGACAAACAAAAGTTTATAGTTTACTTAGGTCTAGTAATCTCATCATATAAAACAAACAGCTACAGAAAACATCACTGCAAGTGCATATTAATGCTTTAATGCAGGAGCTTTCAGCAAGCGGACCAGCTACATTGGCATATGTGCCAACTAGTACAGTTTACACATATTAATTGTACAGGTTTTTTGGGGGTTTTCAAATTTGTACAGTTGTCTGTACTTTGTGTAACTAATTATTTCTTTACCTAATTATTTATATATATATATTATTGTAATGCTCCGTATTGAGTTTCCTATTATATCCAACATGAAGAATTGTACCAAATGTGCTCAATACAAACAAGGAAAAAGCAGTAAACAATAACTGATGCAAAAGCATGGGCAAAAAAAAAAAATTATCTCAAAGAACAAAACGGTCGTTGAATGGCTTTTTCTGTTTTTGTATGGTTTTTTTTTTAATTTCCTGTACAGGTTTTTGGGATTTTCAACAGGTTTTTCAGTTTTTTTTAAATAGGTTTTTCATCTCCTGGGGTTGACATGAATGCACTGGTGGTTCAAAGCTCCATAAGAAGCAAAGAAAGACAATGAATGACTAGGTTAAAATAAAAATTAATTGCTGGATATAATAAATATGTGACATTAAAGAATGCTTATTTATCATGACTCTTCTTCTCCAGCTCCTTCACACAATAGCACGATTTAATTTAAAATAATTACACAATTCCGCCCTGGTAAATACCAGCAATTCTGCAAAACAGCGACAATTATTTTTTTTTTAAGGACAAAGTATCACTTTCAACCCTTGATGGGTTATAATTAGGATATATAATGTATTAAATCCAAGATAATAAAATCTGATTTCTGATACCTAAATACAGTATCTTCTCTCCCCTTCACAGTCCAAATATAGTAAATAAAAACTAAAATTGTGTGAATGTATGTGTGTGTGTGAGCCATCCCCTTTCCAAACAAAAATAAATAAAAATAAAAAAAACAAATACAAACTACAAACACGCATAAAAAAAATTCTCTCATAACTGTTGTTTACAAGGTGAAAATGGTGAGAAAGCCTGGGGGTGTCCGGGATGACATCCAATTCACAAATTATCTGCCATCATCCACATGAGGACCCCATCAGATTACCCCATATCTTCCCATCACTGATCCTTATAAATTAATTTTAGTGCTTGTTATATGCTGTTTTACTACATTGTGCAATTATCCAGGTCCATCTATTCTCAACACCTGTTCCACAGTTATGGATGAATTGCATGCCTGTAAATAATCTAATGTTGTAAATAATCTAATAATCTGTTGTTCATACTTCCCTCATTTTTGTAGGAAATGCTCTATATAATTTTTTTCTAGACACTCTGCACAGTAAGGTTCTTCTATTCTAAAATAACCCATTCCTAGTTGCAGTCTAAGAAGTTTCTTATTGCTAGGAACTTTTAGTTCTCTAGATACCCCGATACATTCTTGTTGGAGTCTTGAACAATTTATATGCATGACTGCCCTTCAGATTTCCATCCCACTCTATTGTCCATTCGTTAATTATTATTCTTTTCATGAAGTTTTTGATCTCTGTTTTACTCATCCTCACATTTATTTGGTTTCTATTAGTTCTACTTTTCTAAGCTTCTTTATCCACCTTTTCATTTCCTTCTATGCCAACATGTGAAGGTATCCAAGCTATTAGAACAGAACATCCTCTGGAGTATAGGTAAGTATTTGCCAGTAATATCTCTTCTGCTCTATCTGGTCTACTGCAGTCACGTAAGTTTCTTATAGCTTGGATAGCTGAATGAGTCTGTTAACTCTTTAAGTCCCAATCGACATTATAAAGGCTCAGGGGTTAGACGCGCTTGGCCCAATCGACTTTAAAAAGGCTTTAGTATATGTGCCTCTGTTTGAGACTGTTTCTAATTATAACTACCTACAAAGTCATTTCCGACTGCAAGTACATTCTTTTAAATACCGCACGTGTTTAAGAGTGAACGTGTTTCTGTTTTGAGATATTTATTTTAGATTTTTAAAGCGATTTTTTAAGCGCATATCCTCCATTTTACCTTGAATAACTAATCATTTTTTTTAAAGCGCATATCCTCCATTTTACCTTGAATAACTAATCATTTTTCAATGAAAGCTTTTATACTGTAGCAAAAGAGTAAAGTACATCCAATTACCTTCAGTTTCATATACAACAACAAAGTTATTTATGCATATGAACATTTTAAAAAATTATTTCCAAACAACAACAATAAAAACGCACTGGGGTGGCCATTTTTGCTTGGGCCAAACCCACTTTTTTGCTTGGGACTGAAAGAGTTAATATTGTCAATTTATGAGGAGGGTTGTTAGAGAGGATTTCAGAATTGCAACCATCTCTGCTGTAAAAATAGATGTATGATTTGTTATGATATATCCTTTCACCATTTGCCACATGGGAACATAAATACTTATCCCAGTTTGTTATCTTCTTCTTTATATCCATCTGTAAAAAGAAAAAAGGAACCCGTTACACGCCCATTGAGGCATATTGGGAATATGGTGTTAGGACCATATTATCTTGACCGTCGGCACACGAGGGGTGATGTGGTCAGCATCACGCCGGCCGCCTTAACCTTCCCAGAGTTGCTCTGGTACCCAATTGGGGCTGGGTCGACCCAGGAGCCGTTTGTGGCCTAAAAAATTCCCGCGTCATCTGGGGATCGAACCATAGACCACTGCGCTAGGAAGCCAGTGCACTAACCACTATGCTACCGCGGCTCCTATATCCACCTGTGTACACTGTAATTCTGTCCTTTAATATTTATTGAATATATTTCCTGGCTTTGTTTTTTATAGTTTCCATTTCAGTTGCTTTATTAATTATGCCTGCTAGGTGGTGGTCTGTATTTGGTTTCTTGAGTTCCCAGGGTGGTACCACCGGCTTGTATATATTACTATTATTAATTGATGCATTTAGGGCATCCAAGTGTAGTGAAGTCTGAATCAATGTCTCGGTGATCATTGAATATTATACACTGCCAAAAATCAGTGTTAAGTAACCAACCAATGAAACGCCAGCTTAGTACAAGTAGGGTCAGAGATATGTTAGGCCATTCAACATGGGACAACAAAAGTGTAGATGTTGGAAATATTTCAGAAGGCAGTGCGAGAACACAGATGGAGAGTACCTTGTTAAAGAAGGACCAGGTTTGATAAAAGGGGTCACTAGCTTTAGGCAGATATCTATATTTTCACTGGATGTGGTATAGAGCAGAAGTTATTGTGAAAAGAAGACAGTGGAGCATGAACCATGCTGTGTTTTTCCCTGTTTCGGCTGCTCCAGTGAAAAGTCTGATAAACTAGGGAACAGGATAGATATAACACATAAGGAAGGGAAATATTCCGAAATAGGATAGATATCTCAATTGATAGAGCTCATTCATGCGAGTAATATAAGCCTAGGATGGAGGAAATCCGTTACAGAATAAGGAAGCCAGAATTATTTTGGATTTTTAGTAAGGCACACCTTGCCAAAATCTATGCATTTTGCATGAATGCAGAATACTTTGGCCTAGATGCTTTTCGATACGGTGGCCAGTAACCTACATAAAGCAGTAAGGAACGAAAGGCGGACGTACTTGCTGCGAAACTCAAAAACTGCAGACATGGAGAGCAGCATCTGCCACAAGCTTCATTGCCATCTGCATATGTGTGAGCAGACTGTTATTCTTCTTCTTCTTCTTCGTTCGCCCTGAAAAGGACGGTGGTTGCGTTGTGTCTGTTTACAACGTAGCTGTGATATCTGCACCTTTCGGTCGACACATCCGACTTCTGCACGGCATTTTTTAGGACCGGGTTTGCCTTCCCATTTCGATCCACACTCGCTCAGCCAGCCTGCACAGCTGCAGACTGTTTCCAGGACCACCACGTGGAGGTGGAGTGCGGTCTTGACCAGCTCTGGTTCGCTGGTCCTGACGCAGGCAGTCAAGCTATGAGTCGCTGACTGCGGTCTCTATTGCTGCGTCTTGAGGTCCCGAGCAGACTGTTATAATTCTTAAAAGCCTATCTGTCTGGGATTGAGGGTAAGCGAGATATTAATTACAAATATATATATATATATATATATATATATATATATATATATATATATATATATATATATATATATATATATATATATATATATATATATATATATATATATATATATATATATATATATATATATACATAATCAATTTGTGCTTTATGGAAATGATTGCTTTTGTGTAAAATCTCAGTGTGCAATTCCTGGAAGGAATCCCAGCATGTGTTAGTTAAATTTATTTGTGTAATCTAATCAGAAGAAAGAATGAAATGAGATATCAACAATCATGGACATAGATGTAAAAGTGGTTTTACTGGAATATTGTGCTAGTATTTGGATAAATCTTGTTATTTATGACTGCCTCTTATGGTTAACCCCAGCTGGTCTGAACTGTCTCACTATACCTCCTGTCTGGATAGGGAGATAGTATTGGGAGCAAACTGCCACAGTAAGATCTGGAAGGAATTATTCATCATACATAGACATAAAAAGAGGTGTCAGACAAGGTTGTGTGCTGTCCCCCTGCCTATTTAATTTATACACCGAAAAAATTTTCAAACAGATACAGGAAATACCAGGACTGAACATCAGTGGAAGGTCAATAAACAACCTTATATATGCAGATGATACCGTGTTGTTAGCTGAAAGCGAACAGGAATTACAAGAACTAGTGAAGCAAGTGAACAGTATAAGTCATGAATATGGACTTGACATTAATATTGAGAAAACAAAAACTATGATAATTAGCAAAACAAACGATAAACCCACATTAAAGATAAGCGTAAATGGGAAAATCCTGGAACAAGTCAAAAGCTACGTATATCTTGGTCATATAATAACAGAAGATGGCAGATGTGAAACAGAAATCAAGAAGAGAATAGGAATGGCCAGAGCTACATTCAACAACATGAAACATATACTGACATCTAAACAGTTATCTCACAAATTAAAACTGAGAATCATAAAGTGTTATATATATTCTGCATTTCTGTATGGTGCTGAAACATGGACGATGAATAAGCATTTGGAAGAAAGAATTGCGGCTCTTGAAATGTGGATATATAGAAGAACGGGGCGTATCTCATGGAAAGAGATGAAAACAAATAAAGAGGACCTAGAAATTCTAGGTATGAAAAGAGAACTAATGAGGGAAATCAAGGTTCGGCAGCTAAAATACTTTGGCCACATAAAAAGGCATAACACCTTGCAGAAGACCATAACAGAAGGGAGAGCTGAAGGCAAACGCGCAAGGGGAAGACAGCGCGATAAGTGGGAAGATAACATCAAGAGATGGACAGGAAAGAGTCTATCAGAGTGCACTACCAAGACAAGAGACAGAAGACGTTGGAGATCCATTACAGCCAACCTTCATTGTGGAGATGGCAACTGATGATGATGATCAGTGTGATACTACCTAGGAAATATTATATTTCAGGTCATATCCTGCCCTGAGTGTCATAACAAATCTTGTAGAGATGTAGTCAGCAATTGGATGGCCGTGTTGTACCAGTGCCTTACTTTGAAAAACTGAGGCCACAAACATTGTCATCTCAACTGAATGGGAAACCCGCAGCTGTGGGGTTTTCTCAAGTCATCTTATGCTGCAAGAGTCCTAAGTGGGAGCTTCAAAAGTTAAGTGGCTCAAATTCGGGCTGCCTCATATTACATATATTTCCACACATGGCAGAACCTTATATGATGAAATTTTAGTTTGAAGGAATGTTTACGACCGGAAATTTGACTGAATAACCTGAACGGCTCCTGCACATAAATCCCGTGTGGATGGGAAGGAGCGAAGCTCCTGACCGGGTTGGAAGGAAAGTCCACTGACCCCCCAGCCTCGCAATGACATGTCATTGGGCCAAAAGAGCTGGAAAGCTCGAGTGCCGCTGGCTAGAAAAAAAAAAAAAAAACCAAGAGAATAAAGACAGTCATTATCAGTCTATGTGACATTCTTTAAATAACATTGAAGGAATAAATCAATACTAGTACAAGTGAGAGACAGATTGTAATAACAGTTATTTGTGGAACAGATCAAGGATCAAGATCACAGAAGAAAGATTGACATTGATAATTAAATTCAGTTATTTGTAAATTATTTATTGTAATTGAACCATTTTTTTATTTTATTTGATTTTGAGTTCTATTTGAATTTTCAAAGAATATCAAAAAGAAAAAAGATCACGTATATAAATAAAATTACCAACTGTATCCACAGTTTTGAGTAAATCATTTACGTTGGTTCAAGTTACTTATTTGATAATTAATTACCCCTAGTTAAGCTATAGTCTTAGGTTGGTCTGGGAGAGGATGCATCATATGTGGCCGGGATTGCACATTACCATCTCATCCAGTAATCTATACAGCCTGACTTTAACCTTTGACCTTGATACACCATTACTCTTGTCAGAGTATTTTAAGACATATTTTTTCTTTCTTTTAAGACCAGTCTCTTATCTGGCACTATCCTGGTATCATCTGATACACCTAATTGTCCATTATCTTACACACTAAATAACCTCTCGTCACACCAAGTGTACTAGTTCATCCATGCATTTCCAACCCGTCAGGTATCTACTGGTACTCATGACCCTGTTTTGAGTTGTTACTAGATACCTAGCAAATGCTGGAAAGATGAGTCTCGTCCAACATAATTTTGGTCATGTAATTTACTCCTAGTTCCTTTCTCCGAAGTTCCAAAGGAAGGACTCCTAAGGCCACCTTCTGGGCACCCCTCGATGCAGATCTGATTGCACCCACAATTGTACATAATGCTTGGTACTGAATTCTATCTAATTTAATCTTGTGACTATGTACTGCAGAGTCATATACTTTGCTTCCATAATCAATTTTGCCTCTTATGAAAGATTTACAGAATATGATCATAGTGCCTGAACCCCATCCATGACCTTTCAAATATCTTGGTAAGTTAGTCCTCTGCAAAACTCTAGCAGTCTATCTTTGTGTTAGTTCCAGTTCACTTGTTGGTCTAGTGTCATTTATGTGGTTTGGACTGTACTAACTTGTTGCCCCTGTAAGTTTATGTCAATTACCTATTTTTAACAATCCCACCTTTAATGAAGGTCATTCCTACTGTCTTATTTGCATTTAAGTGAAATCCCCATTTATTCATCCATTTATTTATGTGTTTTTGAAGATAATAATTTTGTAAGATTTTCCCCAGATATAGCAACATCATCTGCAAACTTCATTTATATCATTTACCATTATTGCAAAAATTGAAGGGATAAAACTGATCCTTGAAGAATGCCATTCTGTTGTTCACAAAGTTCTCACCTGTTATTTTTAATTTGTACTGTGAAATATCTATCTTGAAGGAAGTTCTCATAAGTATCTATACACTGTATCCGTAATTCCTATCTTTTTTTATTTTAAAGAGGGCACCTTCTCTCCAGCATTCATCATAGGCCCTAGCTATATCTAGGAATACTGTCAATGTCTTTTCTTTCTTTTGAAATCCTAATTTGATTTCATGTTCAATTCTGATTATCTGATCCATAGTGCTTCTATCCCTTCTAAATCCTGATTGAGTCTGGCTGTATATTTTATTCTTTTCCAAATAAAACTTTAATCTGTTATTTACTATGGTTTCTAACATTTTACCTAGATAAGAAGTTAAGGAAATTGGTCTGTATGAACTAGCATCATGTTCATCTTTTTCTGGTTTTAGTATTGGAATAACAGCTACAACTTTCCATGTCATGGGAATTTCCCCCACATTCCAACTTTTGTTAAACAGAGATGTTACAATTCCTAAGGTACCCTTTTGTTTAGGTTTAAGTATTTCATAGCTCTAGATATCATGTCCTTGTGCTGTATTTGTGTTTTCCTATATTTTTCCACTTCCTCCATTGTAATATCTGCATTTAAATATAATAACTCTTCTGTATTCTCAGTTACTTTTTCACGGAGTTTTGTAATGACTTTTTTTTCCTTCTATTGCTCTCATTCTGATCTAGCTTTATCATGGAGCTTTATTTTTATTTTAATGATGAAAAATATCATGTTCAACCTCTGATGGGTTATAATTAGGATATATAGTGTTTTCAATTCCAAATAAAGTTATAACTGCCGATACGGGAAAGTGGCATCACATCTGTCAAATCAGTGTAAATATGGCAAATCAAAAGTTACTAATTTTGACTATGTTAAAAAAAAGCAAACAAACAAAAATGAGATAAAACCAAACAAAAATAATATTCAGGCGGAGGGGTATAAAGGTCTGGTGTTTCCAGTTAGATATTTAATTGACTTTCACTTGCCATAAGTCATATGTATTGTAAGAGCACCATCAGACCTTCATCTTCCCAATCACTATAAATTAACTTTTGTTCTTGTTAAAAACTGTTCGACTAAATTATGCAGTTGCCTAGGTCTGTCTATTCTTAACACTTCTATATTTGTAGGTAAATTTGATGCCTGCAAATAATCTAATACTGTGATTCTCATTTGTTCATATCTCTTACATTTTAACAAGAAATTTTCTATATTATTGTCTTGAAGACATCCTGCGCAGTAAGGTTCTATTCTGAAACAGCATTTTCCCAGCTGTAGTTTGAGACGTTTCTTATTACCGGGTATTACTGGGAATTTCACGGAGCTATTATGGTAAAATCTGGCCAGTAGCGACACTTACTCAAATTACTGAGTAAAGTTGTTCTGACACTTTAAGCTTGAATTGTGTGTGATCTTAGACGCCTAAACATTACTGAATGAACAATAATGATTGACGACATCCACATAAAGAGCGTTAAGGCCCACTCAACTTCTTAAATGAATGGGCGAATGAATACTCTCCGTCGCGTTTGGTTTGGCACTTTTTTTCATTCGCGCCTTTTAATTTAAAGAATGAACGTGTCATCACTTGAAAAGAAACATAATGCGCAAGCAAGTTATGCGTTACTTTGGCCCAGACAAGGCTTTACTTTTCCATTTTTCTTTCTGCTCATAAGCACAAGATTTACACACAAGAGGAAAGAGCTGAATGAAGATTTACCTACACCGCAAGACGCGGAACATGGGGACAAGCCAATCTCGATCCACTGGTAACGTCGGTTAGTGCCATTGTTCAAACAAGAGTTGTTGCCCCCACAAACTCCGCACAAATCAAGGGTCAGAGGAGAATCAAGTTGATGATCACACCCGACAGTCTGCGATTAAACAAAAATAAATTTAAAAAACAAATCCATGAATAATTACCTGTTTTTATGCCACGATAATCAAATAACTAGACACGTGGCAAGGAATAATCTCAGCTGTCCTGACAAATGACTGTAAACGAGGGATCTCAAAATAAAGCTTAACTACATGAAACTAGTAGTAGGAGCCTAAAAATAGGAAAATGGAACGTTAGAACTCTAAACGGAGAAGGAAAGCTTGACAATCTAATATTAGAGGCAACAGACATGAAACTTGATATACTGGGAGTTGCAGAGGCAAGACTTGGATACAGGCTACATAAAAAGAGATCAATACACGCTTATACACTCAGGAGGAGAAAAACATGAAAGAGGAGTAGGAATGTAGATAAAGAAGGAGAAAAATACGTATGTGGATACTGGACACAGAATGATGTTACTAAAGATGAGAGCAAAGCCATTCGACATATCAATCTTACAAACTTATGCACCAACTTAAAGATCATAACGAGGAAGAAATAGAAGAATACTATGAAGAGCTACAACACACACTTAAACCAGTAAAATCTACAGATGTGTTGATAGTAATGGGTGATATGAATGCAAAAGAAGGACAAGGAAAATACAAGAAAATAGTAGGGCAGTATGGATTAGGGACAACAAATGATAGAGGAGAACTTATCCAGTTCTGTGAAGAAAACCAGTTGGTCAAATGTAACACCTTTTTTGAACACCACCCAAGGAAATTATACACACGGAAAAGCCCAGGAGATGTAACAGGAAATCAAATTGACTATATCATGATAAAACATATATTTAAGAATAGTGTCACAAGTGCAAAGACACATCCTAGCGCCGACATAAATTCAGATCACAATCCGGTCGTCATCACAGTAAATATAAAGCTGAAAAGAACAGGAAACAGAAGACAGGAGGAACCCCAAATAGAAATAGCAGCATTGAAACAACCAGGTATAAAACAAAAATATCTAGTCGACGTTAAAAAGAAATATCAACAGTTACTGACAGAAAGCATGGAGCAGTATAGAAGAGAAAACCCAGAAGAAAAAGCAACCACAAAATGGGAATGCGAACGAACGAACAACGAACAAACTTTATTTTCAAAGGGTTAAGAATTGGGCACGCAGGCCCGTCTGACATTCTGCCCTTGCTTAAAAACAAGCATACAATCAGCAAATGCAAATTTACTTAAAAAGGAGCTTAAGAAAAATCAAATTTGGATGACAGATGACATCTTGAATAAAATGATAGAAAGAAAGAAAGCAAAGAAAAAACACTCCAGAATATAAAACAATAGACAATGACATACGTACTATGTGTAGACAAGCAAAGGAACGGTGGATAGAAACAAAATGCAAGGAAATAGAAGGAAGAAAAGCACATGACAAGAGATATGCATAAAGAAATTATCAAATAGGTCGCGGTTTGCCCAAGGAGGAGGCTGTATCAAGAACAAAAATGGTGTAACCTTACTTGATGAGAAAGACATATCAAACAGATGGGCAGAGTACGTAAAATAACTATTCGAGGATAACAGAGGTAAAAAAAATCATCACCAGATTCTAATAAAGGCCCAAACATTCTCAGATCAGAAGTAGAGAATGCAATACATATGATACAAAAAGGAAAATCAGCAGGCATGGACGACATAAAAATTGAAAGGAAAGAAGCCTTGGAGATCTTTGGTATAGATACAATTACAGATCTATGCAACGATATATACAATACAGGATATCTACCACACGACATGAAGACATCAGTCTTTATAACATTGCCCAAAAAACCTAAAGCAACAGAATGTTCAGACTTCAGAAAAATCAGCCTGATGAGTCATGCAATTAAGATACTGCTCAAAATCATACAGGAAAGAATAAAAAGTAAGGTAGACAGCGAAATCCAAGAAGAACAGTTTGGTTTTAGCGGAATAAGAGAGGCAATATTTTGCCTAAGAATATTAGCAGAAAAATATTCAGAGGTCCAAAAAAGTATGTACATGTGCTTCATTGACTATAAGAAGGATACAGGAAATACCAGGACTGAACATCAGTGGAAGGTCAATAAACAACCTTAGAAATGCAGATGATACCGTGTTGTTAGCTGAAAGCGAACAGGAGTTACAAGAACTAGTGAAGCGGGTGAACAGTATAAGTCATGAATATGGATTGGACATTAATATTGAGAAAACAAAAACTATGATAATTAGCAAAACGGACGATAAGCCCACATTAAAGATAAGCATAAATGGGAAAATCCGGGAACAAGTCAAGAGCTACTCATATCTTGGTTATATAATAACAGAAGATGGCAGATGTGAAACAGAAAAGAAGAGAATAGGAATGGCCAAAGCTACATTCAACAACATGAAACATATACTGACATCCAAACAGTTATCTCACAAATTAAAACTGAGAATCATAAAGTGTTATTTATATTCTGCATTTATGTATGGTGTAGAAACATGGCCGATGAATAAGTAATTGGAAGAAAGAATTGAGCTCTTAAAATGTGGATATATAGAAGAATGGGGCATATCTCGTGGAAAGAGAAGAAAACAAATAAGGAGGTCCTAGAAAATCTAGGTATGAAAAGAGAACTAATGAGGGAGATCAAAGTTCGGCAGCTAAAATACTTTGGCCACATAAAAAGGCATAACACCTTGCAGAAGACCATAATAGAAGAGAGAGTTGAAGGCAAACGTGCAAGGGAAAGACAGCGCTATAAGTGGGAAGATAACATCAAGAGATGGGCAGGAAAGAGTCTATCAGAGTGCACCACCAAGACAAGAGACACAAGACGTTGGAGATCCATTACAGCCAACCTTCGTTGTGGAGATGGCAGCTGATGATGATGACATGAAACATTTTCCCCTAGCGTTGCTTTAGTTCTATCTCTCTCTTTTCTAGGCGTCTTTTCAGCCACTTTTAAGATCAAAATCGTATTTGGTAATTGTCACGTTTAAAATCTTCGACACTCAAAATCTCTGCGTTCCACTTATTGTTGAGAGATTAAGCTTTGCAGGCAGCTTCCTTTCTTGATACATTTTAATGTAATAAGCTTTGACCGGCACCGACTCAGGCGATTCTATATAATAAATAAAACAATGTAAATTATGGTGGACGTAACTCCATTAAAGTAAGGGCTTTAGTAAGGGAAATGGTTAACTGCGAATATAGACTGTTTGGTATTTGAAAGGATGTGCGTCTAATAGCGAACGGTAATGTGTCATTAAATCAACGTGTTTCTTCAAACAAACAGGTCAGCGAGCATTTTGTTTTAAACAAAGCTTTAGCAATCGCCAACTTTCTTGTCAGCTTCATATTAGGTGCTTAAACTTAATAAAGAATATTTTATTCAAAGGTGACTGTCGCTTCACGCATATGAAATCTGTTCTGAAAAAAATTAAGTCAGTTATGGCTCAAAATAGTAACAGAAGTAAAGAAAAAAAGTTTATTTAATGATCCTTTTTTTTTATTGTTACCAATTGCACCCAAAAAAAAAAAAAGCAGAAAATGAATTTCCCATATGATAAGAAACTATACAGAGCGTTAATACACGAAGTCATCTGATCAACAGAAGAGTTACTCCCATCGGACAAGTGTTTCGGACTTTGATCTTCTTTACACTGGGGGGGGGGGGGGGGGGGGGGGGGGGGGGGGGGGGGGGGGGGGGGCCCGCCACTTGGGTCATGACCCTCAAGTACCCACCCCCCTTTTTGTCGTTTTCCACCTGTGCTGGGAACTCAACCCCCTCCACTTTGGCTTCTGCTTCCCTACATTATGTTGCATCGAATAAAAGTAGATGGCCGGCCAGTTAACATTTAATTCCAGTTAACATTTAATTAATACTTTATATCGCTCGTAAATTTATATTTGCGAAAGATATGATGGGCGTATTTAATAGAACTATAAAACATATATTACAATTACTCACTAAGCGTATAAAAGTACTTTAAAGGATTTTGTTATTTTCAATCCATATTTTATTGTGCTTCTGAAAACGTCGACTTCTCTGGTACTTGTCTTTTCTTTAAACGAACAAGCTTGTATTACAGAAGTTGTCACTGCGGTATTAAAAATGGTTACCGGTGCTAGAAAATTGGTGAATAACTGCTCAGTGTCATGATATACCCATTAACCATGGTATATCTTGTCTGACGCCTCGTAGATTATTTTATTATTATAACTAGCGTGTGCTGGCTTAAACTAACAATCACTGCCAGATATGATATTAAAATGAGTGCTAGAAAAACACGAAAGCGTAATGAAGTAAAAATTCGGGCGTCGAAACGCTTAATCTGTGCAAAACGGGGACAAAAAAAAAAATCAAGTTTTGGTCTCACTGAGGACACAATGAGTGAAATTGAGACAAGTAGTGAAGTAAGCCTTTCAGATAACAAAATAGAAGTGAATTTTCGAGATATCAAGTAATTTTCTAAATGGGTTTATGCTTTCATCCCCTATCTCTCCCCCCCCACGAGATTGGCAACCTTTATCAACTAAAGCGCTACAACGTACCTGACTCTGCTCTTGAATTAGGGAAGGCAAAGGTGGCGAGGAAGGGAACTGCTCACCTCAATAAAAAGAACTGGACATAGAACGGTGAAGTATCTAACACTTTGCTCCTCTCTGTCAGTTTCTGCTATGAGACTATCTTTACCGTTTTTAATCCTCTAACCGCAAGTAGGAAGCTAAAATTGGGTTTAAAATTATCAAGGTAATTAACACTTGTTTGGTATCATGATGGTAAACACAATTAACTTTTCCTTTTTTTTTAATCTTTGGCTTTTTGGTGTCTATTTGCTATTTATTAGTACTCGTTATAACATGTCATAACTGTAGAAACAAAATGAGACATGTGTGGCACACATATATCACTTCCAATTTCATGCTTTATCTGGCACATGGCGACAGCCACGAATCCAGCCAAACGTAGCCTAATTATAATTATATTTTGTCTGTCAGTGACCCAAAACGGAACGCAGACGAGAGAATGCAGACTGGCAGATATGCGTTACGATAGACTGACTGACTATATGATGAATATTATAATGACAACAGCACATGAAGCTGACATGCAGACCAACAAGAAGAACCCCATACGCTCACACACACTGAACACCACGAAGAAAGCGTAATTGTATGAATAGGACTAAATGAGAAGTGAATTTAGAGATAGACTGACTGCACAAAGATCTCGATCTTTCGTATCTTGTAAATAATAAAGGATAATGGATACGAAAGGAAAAAAAAAGACAGAAACAAAGAAAGAAGTACAGCACTAGACAACAGTAAAGTAAGAGAAATGTAGACTTCCCATGGAATCGAACCAGGGATCATCCGAACGGCGCCATCGTCTCGCTACAAAAGTGAATCGTGAAAGAATGCACAGCAAACTTAGCACCCCAAAAAAGTGCCTCATTAGTGATGGTCATTATGACATCACTTCTCGCAACTATGGAATGTAGGATACTGGAACGAAACTTATTCCAGTACAGACTCAATCACCTCCGTAACTTTCCTTTTAACCAGTACAGGCCAAATAACACAAGTCAAAGACCGTAATACTATCTCTAGGAAATCGTAGAAGATAGATGAATATGAATAGTATAAAATATCACAGTAACACAAACAGAAGAAAGCAAAGAAGGAAACCCAGGTCTTTGGGCAATAAATTACAAACAAAAATAGAAAGAAGAAAGTAGAAAATTAGACAACAGAAAAGTATTAGAAGTGATAGGCTCACCAGGGAATCGAAAGTTTATTTATTCTTTCATATCTTAAGTTGGTGGCGAGGAACGTGAACAGTGCACCTACCCAGCATTTGCCATTAATGCACATATCATGAGCGTTGAATTTGCAGCGTGTGCCATCAAGAACTTTGGGTGCTAGGCGAACTACGGTTCGGTTCCCTTTAGGTATACAGTACAATGTGCAGGGGTTCTTCCTGTCTGTGTAGGGAAGCCATATGTACAACTTTCCTCCATAAGTGGCGTTGTTGTATGCAGCACATTGTTGTGTCCGGAAGTCGACAGAATCTGGAGAACATGGCTGAGGATATGCAATGGATAATTATCATATTATTGTTAAGTATCTTTACACGGCCCTATTCGGTCTTCATGGAATAAGATAGAATGTAGTAACGTTGATTATAGCTGAAGGACACTCGGATACTGTAATAGCGAAAATACATTTGCACGCACACACATTCAGCAGCTGCAGCAATATAGATATTTATTTATGATATATTCATAAGATTGTAAATGTATGCCCCTTAGTCATCGGATCTATTCATTTTATGAGCTTTTTTTTTTTTTTTGTCGTAAACACTCTCGTCAACGAATCATGACGATCACAGGAACTTACAAATGCATTGTCTCTTCTTTAATTCTTGATCACTTGGACAAGAAAGAAATGTTGATTTCTTTTTACTCGTCACACCTTGTGTGATCTAAGGGAGGAGATCGGAGCACTGATGGAATAGTCCGTGTGAAATGAAGGTCTTTAAAACCAAACCAAACCAAACCAATTTTAAAAAGAATGAATCTTACACACCGCACCAATCTGCACCAACCTGCACCAATCTGCACCACGTCATCATGTTCGCCAGAAGAATCGATTTGTACTAAAATCTCGAAAATAATCGTTCAAATCACAAGGGACAAATATTCTGATCGCTGATCAGTAAATCAATAATCATGTATAATGTTCATCACAAATGTTAGTAAGCTAGATTTAATATATTTATAGGATCCTACCAAATTTGGGATCGATCGACAAAAAGGTGTGGAAATATCGGATATTAAACTATAGTAGTAGCAACTATTCTGTAACATGTACATACATGCATATTCTTCTTCTTCTTCTTCGTTCGTCCTAAAAAGAACGTTGGTTGCGTTGTGTCCGTTTACAGCGAAGCTGCGATATTTGCGCCTTTCGGCCGACACGTTCGACTTCAGCACGGCATTTTTGGGACCGGGTTAGCCTTCCCTCTTCGATCCCTACTCACTCAGCCAGACTGCAGTGATGCAGCCTGTTTCCAGGACCACCACTTGGAGGTGGAGTAGGGTCTTGGTCAGCTCTGGTTCGCTGACCCTGACGCAAGCAGTCTAGCTATGGGTCGCTAACTGCATTTCTCACTGTTGATGCGTCTTAGGTCCCATACATGCATATGTGTACATACAAGGTACATACATGCATATGTGTACATACATTTAAAAAAAGGTAAAGGTAGTCCCATAGCAGCTACTGCCGTAGGGGAGTGAAGTGTTAGAGACTTGACTATACTAGGTCCAGCATTGAGAGGTGGGGGGTGACTAGTTCCCTTCCTCACTGCACTTTCCTTCTCTAACTCACGAGCAGAGTAATGTACCGATTTACAGTTGTGTAGACTGCAGCGTGACGCCCCGTATTTCGAACCCGGTACCTTCGTCGCGAGAGACTATTGCTCTAACCTAGTGTTTCTCAACGGGGGCGGTACCGCCCCCTGGGGTGCGTTTTCAAGATGTCTGGGGGCGTTTTGATGGGTCGCAACGATTGGGGTTCACTACTTCCATTCAGGGGGAAGGCGTTGTGTACATTTTTACAAGAATCAATATGAAACAATTACGAAAGATATTCCCCTTCCAATAGCTTGTAACACGATAGTTTTTATTGGCCCTGCGTCCAATGGAGTGTTTCACGGATTCCAAACGCAAAATTTTAGTACCTGGGATGTTACCATTGTCAGTAGACAGTAGGTGGAGATTTATGTACCTTCAACACTCGAAACATTCGTTAGCCTCTCGACACACCCAAGCTAACCTTCTCACTCCACTCTAGAATAATATTTTCTTCTGGAAACACATTCCCGTCAAACGTTGACTAACCCATGAACACATCACAGCCCCTTCCCTACTCTGTCCACTTCCACAGCACGACTCCCTCCCAAAACATTCCCCGCACAATCACGTGTCCCTGCCAAAAAATGAACTTGTGGTGTATATAATTCCGTACTTAAACACATATTTAATATAACTATACTCTTATAAATGTGCTTCCTCTTTTTCTTTATATTATAAGAAGAGATAACTCATTAACTGCATTGCTTTTTTAAAAGTATGGTGGAATATATGTATATATATATATATATATATATATATATATATATATATATATATATATATATATATATATATATATATATATATATATATGTGTGTGTGTGTGTGTGTGTGTGTGTGTACACGATAAAGAGCAAGGGGGTGTCAAAAGGGTGGGGGGCTTTTTAAAATATTAGTTGTCAAAAGGGGACGTTGCTACTATCAGGGTTGAGAAACACTGCTCTAACCAGTCTGTCAATAATGCGTATACATACAAACATACATACATGCATACATACACACATACGCACACATACCTACAGACAGACAGATGTAGGCCATATGTCAACCTGTATATCCCTACATAACGCTAGCAAGTCAGCGTTGATTACTAATATCATACACCACATGACAAACAACAGAACACACAATATGACTCACTTCATTATTGCACGTGTTGTATCTAAATCTCTCCCCCTCGCAGCCCTCGGCTGAGTCAAAGCTCCTGACGCATTTCCTCTCTTGGTAGGTGGCCCCTCCGTCGCACGTTCGAGAACACTCACTCCAAGAGGACCATTCACCCCAGTGATCAGAGAGTACTCCTGGCGGAATCTGGATAGGATTATCATTGGCTTATTAATTGGCAATAACGATGTTAAATTTAATCGCTTACTTTACCACGTGATGAAAAACTAATTTACATAGGGTGACCATATCGCTTTTCACAAAAAAATGACATATTCTAACTTTTTGGCGTAAAAAAAAAAGAGAACAATACAAGACAAGAAAATAGGACCAAAAAAAGGACATTAATTTCATCTACTAATGCATGACTGTGATGACTAGAACTAGTCAGAACGGTAAGAAAAATTATTGAAATAAAATGTCCTTTAAAATGTATGTTTTAAAATCGTTTTAACATAAAAAAATGAGATTTCCACATATTAATCAGTATTGATAACATTATTATTATTAGTTATTCTATTTATCTATTTATTTTTCTTTGTTTTCTTTATTTAATTTTTGTGTGGACACTATCTTTTAACAATTCAATATTTTCTTCTAAATATTCATGACATACGACACTTCTTATCAATTATATTGTATTTTGTCCAGTGACCTTCTTTCACTGAGAAAAGCTTGTTCATGCTTGTATTATGTCGAGGCACCGCAAGCAAATATTGGGCGATTATTAGCAGAGAATGAAATTCAACATTTACTGATTGTTTTACAAATTTGGTTCGGTTCTCATGTGCTAGCAACTGCATGAATCCTTCATAACTGATATTACTTTCAACAAATACTGTCGGGTTGTATTTGCTAATCGCTGATAAAGGCCAGAGTACGGGACAGACAACGAGATTGCCCGTCTGCGAATAGATTAGTTTCTGATAAAGTAATACTTTGTTACATCTGTAACACAGTTTACAGATGTGTCTGTGAGTTCCTCTGCCAGGCAATCGGATGTTTTCATACCATATATGTAAGAGATGACCTCTACATCACGCGCAAAATTTTCCCATGGAAATATTTTGAATTTCCCCACGGGACCTTAATGTTTGAAAACGATTGGCTTTTTACTTAGTAGCATAACAAACAGATGCGGGGTAGGACAGGCATATAACCTGACACGATCCAGTGTTAAGACACTGTGAGATGCACGCTTGCCACGACGACACCAGACCTTACCAGAGTTAGAATTCAGAATTGCTTTCGCAGGTCGGACAAATTCTTGGAGAATCGTGATAGACTTACAAAACAGCCCAGGAAATCTCAATCATTTTAATAAGGACACCGGGACTGAGGAAACTGAAAACTCACGGAGTCATAGAGGGAATTATCTTATTAAAGAAACGACACCCCAGGCACGTGTAAGAGGCCGATTCAAGTCTCTTTTATTCATCTGAGCAAAAAAGTATGTGAGCTAGGATTTCCGTAAGTTGTCATTTTACATTTTATATTACTAACATGTGAACTATATATATATATATATATATATATATATATATATATATATATATCTATATATATATATATATATATATATATATATATATATATATATATATATGGGAGCCGCGCTGGTGTAATGGCTTCGGCGTTGTACTGGCGACCAGGTGTTCATGGTTCAAACCCGGGCGTCGGCGTTTGAAGAAATGTTTACGGCCGGAAATTTGACTGAATAGCCTGAACGGCTCCTGTGATAAACCCTCTGTGGATGGGAAGGAGCGAAGCTCCTGACCGGGTTGGAAGGAAAGTCCTCAGGTCCCCCAGCCTCGCAATGACATGTCATTGGGCCGAAGGGCTGAAAGCCCAAGTGCCGCTGGTTAAGGAAAAAAAAAAAAAAAAAAATATATATATATATATATATATATATATATATATATATATATATATATATATATATATATATATATATATATATATATATATATATATATATATATATTACCATGTGAATATTAATATGTGAAAATTGCTAGTGGATGTCCTAGTTATTTGAGGCTGGCAACCTCAGCGTATAGAATGATGATTTCATGAACCACCACTGCCAAGGGCTGGTGATTGCTTTATTGCTAGTTTCTTAAAGAGAACTAAACGCATAAAGAGTCCCAGGTTCCACATAGAGCAGGGAGGAATAGATGAAGAAATGATGTACATTATAATTATAATACTTACAGTTTCAAAACAGTGTAAATGTCGATGTTAACATATGCACTTTAAAATTAATGGAAGTTTCAGACTTTTCAAATGTATAAACATAAATGGAAACATATTCAATTTATATTTGTGAACACTTTTCAATCAGTGGAAATGTAAATGTAAACATATTCTATATGTACTATTAACCTTTTCATTTAAATATAATGTAAAGCTAAAGCTATCCAATTTAAATGTAAAGAAAGTTTTATCCCGAGGGATTAAATTTAATTCTCATCGAGGGTAAATTCTGAGATAAATGGGATGGTAGAATAGAAGAAAGGGGACACATAAGTATGTGTCGGGAAACGCAATACTCAGGAGAGCGTTTCGTTTCTATTCTTTATCATAGTTATTGGTGGTACCAGCAGAAAGTACTATCTCTGGAACAAGAAGGGAACAGTGGCCTACGCTTTAAGACGAGGGACCAACTTTGTAGACTCTCCTTGACATTTCTGGGAAACGAGCTACACCCGACAACCTTGACCAGCGACGAGCGTGAGCAGTGTAAAAAGAACCAACCCATCAGCGGGAGCAGAAACTACTATTGGCAGCTAAGTGCAAAATATACGCTGCCAAAGTGAACTTTTTTCCATCGACTCTACTATCAATCAAATGATGAAACTTTTCTTCTAAACTATGCAATTATTTTTTAACTGTTAAAACTTGAGTGATTATTAAATTTTGTTATTTGTAATTTTACAAATTTAACTTCGATTTAATCCTTTTAAATGTACTGCATGTTTGTTCCAGTAAATTTACTACACACACACTAAACAGAGCTATACCAGAATAATAAGAATTCCACTGAGTAAATCAGAGGTGGGAGCTTAACGAGCTAAATTTAATCATTGCTTAATTCTTCACAAAAGTTGTCGGCAGGTTCTATAATTAACGTGCTCAGCCAAAGCAGCATTGTTTTCGCTTATCTGAATATCTTGTGAAAGCCCCCTTTGTGATAGAAGTGTTATTACCCTTCTATCTACATCTCTGCCAAGAGTAATCTTGTGCGAAGGTAGACACCTTTCAAATCCCATATTAGATACTCTTGAGTTTTGGCCACTGTTGGACCACTGCTGCAAAGCAGGGGAGGCAATACCGTCACAGACCTGGAGAAAATGTACCTAACAGCGGTAGCTGATCCACTTGTAGAAAGCCTGCACCAAGAATTCAAATGCTCCTGCGGCGGTGATTTATGTTGGCAATGTTTGTTACATGAAGAGGTTGCCAGCCCTATGCACCTCACATTAGTTGCCTTGTACCCCAAACGGTGTGGCGCGAGAGGATGGCAGGTGTGGCCGGAAGATTCAAAGATAATCAAGGATTTAGAGAGATTTTCAAAAACATTCATTTGCAAAATTAAATATGAAGGTCATTTCCTTATTATTTTTTTTTAAACCTGTGATATAATATGGGAAATACGTGTATATAAACCCATAGAATTTTTCAGAATTTCTCAGATTTTATTCGGTAATATACCAGTAATTAATTTTGTATCAGATAGATACAGTTCTGCATGATCTACTGTTGTGAACAGGGATTTTAAGCTGACAAATACCAAAGACCAGATAAGAAAAAGGCTTCTTTGTGTTGATGATGAGAAAGATTTTGTTTGTCTCAAATAAGACCTAATATATGTAAATGATATTACCCTACAAAAACAAGCTCACGCTTCTCGTTTAATTTGCATATTTTGTGAATAAATCATGTTTTTATGTAGCTGTATTATTTTATACTTTCTGCATGTCTCATGACCATTTTATAAAGTAGTTGTGTTCTATGTTACGAGTAAAGCACTGCTAAGAGTTGATTTTTTGTTGTTGAAGGTATTTCTTATCAATAAAAAAATTTGGTGTGGTGCGAGAAAATTTTCATTCCGAAAGTGTGGCCCAGAAAACAAATATGGGAACCACTGGCCTAGATACATGACCAGTTTGTTGAATGAGTACACGGACTACTTGCAGGGAAATCAAATTTCGCGAATGAATAAACAGGTTGTTAGGATATCATCATCATCATTATTATCAAGTACGATGTCTGCTCGCGAAAGAGATCATGTCTCTGCACAACTTCCTGTCTCCACCTGCTGTTTATAAATTCTGTTATTGACTTCTTTTTGCATGCCACGACGTCAAACGGCCCAGTATCTTCTCTCTTTGTCGTCTTATATCTCTTTCTTCCATCAGCCTTTCACAATATATTCCAGCCTCCTTCTTCTCATCCTTAAGTGGGCTGCTTCCTTCTAATGTGAGTTATAAGCTTCCTTTGGGAATTGGCCTCTTTCAGGACACCTTCACTCTTTTTAGCTGTTCATGGTACTCTGTATAATCTTCTGTAAAACCACATCTCTATGGCCTCTAGAGACTGTCCTGCTTGTTCATTAAATGTCCATGACACACTTCCATATGTTAGAATGGTTCTAAATAGAACTCTTGGGATCCAAAGATGCAGCAATAGAGAATGCAGTCAGCGACCCATAGCTTGACTGCTTGCATCAGGGTCAGCGAACCAGAGCTGATCAAGACCCTACTCCACCTCCAAGTGGTGGTCCTGGAAACAGGTTGCATCACTGCAGTCTGGCTGAGAGAGTAGGGATCGAAGAGGGAAGGCAAACCCGGTCCCAAAAAATGCCGTGCTGAAGTCGGATGTGTCGGCCGAAAGGCGCAGATATCACAGCTCCGGCGTAAACAGACACAACGCAACCACCGTCCTTTTTAGGACGAACGAGGAAGAAGGAGGAAGAAGAAGAAATAGAACTATATTTTTCACTTCCATTGACAAAAATCTCTTGCATAAAATATGTTTCTGTTTATTGAATGCTGCCTTTCCATTGGCTATTTTACTCCTCTCCTCTGAGAATTATCTTCCATCTGATGTGTTACGTAGTAATTTGAATCTATTGACTTGTTTTAAACTATTCCATTTACTTTGATGGTGCATTATGAGAACTTATTTTCTTTGAGATGATCATTACATCTTGTCGCTATTTATACAAAAATACTTTATTTTCATTTTCTGTCACTTCCATTTCATGTAACTCTTTTTCACTTGTTGTTTTTAACTGTCTTGACTAATGGATGCGAGTCATGGACAGTGACTACAACACTTAGACAAAAATGACGTATCTGAGGAAGGTGGTTGAAGTAAGAGACGTGGTCCGCAACCAGACGACACGTCATGGCCTCAAAACCCAGCTCCTGCAAAACCGAGTAGAACAGTCCCATTTACGATGGTGTGGTCATGTCTGCAGAATGGGAGAAGATCGCTACCGCGACAATTTTTATTATGGGAAACTAACAACCAGGGATCCAGACCCCCAAGGACGACCCAAAGTTCAATATCTGAAGGACCTAGGACTAGATTGGAATCAGGTCAGGAGGGAGACAGCCGATATGTTAGTATGGTGCTTTCTCTGGCAAAACTCTACACCCAAAGGTAGAAGACGAACAACTAAGTAAGTTTTTAACTGTTTACCATCAGCATTATCTCTAGTTGGTTATATTATGTCCATCAAATGATATTCCTGGCATGTTCTCTATTAGTATTATCAAACTCCATAATTCGCGCCGTGTGTACGTCGGTCACATCTAAGGGATGCAACTGTGGTTGAAAGTTAGACATTAATTGTATTGTTTCCCTTATATGTACTCTCCCGAAAATAGTAACACTCAACGAAGAAAAGTCGGTAAATAAAATGTGTGATTGTAGAACAAAACTTGAAAGTTTTTGTTAAAAACACTTTTTATCAGGGAACATTCTTTGAAACAAATCCACGCACTTTCACAAAAAATGTTGTCATCAAATAACGTTTATAAATTGAATTAAAAAATATATTACAGTTTTTGATTTACTTCCGTCAGTATTGACGGGTTATTGCTAGTCCTATATTATATATTATCCTATATATAATATCCAAGTTTTTTCTGTATGTACGTAACGCTAAGGGATGCAACCGTGGTTGAAAGTTAGACATTAATTGTATTGTTTCCCTTATATGTACTCGACCGAAAATAGTAACACTTACCAAAGCGAAATCTAATGCGTTTTGGCAAAGAGAAGTCCCAATTTAAACACACTCAAACCCTCTGTGTATGGGAAGGAGTTGAGATGGCACGGGCGTCTGGCTTCTGACCGGGTGGGGGAGGAAAGTCCGCAGGAACCTCAGCTTCACAATGCCATGAAGATGAAATTGCTACATGTCATTGGGCCGAAGGGCTAAAGCCCTGGCACCGCTGGATCGAAAACAACAAACACACACAAAAAAGAGGTTAGAACCTCTGCTCTAAAGGTTTAGCCCACGAGACATTTTGATATGCTGTCAAAGTAATTCCCGAGATCTATAAGTCTTTTATATTTGGACATGCGCCCTAATATAACCGGCTAGGTTGAACGGGACACGCCTCCCCAAAACGAGGGAAAAAAATTTTTTTTTTTTTTTTTTAAATGATATCCTGTCTGAAAGCCAGTATTCTAAAAGAACGTTTAAATATGACAGATCGCTATACACCAGATCTATTCACAAGATAAATATCAACAAAGGGATTATGGAAAGTTTCAAAAAAATCGTAATGGAGGAGCTGCTGGTTCTGAGGGAAAAGATTATGGAATTGTCTTTTTATCAACGTAAGACTTTTCTGTTGTTGAAAAAAAGCAGCTTCTCCACAAACAAAGAGACAAAGAAATTTCAGGTGTACCGTAGGTGTGGAACAACTGTTATATTATTTTATCATTGGAGTTTCTGGGATGATCTTCATTTTGGGGGAAGCAGATAAATTTCATAATACATAGAGCACCATTTAATCTTGCTGCCTCTGTATTTTTATTTTTTTAACATTGCTTTCATTTGGATTTCACATTGCTTTTATTTCATTCTCTTCATTTCTCTAGTCTCGAATCAAATAAAACATGCCCTTTTTTTCTCCATATTATTATGCTTTCTTTTTCATTTAGCCTTCCAACCCGCCTTTTTTCTTCCTCCTTGTGCACGTCTTTTCTGATTTCAATGTAATTTATTTTTTCTTTATTGATTTGACTATCACATATTCATTACTGTCCTATTGTATGGCTCTGAAACACGGGGGAAAAACAACAACAACAACCAAGAAGACAGACTGTCATAAATTTGTGCTTGCGTTGAAGAGAAGAATTGAAATGGTATGACAAGACCACCAATGTTGAACGTATGACAAAAACCAATGTTGAACGTATGACAAAAACCAATGTTGAACGTATGACAAAAACCTAGACAAATTCTGGTGGAATAAGTGATGAGAATAAGACGCTGGCGATGAACAGGACACTGAGGAAACCTGTTAATAGCAATAACAGGCAGCCGGTGTTATTGAATCCCCTGGGTAAGAGAGAGAGAGAGAGAGAGAGAGAGAGAGAGAGAGAGAGAGAGAGAGAGAGAGAGAGGGGGGGGGGAGACAGAAAAACACACGGAGAAGAGAACTTGAGAAGAAATGGTTGAGGAACACATAAAAAGACCTTGAGCTGATGGCACGGCACAGGACGATAGATCAGTTGTGTTGAAGCTCTGTGCTCCTCAGGCAGCTGAACGGTAATGATGATTCACATTATGATCTTCTGATTTCACATCATTATCTTCTGATTTCACATCATTATCTTCTGATTTCCCATCATTATCTTCTGATTTCACTATCATTTAATCATTCTTCTCTAATCTATTTCCATGTTCTGTTTTTCTTGTGATTTCTCTCCTCTGTCTTCTCTTGCTGTTTCTTCTTTTCCTCTGCCCAAACATCCTCCCCTGCTCTTGTTTATGTTTACTTCTGTAAAACAGTCGTTCATAACAATCTTCCAGACAAAAGATCACAGAATGACTCACTGAACTGACTCAGACAACCAAAGTTCTATTAGTCTGTGAGCAGATGCCTTCTCTCCAGTTACCTTTTAATGGCTCTCTTACCTGGTCTGAAGATACTACTCGATATTACTCAAGTTTTTTTTGTTTTTAATATTAAAAAAAGATATTGTTATGACCTCTCCTCTGGCATGGAGTCATAAAATGTCATGAAATTGGCAACAAGGAAAAATCTCTCCCACGCAAACGTCATTAATGTAGCTGCCACTTTTTCGTTTCTTTCTAAAAGAACAAGGCAAGAACAAGAGAGAAATGAAAGAGAGGTAGAAGAGTATTAGAGAAGATGAGAGAGGATAGAAATTAACCGTGACACAGTTTTTCAAAGCAGCGTCTGCATACTCAAACAACAAAGGTTAATGTGTTCTCTACTTTATATTGTTAGGGAAAGAGGGAAAAAAAAAAGGGGGGGGGGGGGGGGGGTCTGGAATGCGAAGAAAACGAAAAATTCAGCAGATTTCATGAACGTTTCATTTAAATAAAAAAATTATATTACTAGGTCTCTCTCTCTCTCTCTCTCTCTCTCTCTCTCTCTCTCTCTCTCTCTCTCTCTCTCTCTCTCTCTCTCTCTCTCTCTCTCTCTCTCGGGTTACCTCGAGAAGATGAGCCCAGTGAGGAAAATACAAGATAAAACCACAATCTTAAACTTTAAAAAATTTTCCACAATCATATTCAGGAAAAAAAAAACACATGGAGAAGAGAGCTGCATACAGAGGTGAAAATGATGAGGAAAACATGGAAAGAACTTGAGCGGATGGCACAGGACAGGAAGACTTGGCATGTATTTGTTGAAGGCCTATGCTTCTCGGGGAGCTAAAGGGTATTGATTGATGATTGATTGATTGATTGATTGATTGATTGATTGATTGATTGATTGATTGATTGATATTAAGGATACAAACAAAGAAGCAGAACTTTGATGATGATTTTCCTATTCGTACCCGATGGAGCAAGGAGCCACTGCTGTAAAGTATTCACATCCTCTTGCTGTAGCAACTCTGTTTTACACGATGAGATTGCCAGCCCCGTAACCACCACATTAGTCGCCTTTTACGACATACCTGAAAGAGCAGAAATCCGTTTCTTTCTTTACCTCGCAAGAGACCCCAGGCAACTGTACGGGGCAAGAAGAACTATACAACATAAATATTATTTATACGTAAGTGATGGCGCGTTTTAATCTGTTTGTTTTGGAAGGGGGGGGGGGGAATGTAATTAAAAAAAATTTAATCTAAAGAAAGAACTGTCTTTATGGCGATGGAATGAGACATGACGTTTCTGATTCAGGAGAACTTGAATCTATAGCGTTCATTAATTTTGACGTGTTTTCAGTTTGTGCAAGAAAAACAATTACAATGGTAAATATGGTCTCCGTTTACACGAGTTTTCTTCAAGTAGCAGTTTACACGAAGAATTTAACCGCGTACGTCGAGAAGTAGCTGAAAGGGGAAAAGTTGGTGAGTGATGAGAGCAACCAAGACAATGATTAATTAAATGTTAGAGAAAGTCCCGTCCAGATTATACATTATGTACTTGCTAACAGTGAATTCATTCTTCACTCGTGTACACCGTCATAAATTATGCTAATGAAATGTTTACACTTGAGAAAGGAAAGAAGCAGCAAGTATGATAAAAAGACGTAAACAAAAACCGTGAGAAGAGAGGCGGATAGAGAGAGAGAGAGAGAGAGAGAGAGAGAGAGAGAGAGAGAGAGAGAGAGAGAGAGAGAGAGAGAGAGAGAGAGAGAGAGAGAGAGAGAGCAAAACGACTTACAAAGAAGACTGGTAGAAAAGAATATCGAACCAACTCCTAGTAGTTTAACAGAAATTTACTGCTTAGATTTTCCTGTTGGCATTTTTGACTTTTTGGAGGAAATGTTACACGCGGGTAACTTTTCCCCACACTCTCAAACACAACTACCAGTATATTTTTCTGCTTGGTACAAAACAGAAAACAACAGTACTGATCCACGGGGGTATACTTGCCCATTAACAACAGCAAAACGATTTCAGACCTCGGAAAATTCTTGTTATCAGAAAATGTTTGTTGTTTTCCACACATGCCAAAGAGTTAATTCAATCCATATATGTCTGAGTTATTTCAGTGCAGGAAAAATTATATCAAAAGAACTGTTTCAAACTACAGAAAATATTCGTCATATAGATTTTAAAGATAAAAGAAAATGTACGATAGAAACAGTGGCGTAACTACCTGCTGGGTAGACCAGGCACGCCCCGGGGGGCGCTAGCACCATGTGGGCACCGGAAAGTGGTGGTCTAAAAGGACCTTAGCCTTTAAATATGTCCTTCTAATCTTCTTTGTTCCTGCGCTAAAGTAACCAGTTTCTTAAGACAGAAATAAAAGGGGCAAAAGACATGGAACGATCTTGAGCGGATGGAATAAAACAGTAGAACCTGGCACAAGTCTGTTGGGCTATGTTCCTTGGTGAGCTGAAGGGTGATGATGAAGTAGTTAACATTTTATATAGATATGCCGTATAAATGACTATAGTTGTAGAGCCCGTTTTATGAGTACAGCCGTGTTTAGTTTGCGCCCAGGGGGCCTTGCCATTGTAGACCCGCCACTGAGTAAACACAACTATTTCAGACTACAGAAATCTTAAACAAGATTTTAACATAAAATTCGTTGCTTCAAACAACCGACACCTCACAGAGGTGCTTCTGACCAAAATAAATGTATTCCATGGAGGGCTATTTTAACAGACCAGGGAATGAGAGCTATCAGTGATCAGAGAGTATTTACAACAGTAAGAGCTGGTTAGGACCATAGAAAAGTTATCCAGTGGTATTTGTTCTCCATGATATCCATTCTGAATGTGACATGATGCTAGCTCACGCAGAATCTACAGCTCACAGGTGGTCATAATTCATTCATTCATTCATCAGTCATCACTCTTCAGTGCCAAGTCTTCCTGTCACGTGCCAACAGCACAAGGTCTTTCCATGTCTTCTCCATGCCCCTCATTTCTGTCCCCAGTTCTCTTCTCCATATGTTCCTCTATCTCCTTCTGCCACTCTTACCCTGGAGATTCCAGAACAAGGACTATCTTGTAATGCTTTCAACAAATTTTCTCAATATGTGTCCTATCCATCTACAGCAACCTCTTGTCATCAGTTCCACATTAGTGATCTTGTCATAACTCTGGATTTACTTCTACGCCTGATTCATGTCTAGCAGGTTATTGATGTAACTTCCACAGAGGTCGATGTGGCAATTTCTGTTTTTTTAAAAAATCAGAAGAAGACAAGGAAGCATACAAGGAAGCAGACTCTCTGGCATCTTCAAGACCTTCGCTCAATTGGACGACATGCATTACTTTTAAGATAGAAGACGCCATACACGACCTTTCTAAACCCACAATTAGAATCGAAATACGGTTGATCTGACTTTTACAACAAACCGTTTGAAGCAATCACCTGATTTATCCTTTTTGCGCCACAAAATTATCTTTGAAAATGATTCTGCCGAAGTAAAAAATAAAGCATAAAATTGTTCATACTTCACCTCCCCAAACAAGGGGGTGTGCGTTAGAAATACAACAACGTATTGATCTTTGTTTTCAACACCCACACCCACACACATACACACAGCATATCCAATTTCTAGCAACATTATTCCGTTTACACGTTAGATTAATTCAGCGGAAGTAAACTGAAATTAAGAATTAAATATAGCATAAGAACAAATTATAGCAACGTACCCAGTATGGTGTCCGGGGATCGTTCAGGTCAAAAAAAAAAAAAAAAACGACTGTTTTCTTAGGCATGTTGTTCGAAACAATTACTTTCACATTTATCGAAAGCCTTGGGGGTCGGAGTGGCTATGAGGTATGTCGTCGTTCTAGAGGTACCGGGTTCGATTCCCTGTTGAGGGAATATAATTTATGGAAATTTTTTTTTTAGAACCAGTGGTCCTAATTATGTCATACTCCCCCCCCCCCCTCCCCCCCGTCCCCCGGGTCTCCTGGATAGTGAGATCGGATACCTAGCCTTCTCGGATAAGGGCGAAAAAATAGGACGTCCCGTGTGCAAGTTGAGCACGTTAAAAATCCCACGACAATTGGAAATCGTAAAGAGTAGGCCTATCAGGCCGCTGCCCTGGCAAAATTTAAAAAATTAGAAACCTACCCACCACAAAAATATTAATAGAATGTGTGATTCCTATACACACACATTGGGATTCTCGCCGGTGCTGCGGAGTTCGTGCATTGTGCTGAGATCCTCCTTGTGTGATCTAAGGGAGGAGATCGGAGCACTAATGGAGTTGTCCGTGCAATGAAGATAGTCCTTAAAGCCAAACCAAACCAAAAGCCTATCAAGTATCATCATCATCATCAGTTGCCATCTCCACAACGAAGGTTGGCTGTAATGGATCTCCAACGTCTTCTATCAAGTATAGTACGAGTATATGTCAATAACTGAGGAGGCTGCTGTAAAACTGGTAAGGAAATAAATAAAATGAAATGGTATGAAATCTGTTTTACAAAGTAACGGTACACATGAAACACGGGACGTTTCGGGTTTCACCCTTCTTCAGCCACAGCTACAAACAGGAGACAAGTGCAAGAATTATGCACAGGTCAAAGAAAAATACTGCAAACACATACGAGGATGAGAAACACAGACAAAATGAGCGATACTGGCAGATGAAAAATTAAACAACACAGGTAATGAGCGAAAAAAGAACAATAATAACGCAAGAAAAATTCGACAAATGCAAAATCAGAAAGAAAGAAATATCAAAACAAGAAACAAAATAATTATTTTGATTATGATCAACGAAATGTTAAAGGCGTGAAACAAGTCCTGATCAAAGTAGCAAGATCCGCGGAATAAAACAGTGAAGATCGCTGTCGTCCGGTAACGCCAATGGAAATGACCTTCACTTCTAATAATACAAGTATGTCCTTTTTATAAAACAGTGTTCTACTGTTTGCTTGCCTTCCCTACAAGAAAACATTTCTGTTAAATGTGTAATCTGTTAACAGATGGTATTTGAGCCTGCAGTGGCCGTTCTCGGATTCTTCTTCTTTTTCTTCGTACACTCTCAGACGTCCACTTGAATGTTCTCAAAGAAAGCAGTAGTCAGTTTGAAGCTATTTGAATCCCCGTAAAGCTTTTCCACGAAAGGAGCTGGCGTCGGCCATATGCGCTTTCTCTGTACCGCATATAAGGGGCAACTTTGAAGCAGATGTTCAGCAGTCATTTTATCAGTGCTACAGTTACACTGATCGGTAGTTCCTATCTTTAGCTTGTTGAATAGATGGTATCTCAATCTGTTGTGGCCAGTGCGGAGTCTGAAGATTACCACTTGTTCTCTTCTGTTGAGCTGGTAGTAAGCATCATTCTGTGTGTGACCTGGATGTTCTACATTCCATTTGTTTCTGAATCTGATTCTGATAATACTCTTTGCCTCTTCGAAAGTTATGCTTGCATCAGGCTGAGGTAGATGTGAACCTTCTTTTGCCATTCTGTCAGCCTCTTCATTGCCGGTGATGTTACAATGAGATGGGATCCATTGGATCACAACACTTTTGAATCGTTGACAAAGTTTGTGGAGCACTATTCTGAGGTCATCAAGGTCTGTATTATTTTGGCTTTTCAACGTTGCAATTACTGACTGTGCATCAGTAAAGAAAGCAACTTGTCTCTCTGTGCTTTCTTCTGTCAATATAACCTCTGCTGCAGTTTTCAAGGCCTCTGCCTCTGCTCTGAAGTTACTTGAGAATTGTGATGTTGCCATTGACAGCCTTTTTTCTGCACCAGTGCTTAAGGTCAGAAAGACACTCCCACCTCCATTTTCTGTTGCATTTGTTGCTGATCCATCTGTGCATGCATGGGTCCAGGCGTTGCGTGGGTAATGTTTCTCTATGTATTTTGTCGCTATGGATTTTCTATCTGTTGCAGTTTGGCTCTTTTTTCTTTCAATTCCAGGAATGTTTTCTATCATTTTAGGGAAACGATTTTGTTTCCAAACTGGAAGCTTGTGTGCAGTGTAGATGGGTTTAACAGTGGATATTTTATTTATGGAAACTGCTCTCATCTGTGGTTTGGTTGATTCTACAAAGTTGCTTCGTTTGAGTCTTTGCCTTCTAAGAGCATTCATTCTATGGCACATTGGGTGGTCTGTTAGTCTTTTGAATTTTTCGGCCTGTTGCTGAGCCCTGCAGTCTCTTCTATCCTCCAATGGCTGAAGGCATGTAATCTTTTCAAGTTCTTTTATAGGTGTTGACTTCATGCCTCCCGTTATAATTCTCATTGCTTGATTTTGGAGTCTGCTAATTGTATCAAAGTTTGTTTTAGCTGCTGTTGCCCATGCTGCTATGCCATATTCAAGGACTGGCCTCATTCGCCCTGTGTACAACGTCTTCAGCACTTTCTCATCTGCAACCCAAGTTGTTCCAGCAAGTTTTTTCATAAATGCCATTCTTTGTCTTGGCCTCATTTGATTTCTGTCAACCTGTTTTTTCCAAGTCAGACGGCGATCAAAAATAATGCCTAGATAGTTTGGATTTTCATTTAAATGAAGATTTCCTCCGTTTAGCACTAGTTCGAAGCTCTGAGGTCTAGTTGAGATAGAAAATAGTGTGTACGTTGTTTTATCTTAATTTATCTTCATGAGCCATGTTTTGGCCTACTCTTCCAGTGATGTTAGTGCTTGCTGCATCAGAATGTTTGCAGTATTGATACGCTCTTCAGAGATCCACAAGGCTAAGTCATCTGCAAAGGATGCATTGTGTGCTATTTGTTGAATATTTTCAGTTATGTCATTTATGTATGCAAGGAACAGTGTAGGTGACAGGATTCCCCCTTGTGGGACCCCCTGCTCTAATATAAACTTTTTACTAGTCTGTCCTTGCAACTGTACTCTGGCGGTTCTATTCTCAAGGTAGTGGCCAATCCATTTGTACATTCGCCCACATACACCACTTCTTCGCAGTTTGACTTTCAATCCCTCTTTCCATACTTTATCGAAAGCTTTTTCTAAATCTACCCAAACCACTAGTGTGTTTTTTTTTTTTTTCGTGGAAGGCGTCTTCGATTTCCTGAGCTATATATGTGATTTGATCTTCAGTGGATCTGTATTGTCTGAATCCTGCTTGTTGATGGTTTAATAGGTGTTTGCTTTCCAGGTGCCATATCAGTCTGGTATTAATCATGCGCTCCATCAGTTTTCCTACACAGCTTAGTAGGCTGATTGGTCTGTAACCATTTGGTTCTTTCAGGTCCTTGTCTTTCTTTGGTATAGGTATCAGTATAGCTTCTTTCCATGCCAGTGGGACAATTCCTCTTTTCCAACAGTAGTTCAGTACTGCCAGAAGCTTCTGTTTTGCCCTTGTGCCGAGACCTATTAACATTTGATTGGTTATTCCATCTTTTCCAGGTGACTTCTTTTTCTTTAGTGACTTTATTGCCTCTTCCATTTCTGCCATTGTCAAATTTGTCATCATATGCTCTTCAGGTGCAATCTGTGTGTTGTCATGAATCAACTGTTCATCTGTGAAGATTTTCTTCCTGTCGGCGGGGACATCAATGTGATTTGCGCTAGCAAAGTATTCTATGAATGCATTTGCAGCTTTTTTGCCTGTCAGCATATTGTCGCCGTGTTTGAGTGAGATTTATTTGTATGAGATCCTTTGTTGTTCAAGGCTCTAACCAGTTTCCATAGCTTATTGCCGTCTTTATCTAAGTTTAGATTTTCTCTGTTTTTTCTTTCCAGCAGTCTCTTGTTTTTTTTTATTTAATGTTCTTCGGTATTTTGCACTGGTAGCTGAATAAGATGTTTGCTTCAGTTGTTTGTTCTCTTTCTGCTGTGTTTCTGACCTCTGTTACTTCATCTTCGAGCCTTTGAAGTTCTTCATTCCAGTAAGGTTTGTAATTTTTTCTTGCCCCTCTGGGAATGGAATCAGTGGCTGCTTGTAGTATGGCTCTGTTTAGGCTTTCGACCACCGTTTTCATATTGCCGTGCCGTGTGTTAATGGTTTCACAAAACCTGTCTGACAACATTGAAAATTTGTCCCAGTCAGCTCGTTTGTAGTTCCATCGAGGAAGTAGTTTTACTTCCTGCGGAACAAATTCCATATTTATGACCAGCTTTATTGGTTTATGGTCACTACCTGCTAGCTGATCAAACATATGTCTGTCTATTTTGTGTATGATATCTCCTGTATAAAAGACTAGATCTGGAGTGGAAGTAGTGTGCTATCTTCTGGAGTAAAAACTGGGGTTGTCATCGGGACTGTTGATTAGGTGAAGATTTGTATCTATCTTCCAGTCCTCCACTTCGTCTCCTCTGCTGTCTGTATCTGGGTATCCCCATCTTTCAGGCTATTGAAATCTCCTACCACTACGCAATTGAGTCCTTTATTTCCATGCAGGAAAGTGACAGATCCTTGTTTGGTGGGCCATACAGATTGTAAATACGGATGCACGTTTCATTGGTTGTTATGTCCACCCCAATTATTTCAGATTGATTGTTGAGGTTCACGCATAATTCGCTGCTTGGTAGAGAATTTCGCGTGAGTATCAGAATACCTCCTTTGTGTCCTTCTCGGTCGAGTCGGAAGGCGTGGTATCCTCTAACTGAAAATCTGTGGTTGCTGTTGAGGTGAGTCTCTTGAATGCATGCAACATCTTTTTTTTTTAAATAATATTAATGAAGAAAAATATCCCGTTCAACCTCTGATGGGTTATAATTAGGATATATATTGTTTTCAATTCCAAATAATATGAACAACTGCCGATATGAGAAAGTGGCATCACATTTCTCAAATCATTGTAAATAGGGACAATCACAATTATGCTTATACGTTAAATAAAAAATAAACAAAAATAAAAAAAAAACTAAAAAAAAAAACGAACAAAATCAAGAAGAAACTCTGAACAAGAATAATATTAAAGTGGAGGGGTGTAAAGGCCTGGTAGTTCCAGTTATATACTTACTTACTTAGTCGTTCCCCTTCTACCGTTAGTGTAGAGGTTTGGAAGAGAGAGCGCCAGACTATCATATCGGCTGTCTTCCTCATGGCCTGGTTCCATTCTAGTCCTCGGTCCTTCAAAGATTGTCTAATGTTGTCCTCCCAGCGGACTCTGGGTCGTCCTGGGGGTCTGGATCCCTGGCTCTTTGTTTCCCATGCTTGTCGTGGTAGCCGATCTTCTCCCATTCTGCAGACATGGCCAAACCATCTTAGTTGGGACTGTTCTACTTGGGTCTGCAGGGGGTGGGATTTTAGGCCTTGATGTATCGTCTGGTTGCGGACCATGTCTCTTCTTGTTACTTCACCTTCCTCAGATACCTCATTTCTGAGGTTTGGATCTGGCTTTTGTGGGTTGTAGTCATTGCCCATGACTCGCATCCATATGTCAAGACTGGGACATAGGTGGAGCGGTAAACAGCCATCTTCGTTTTCTTACCAACTTCTCTCTTGCTGAGAAATCCTCGATTTATGGCCTGAAAAAGTCTCCTAGCTGCTGCTTTTCGAGTGGCCAACTCTTCTTTGATGCCTCCATTTCGGTCTATAATAGCTCCGAGGTATTTAAAGTGGCTGACCTGCTCCAGGACCTGTTCTCCCAGCTTAATCTGATGTCTTCTTTCTTCTCGTGATATCACCATGGATTTTGTTTTAGAGCTGCTTATGACCATCCTCTCTTCTCCAGCTCTTCCTTCCAGACTTGCAGGTTGGATTGGAGATGTGCCTCTGATTTAGCAATCAGGGCAACATCATCAGCAAATGCCAGCTCTGAAATACATACCTGTCTCATCTTCAAGTACCCCACTGAATACTTTCTTGTTCTCTCCTTACATGCCTTGATAACATCGTCCATGAGGAGTATGAAAAGATAAGGTGACAGGATATCACCTTGTCTTACACCAGTGGTGGTCCTGAACTCGTCTGACTTATGGTTTGCTGTTCTCACATAATTTCTGCAAGACTTGTAGAAGCTCTGTATAGCATGAATCAGAGGTGCTGGAACGTTCTTCCTTGCCAAACAGTCCCAAAGTTTGCTCCAGGGGACCCTGTCAAACGCCTTTTCCAGATCTATGAAACAAAGATGGATCTCACTCTTATACTCAAGAACCTTTTCACTCAGCTGTCTGAGTGTGAAGATTAGGTCTTGAGTACTTCGGTTTGCTCGGAATCCGCACTGGATCTCATCGAATTGTGGCTCAGCTAGACGTCGGAGTCTCTGCTCTATCCATTTATATAACTGACTTTAACAGATATTTCATTGACTTTCATCTGTTAAAAGTCATATGCATTGTAAGAACAGCATCAGACCTTCACATTCCCAGCCACTATATATTAACAAAACACTATATATTAACCTTTGTTCGTGCATGCAACATCTATATCGTCTGTATATAGACGGTTTGTTAAGGGAACTTGTTTGTTGCGAACTCCTTCCGCATTCCACTGCAGAATGTTGAGTGTTTTGTGAGCTTTGTCAGCAATTCTAGCCCTTTGCCTCTGTGTAGCCCAGCGGAACGTTATGGAGATATTGACATTTTGCTTACTATGTAACGACGTCATCATGGAGCGGCGTACGTTGTACTGTTTCGTTAGGCCTATGGCCCAGTACATCCGATTTCAACGGGCATTTATGTCAGGTTGCCTTCCTTAGACTTTGACTGTCCCCAGCCTACCTGCAAGGCAAGCAGTGTGGTCTCACTGTCTAACTGGATTCTAAAAAAAACATGTCGAAAATCACTAACGTCAAAAGTTAAGTCGCCATATTGGCAAGGGGAGATCACTTTCGATTGATGTGGATCACTCGATTTCATCTTGGCAAGGCGTAGCATGTGTCTGTTATATCTGAGTCTTGATGTTCTCTATGCCATTTTTCTTAGAACGTATTAGCTATTATGTTTTTATCTCTCCATATGATGTCCTGTCCCTCAGTTTGAAGTTTACTTCTTCCATCTGTGTGCCTTCTCATTTCCCACGTATTTTACTGTAGGCAGGATTCCACTGTATTTTCATTTTGTTGAAATTATAGCTGGTTTCCAGACAGACTAATGTATCGTTTTTATGGCTCTTTATGGCAGTTACGTAAATATTTTTTTACATAACTGCCCAAAAGAGCCATACAAACGATAAATTAGACTGTCTGGAAACATTGAAGGATGGCTGCCGACCGAGCAAGATGGAGGGAGTTTGTTGCTGTCCTACAAGGCGCCACCAGGCGCGATGGTCATTGATTGCTTTGTCAGCCAGTGGCCAAGGACCAAAGATGAAGAAGGGCAGTTACGATTGATAAGGAATCTGTGGGAAACATGTTAGTCAATGCAGACGTTTTAGTGCTTCTGCTTTGAAGTTGTTTGAAAACTGTTCAGTGGCCACTGCGATATTGATTTCCTTTCTATTCTTTAGTTTTGTGTATATGCTGCCTCCTCCATTTATTTCTTTTTTGTCTACGACATGCCTGGGGATGGAGTAGTCCAATTCTTTCTGTCTTCAGAGACCCACGGGGATATATATATATATATATATAAATGTGTGAGTCACAACGGGCTGATCACCCGTTTGCCAGTCACTTCGATTACGGAAACAACAGCAAATGGGTTGATTTGCCGTTGCCCTAAAGACGCCATTAGGCGTGATGGGAAATAATGGCAAAGAAAACCTATCTGCTGTTGCCCTAAGACGCCACTAGGCGTAATGGCCACTGACTGCTTTGACGGTCGGTGGCTAAGGACGGAAGAAGAAGAAGAAATGTGTGAGTGTGTGCATATATGTGTGTGTTTGTGTTGTGTATATGTGAGAGGGAATGTTAGTAGGTGGAGTGCGCTCTATTATTTTAATCTCAATCTCTCTCTCTCTCTCTCTCTCTCTCTCTCTCTCTCTCTCTCTCTCTCTCTCTCTCTCTCTCTCTCTCTCTCTCTCTCATCTCGTTTTCTTTAAAACCTTAATTCTTTTATTGTATAAGTATGTGCCGTATTGAAGAGAGGCGCGAAGGTCTCCTCAAGCGGAAGCCATTTCGAATCCAAAAACACACAAATGCAACAGACACACAGACGCACACACACGAAAACTGTAACCAAAGTTCTAATCATCCTACACAAATTCTATCCGCCTACGCGGTCAGAGCTTGATTTAGTGGTCGATACAATCAATGGCTGGTTTGTGGATCAGCCCGCATCCCGTGGCGATGATACAGCCGATAAATTTAACAGTATCGTCAGTCCCTGGAGACTAATTTTTTTATAGTTCTGGTCGTCATCAAGGAGTGGTCACCGTCCCTCAGGTGTTGCCGAGATAACGGGAGAACATAATTTTGTTAAGTGTCGCGGAAACTTCGAAGTTTTTGTCGACCACCTGCACTCGGTACTACGAGACCCGTGGGAGTGGAAATGTGAAAGTTGTAGAGAATGATGTATTGTGATGTTAAGAGTACTATGAGGATCTTTGGTTGGAGCTGTAAGAGTTGTAGAGAATGATGTATTGGGATGTAGAGTGCTATGAGGATCATTGGTTGGAGCTGTAAGAGTTGTTGAGGATGCTGCACTGATATAGTAAGACACCTCGAAGACCATTACTTGGAAGTTGGATCTGTAAGAATTGTAGAATGAAGAGCATGGTATAATAAGGCCTTTAAGAGTATATGGCTCTGACAGTCGGGTTTGTTTTTCGTATATATTGTTCAACCCAGGTTTTGTAGACCGGAAAGCAAAGCCACTACAAGTATGATGTTATTGAGGCCTGCGATGAAGTAATGGTAGTACTATCCTTAAAATGTATGAAAACGTAAAGTTCACAGTCAGCCGCACTTGCAAACAATTGATGACACCCATCAAGGTTATTTATTTATTTAGAAAAAGACGAACATCAATATCAAACGTTGACAAGTTAATGAATATATGAAACTCTCCTCCTTCTGTTCATAATATGTTATATACAGCTGTACAACAAAGTTCTCTTCAAAGGTTCTCAAATAATTAGTATCAACGTTAACTTCTCTTTAAGGGTTCTCAAATAGTCACCATCAAACATCCATCTGAGTTATCTGGTTGGTATGTTAGACCTGCCTATCGCAGGAGATATACATTTAGATCCCAGTTCATTGCTGCTATATATGACACGTACCTTTACTTCTTGTGTACAGTTTACATCAGTAAATTATTTAAGAAATGACTGTCTAAACTCCCTATACCAAGGTGAACATCTTGAGAATCCTTCAAAACAATCTGTTCTAAACGTTACTGTTCCTTTCTATGTGAATTTAAATACCACAGTGTTTCTCAACATCTTCTCGTCATATAACTCATCTGCAATCCTCATCACTTGTGTAGACATTACTAAACAACAGCGAACGAGAAGAAGAAGAAGAAGACTCATTAAGTACTATGTATAAGCACATCATAATTCTGCCATTCACATCACAAAATAAGGACTATCTGCATCCGCAGAGTGAAAACGTACTCTATGTGATTGACGAGTATATCTCAATAACCCATTTCACATTCCATCACTTGTATTGTCTCTTCAAATAATAATAGATCTGCATCCGCAGAGTGACACAATCTCATTTCTTCATAATCCACATCTTGAGAACCACTGTCCTAATGTTCTTTATATATATATATATATATATATATATATATATACATATATATATATATATATATATATATATATATAATATATATATATATATATATATATATATATATATATATATATATATATATATACATATAAATAAAATATTACTAATGTTTTTCTTATATCTGAAAAAATATCTACGAAAACTTTATCTCTTAAACATATCACTAAAGGTTAAATTTCTATTCTGCAAAAATCACACGACTGCTAAGGAAGTGTGTGAGACCTTCTCGCGGCTACATCTTCGATCTGAATGCCTCCAAGATAATCTTTCTAGTTCCTAAAAATGCCCTTCAAATTTTTCGTCTGGGTCAATCACCTGTACCTTTGTCCTCCTCACGAGTGGTTTACAGAGTCTATCTGAGACGAGACAAATAGTCTGAGTAAAGTCTGAGACAAGACAAAAAAATCTGAGTGAGAATTGAGAAGATAGATGAGTTATGGTGTTGAATGTGGATGGAATGAATTATAGCTATCAGGAGTAAAAGGTCAGATGATGAGTCTCACCTCCTACCGCTCAGTGACTATGTTTCAAAACTACTTTCACTCCGCCTTTGTCTTCTAGGAGTAAGGACAAATGCACGTTAGTGACTACACAACAATCAAGTACAGATAGGAAAGGATTCTGATCCGCGATTTGTGGTCTAATTTATTAAAGAGATAAACTATGGGAAAACAAGAAAAATGTCCAATCACAAACCATCAAATCATAAAAATTCGTTGAACAAAATCGAGAGACAAACAATGCTAGTAATAATAATAAGAATCATAAGAATGATCAAACTAGACTAGTACCAGTGAGCTTGGCTCTCACGTCTCAGTAATTCAAACTCCCACTATTATTGGGCTAGATATTCTACTACTCCTTTTGCATGGAACCCTGAAATAAAGATTTCCCACACACACACACACACAATATCCCGCTGACTACTTCTCTGCAACACAGCTGTTCAATCCGACTTAATGACCCAATCCCGCAGTTACTTCTAGCTCCCCCCTCACCAAAATTTATCTGAGTCCACCTCCCAAAGTTCTTCTTCGTTGGCACACTTGTGTTTATATTCTGCTTGGTGTTACAGTTGCCGGCGGATCGCCAACGGAGATATGATGACCCTTTCCTCTCCTGATGTCGGAAGAAAAACCATAAAACTATAACTCCACCACGGAAAAGAATTTTCAGGACAAATTTTAAGTCCTCTAGATGTACAGGTGTGCTTTAAATCCAGGATCTAAAGGGGTGGCGATGAATGCACTCAAGATTAAAGGCGATGGAGGCATTGAATCCACTATCTGACGCAAGTCCGTCAATCCTGTGACGGCGCGTAGCACTATGTATGCACTAGAGCTGACGATGGCTACAATGTAACAGAGCTGTGATAATGTATAGCTCTTTGACGTTGATGCAGGTGGAGCATGGGAGTTCCAGGTATTAAGTGGGGTTGGCGTAAAATTTCCCAGCCAGGGAAAACACCCGACTGTACACGAAGTAGGGTGTCGGAAAAATAAACAACTGTAGTTGGTGGGAACACCCCAATGTAAAGGGTTTGAAGATTTATCCTGCCTTTCGAGGAAGGTAAATCGGGCCGACGGCCCAGAGGTCCTTTAACTCAGTCGAAGTTAACCGGTTCTAGCAAGATTGTGAATAATTTCCCACACTAAAAGTAGCTGGCAAACTGCACAAAGATCTCTACCTCCTCACGACAAAAGTTCCAGGGACTAAAAGCAGTTAGAGACAGAAGGGGACTCAATATATATTGGAAATCGGGCCGCAGATGGCCAAAATACCTGGACGGAAAACGAAGAAAACACGATGGAACGTTTCCCGGAAGATTTCTCCTGGCGTCGCACTACAAGAAGGATTGTGTAACAGAGCGACCGCTCTTACGCTGCGTGGGTCCCAGACTTTCCCTGGACTCAAAGACACGGGGAAGTTTCCGCCGCCCAACAACACAAGTGTCTCGTCACAAAGTCACTCTTACCAGCATTAAAAGTCCTTTCATCTCCGCTGGGCACTTTCGCGGGAGCAAAGGGGAGTTAACTTGTCAGATCAAAGTGACATGCTAGCAGCGACCAAAAACTAGAAAAAATTTGAAAAATGGGCGTGCCCGAAAAATCAAGAAGAAATTGGGCTGTAGCTCCACCCTAGGTCCAAATTTCGAAACGATGTCTGTCCTCCAAAAATAACAACCAAAAATGATTGACTATAAAGGTTCTACCCCGACTCAGTGTTCGGGTTAATTTCCTTTCCTGTTGTTACTTTTAGGAAACTAATATGTGTTTTCCTATTAAGACTATGCTTTCTATCGTCCTTCAAGTCGTAAACAAATCATTTTGCAACCTTAAGATCAGAATCTCGAAAAGACTATACGTGGGAAATGTTAGTTAGTCGTTTACAGTTCCTTGTCCCATGCTACTTAGCTTTCTTGGGCAGTTTGTACTCTTTTGTTATCAGACTAACTCAATCCGGGACAATCCCGTGTTTTCAATAAATCCGTCAACTCTTCCTACAATTTTCCCACCTGCAAAAAGTCTGCAGTAATTGCTTCCCATGCCAGGACGTTAAACTGACCGTAGCCCAGCTAGCTTTCCCAGCTAATGACCGTACGTGTGTTTCGGTTCCCTACAAACGGGCAATTTCTTCTAGTCCTTCACACCATTCCCTGCCACAGGGCCCAAGTGTTGGAACTAGCGGGGTTGTAGTAATTTAAAAGTTGGGTTTTTAAGAGTAATATGATGCCCACGTGATGGAATTGTAGAGAACAATAGCTCTGGAAGATGGGTTTGGATGATGATACTGATATGAGGTTGGGGCAGAAAAATAGAGGACGTGACCACTGATTATGACAGTAAAGGTAATAAATGAGGATCAGATGTTGTGGATTAGACTGGTGTCACAATCAAGGGTTCGGGTAATACAAAAGAGAAAGGGACAAAGGAATGCATGTAGCAGAATACCTTTGAAGATTGGAAACACATTTTGAGGACCACTGGCTGATGTGTTTAAACAAATTGTATGATTTATTCATCTCTGTTTTCGTGCTCCTTACAAAGCATGGATCCACCGCTGCAGATATCCTCCTTGAAGAAGCCTACATAAAAACATATGACCTAGTAGTTTATTTTACATGATGAGATCACCGGTCCTCATATTAACAACCTCATATTATCCGCTCCTACATCATGCTTGGTCGGCCTCTCTTTCGACCAAAAACAACTTGGCGGAGAACTGTGGTGTGGAGGCCGAGATGCAAAGAATGAACCAGAGCTGGAGCACTGCACGAAGGATGGCCGCCGACCGAGCAAAGTGGAAGCAGCTTGTTGCTACTCTACAAGACGCCACCAGGCGTGATGGCCACTGACTGCTTTGACAGTTGGCGGCTAATGATCGAAGAAGAAGACATCAAGCTTGAGGGAGCAGTACTCATATTCTTTCTATTGTTCACCGGACAACATGGGGCAAAAACAAACAATAAAAGTTTGAAACTGAGGTAAAAATATGAAGGCAATTTTTTTTTTTAAATATCTTTGCCATATCTCGCTTTTCTCGTGTCGCTAATGAAGACTTTACATTGGTATGAGCTTGTCAAATACGCTCTTTGTATTTTGTTCCGCTTTGTTCGTCCTTTTTTGGGTGACAAGTTCCCTTCCTCGCTGCCTTTTCATTCCCTAACTACAGTGCAAAGTCAGGTACCCATTTACAATTGGGTAGTTTGGAGCGTGTCGATACCGTGAATCGAACTCGGCACCTGTGCCACGAGAGACCAGCTCTCTAACCACTCTGTCAATCAGATGCTCTTCACATGTAGAAAATTAAAAACTGTAGGAAACTAAATTTAGTGAGCTAATGACCGAGATCAGAATAGTTTTCTTCCTTTTAAAATTAAAATACAAGGAGACGACACGAAAAGATCTCGAATGGATGGAACAGGACTGGAAAGCTTGACACGAAGTTGGTGTCACTGAGGAGCTGAAGGATGATGATGAAAACCTACGTGTACTGTACATAAAACTTACTTACTTAGTTATTGCCCTTCTACCGTGAGGTGTAGAGGTACATAAAACTTACTTACTTAGTTACTGCCCTTCTACCGTGAGGTGTAGAGGTACATAAAACTTTACTTACTTAGTTATTCCCCTTCTACCGTGAGGTGTAGAGGTACATAAAACTTACTTACTTAGTTATTCCCTTTCTACCGAGACGTGTAGAGGTACATAAAACTTACTTACTTAGTTATTGCCCTTCTACCGTGAGGTGTAGAGGTACATAAAACTTACTTACTTAGTTATTTCCCTTCTACCGTGAGGTGTAGAGGTACATAAAACTTACTTAGTTATTCCCTTTTTACCGTGAGGTGTAGAGGTACATGAAACAATCAATCAAATGAATGCCATGAATATCTTTGACGTGTCAAATAAGTACACTTAACTTTTCATCTTGTGATGTCATTTCTTACGGTAATAACAATGGTGATAATGGGCAATGGTTACTGTGGTGATAAATGGAAATCAGGTGTAGTGAAATTGACCGAGATACAACGGTAAAATACTCCAAAGATAACATTTAAGGATAAAAAACATAATGCGTAAGCTGCTGATGTACATGATCGCCTAGACCGCGGGTCATCATCCTCTATAAATTTTGCCTTGCTAGACAGGAGGGGAACGGAGGATCAAAAAGGAAAAAATATGACTGGAAAGATTGCGTAGCAAGGCTAAGGAGACGCAATTGGGGGGGATGGAGGAAAGTAAAAAATTCACGTCCCCCAAATTGACACGAGGTACGGAAATGGACGCTTTTGCGATACTAAGATTTTGATTTGAATTGAGCGGCAGAACGCGGATGGTAGGAAAATTACAAAAATTTAAAAAGTAAATTTTCTTAATATTAATGTTAGGAATATAAAAATTAGCTGGCCGGATGGCCTATTCTGAGCAGTGAACTAATATGATCTTAATTTTACAAACGGATAGATAATATTGAAGATAGTGACAAAAGACAGTGTAGTTCACATCATCGCTAGACTATATTGAATCTAAAAGTGTCACAATTTGCACACAAAAACACGACCTTGGGAACAGGTGTTCAAAGTTACTTATTATGGAGGAGAGGGGTTTTGAGCGGTAGCTGTGTCTAAATATAACTTTTTACGACAAAATTTTAAGGGGAGAGAAAGGTTGCTTCAAAAATCAAGCACATTTTTTTTAGAAACACAAGTAGAGACGGACAGACTAACAGATAACCATCCATACTTGACTGAAGCATGACTGAAATGACTTTAGTGTAGAAATTTGAAATTAAAAATAAACCTTGGCAGTGATTGGCCACAGACAATCATATCATTAGCGCTCAAAGCGCATTTGGGGTCATTCTTCAATAATTGTTCAGTGTTAGACACAGATTTTAAAGTGTGGTGTGTTCCCATATGAAAGACAGTGAATAAATTTAGGGACGCCATACTATAGCCAGCAGCTCAGCTGAGTTTTGCTAGCAATTCTGTGTTATGTATTCTTAATCTGAGCTGTGAGTTTTCTATCGACAACAAAGCAGAGTCTATCCGGTGGGTGACTTTACTCGAGTGTATCTGTGCAGTTCTTGTGACAGAGACCACCATTATTGTCCGCCAGCACGGAGAGGTGGGACCGCAAGTTTTCAGCACCAGAGCTACAAAAAGATGAGTGAGCCTCTGGTCTGCTGGACATTCACCAACTATTGGTAGTGACTAATATCCCCATAAAAATTCCCACCAGTTTCTGGACACGGTGTAGTCAATATAGACAGGTGTGATGAGGCCACCCCAACAGCACAAACAGTAAATATCCTCCCAAAGAGATGACTACCAGAACATTTGAATAAAACTAACTATTCTAGTACTTAAATATGTACACTTTTGTATTTATTATGTAACATTCCATGCATAATTTTCATAAATTTTAAATCCTTCTTTTAAAACAAGTTCTGGTCAAAATAAAACTTGATCCAGAACAAATAAATGTAATATAATTATATCAAAAACTTTATACACGTGAGTTAGTTCAGTGTATTTTAACACTTGTTAATCTTATTAGTCTTCTTAAATGCCTGTGGGTGTATTTATAACTAACACACCACATTACACATCATTACCCTAGACACTTTACGTAGCCACATTCATTAAGAAAAAAAAAAATTAAGTGTGAGGTCGTAGTGGTAGCAAGAAAGGCCTTCTGATAATTCTCAACCACATTTTATCTCAGGAGCCTTCACAGCTGGCCTCATACAAGTTACATGTAGTAATAACACCATCATACAATACCATCAACACCACTACATAAATTGGGGTCTTGTCCAGGGATAATTAGCCCAACAGTAAAATTAGGATCTCCTGGTGGGAGAAATAAAAGTAGGGAAATAAATTGTAAAATTTCCTTTAAAATTAAAAGTGTCCCTGCAGATAAAAGTTGGTGAATCTTCACAGCCAGTAATAATTAATTAGTTAACTGGTTAGTTAGAATTAGTTAGACTATAGTCATATAGTAATTAGAAGTACTTAGTGTATTTACTGGTTAGAGATTTATCTTGTATATTATTATATTGTCCAAAAAGTATGGCAGAGCTAGCAAAGTTTAGATCAGCTGCTGTGCTCACTGCGAAGGAGATGGGGATGGATGGTCAAATTTTAATTCAATACGTAACGACTGAATGTGATAAATATATTGAACGGGAAGAAAGGAGATTAGAAAAAGAGGCTGAAAGAAAATTAGAGGCTGACAGGTTAGCTGAAGAAAAGAGATTACAAATTGAGGCTGATAGAGAAATTAAGAGGCTGCAGATTGAGGCAGAAGAAAAACGACAGCAAAGGGAGGCAGAAGATAAAAAGGCCGAAAGGGAGGCAGAAGATAAAAAGGCCGAAAGGGAGGCAGAAGATAGAAGGTTGCAGAGGGAGCACGAATTACGACTAAGGGAGCTGGAATTACAAGGCCCGGCCCCTGAAAATGGTGCCAGCCCTTTTGCCTCAGATGCTACGCCCAGTATGGGAGCCTCAAACTCAGCTATGGGGTTTCATTTAGACCATTTTGTTGAGAAAGACGATGACATAGAGGGGTACCTGGGACGTTTTGAGTTATTAGCTACTACATATGGGTTAGAGAGAGAGAGGTGGAGTTTAAAGCTATCACAGGGATTGAGGGGTGCTTCTTATGAAGTATTTGCCAAAATGAACAGAGAAGACCAAGACAATTATGACATGTTAAAGCAGGCTTTGTTATTAAGGTACGAGAAGAATGGTGAATTTTATCGTAAGAGATTTAGAAATGCCAAACTGTTGTCTGGGGAGACATACCACCAATTCTCTGCCAGACTAGAAACCTATTTGGAGAAATGGACGGCTCTGGGGAAGACCCAAGATCTTAAAGAAATGATCATGATTGAGCAATTGAGAGAGTCCATGGCTCCAGACATGAGAAAATTTCTCATGGAACAAGGTGCAGAGAAGTTGGGGGAAATTTTAAATGTTGCTGAGAGGTATCAGGCAGCTCAGGCAGAGGTAAGTGGTGCTAAGAAGAAGCACATAGACAATTTTAAAGCTCCACAGCAATTTAATAAATTTGATAATAGAGAGCAGGGAAATAAGGGTAGGACAAATTTTGAGCGGCCAAGAAATGACTATCGCGACAGAAACTCACAGTTCAATGACCAAAAGTTCAATGAAAGAAAACCGTTGAACCAAGGAAAAAGATGGTGCAAATGGTGCAAGAAGGATAACCATAACACCGAATTTTGTAGAAGGAAACCTTCAAACATTGCTGCAATGAAGTCGGGGACGCAAAGATTAAAGGTTAATCCTAAGGGACAACAGGAACCTTATCACCCCCCAGTTTGTGAAGATGTTATTTGTAATGGGGTCACCATAAGGTGCCTTTATGATACAGGTTTGGATTATGATTCAGTTGTGAAGTCTAGCCTAGTGGACCCAAGTCAGTATACCACAGAAACAGTGGAAATACAAGGGGCGACCAAGGACATACCACTCATGACACTTCCCATCGCAAGGATAACGGTGAAAACTCGCTATGTGGAAGGAGAAATCAGAGCAGCAGTGATAGATGAACCAATCTACCCTCTGATATTGGGGTGTAGATACGTCTTCTTGGGGAATCCCGAGAAACCTGTGATCATGGCGACAGTGCAGACCAGGTCACAGAAGAAGGAGGAAGAAGGTGAACCTATAAATGCTCATCCAGAGGAGATGAGGAAGGCGCAGGCTGAGGATAGGACACTCAAGCCCTGTTTTAAAAAATTGCCCAAATGCCACACACCTCCGAGCAAGGGGGAATATTTCATGAAGAATAAACTCTTATACAGGAAAGCCGGAACTGGAACAAATGGTCACAACCAGCTGGTTCTTCCCATTTCATATAGAGATAAAGTGATGGAACTCGGACATGCGATTCCCTTCAGTGGTCACATGGGGATCAGCGCCACCGGACAGCGTATAGCTTGTCATTACTTCTGGCCAGGGATAACGGAGGATATAAAAAGATATGTCAAATCCTGCCCAGAATGTCAAAGGGTAGCTCCAAAGCACTGGACTGCTCCTGCAACTCTAGGGGAAATGCCCATAGTGGGAACACCGTTTGAGAGGGTTGCAGTGGATATTGTAGGACCTCTCACTCGGACCAAGAGGAGGAACAGTTACATCCTTACTCTGGTGGACACTTGTTCTATGTGGGGAGAGGCGGTAGCCCTGCCATCAATTGATTCAAAACATGTAGCAGAGGCACTACTTACAATATTTACCCGATTAGGATTCCCGCATCAAATCTTGACGGATAATGGTTCTCAGTTCAAGGGGAAACTAACGGAAGAAGTTTTTAAGCTATTTCAAGCCAGGCACTTTCATTGTAGTCCGTACCATCCACAAGGGAACGGCCAGGTAGAGAGGTTCAACGGGACTCTCATTTCTATCCTGAGAAAGCTGGCACACGAAAAACCGGATCTGTGGGATCAATTCCTGCCCGCCGCATTGTTTGCGTACCGGGAGGTACCACATAGTTCAACCGGGATGGCTCCCGCAACTCTGCTATTTGGGAGGCCAATAAAAGGGCCTTTAGAAGCTCTATTAAGGACCTGGACAGATGAGAAGGCGGAAGAGACTGTTACCTCATCGTATCAATACGTGAACGAACTGACCACTCGTTTGAAAGCTGGATGGAAACTGGCAAATGATAATTTGAAACAAGCCAGGAAGAAACATGCAGCATATTTTAATAGGAAGGCAAAGGACAGGGAACTGGCAGTCGGAGAGAAGGTGCTGCTTTTACTACCCGGAAGCCAGAATAAATTACAAATTGGTTGGCAAGGTCCATATACGGTTCTAGAGAAGGTGTCTAGAACAAACTATAAAATTGACAAAAAGGGGAAGGAAAAAGTTTATCATGTAAACCTGTTAAAGAAGTATCTGGACAGACCACTCCAGGAAAGCACCCCCTTATTGACCTTAGCTATTGCAACCCAGATGCAAAAGGAACCACTCACCTCACATGAATACCCATTACATCCTTGTGAAACCGCAGCACAGGTAAAAGTCAGTAAGCACCTGACTAAAAATCAGAGGGAGAGAGTTCAACAAGTTCTGGAGGAACATACAGATGTATTAACAGATAAACCAGGCCATACAAATTTGCTACAGTATGACATGAAACTGGTAGACTCAAACCCAATCTGTATGAGAGCCTATTCTATTCCGTTCGCGAAGGAGAAGGCATTAAAGGAAGAAATAGATTATTTATTGAAGGAGGGGATTATTTCGCACAGTGAATCATCTTTTAGTTCTAGTGTCGTTTTGTTGAGGAAACCGTCTGGGGAACACAGACTGTGCATAGATTACAGGAAACTGAATGCTGTCACAGAAGGACAAGTGGATCCATTACCAGACACAAAACAGTTATTTGCCAGACTGAACAAGGCAAAATACTTTTCAAAAGTGGATCTTAGTAAAGGCTATTACCAGATCCCAGTGAAGCCTGAAGTGAGACCTTATTTGGCTTTTAGCACTTCGGATGGACATTATGAATTCAATATGCTACCATTCGGACTGAAAAATGCTCCGAGTGTGTTTTCAAGGATGATGCGAAAATTGTTGGACCCCCTGAATAACCCATGTATCACGAATTTCATGGATGATATACTCGTCGCCACAGAGACATTTGAAGAACACATTGAAGCTCTGGAGATGTTGTTTGATAGACTTCGGGAGGCGAACTTAACTGCTAGGCCAACAAAATGTTGTATTGGATGCAAAGAGTTGGAATTCTTGGGGCACACTGTATATCAGGGTAATATGACCCCTGATCCTAAGAACTTGGAAAAACTGCAGAGAGCACCTAGGCCGCAAACCAAAAAGGACGTGCGATCATTCGTGTCGTTATGCGGATTTTATCAGAAATACATCAAAAATTTTAACGCCATTTGTGCTCCTCTGACTGATCTGACTCGCAAGGGACTTCCAGATAAAATTATTTGGACTGCACAATGTGAATTAGCGTTCCAAGAGTTAAAGGAAAAACTCACTAGCAAGCCTATTCTCAAACTGCCTGATTTGACACAGGACTTTGTCTTAAGAACCGATGCCAGTAATGTAGGACTTGGAGGGGCTTTGTTGCAAAGATCATCTTCACCTGATGGGGAACTGAAACCAGTCGCTTATGCAAGCCGCAAATTGAATAAGGCGGAACAAGGATACTCCACAAGCGAAAAAGAATGTTTAGCATTAATCTGGGCAATAAAGAAGTTTCAAATCTATCTGTATGGTAGGACTTTTGTGGTGGAGACGGATCATCAGCCTCTCGTGTTCTTGTCTCAGGCTAAGCATGAAAACGCAAGATTGCTGAGGTGGTCTTTATTGCTTCAACCTTATCAGTTCAGTATCCAATATATCCCAGGCAAATTGAATGTCGGTGCAGATTTCCTCAGTCGGCACCCCTGTGATCAAAATTAGAGTAGTGGCAGACGTGAGGAGTAATTTTACCTATGTGTATCGCTGGTTTTGGAACTTGCCATAGGCATGTTTTCAAGTGGGGAGATGTGTAGTGAAATTGACCGAGATACAACGGTAAAATACTCCAAAGATAACATTTAAGGATAAAAAACATAATGCGTAAGCTGCTGATGTACATGATCGCCTAGACCGCGGGTCATCATCCTCTATAAATTTTGCCTTGCTAGACAGGAGGGGAACGGAGGATCAAAAAGGAAAAAATATGACTGGAAAGATTGCGTAGCAAGGCTAAGGAGACGCAATTGGGGGGGATGGAGGAAAGTAAAAAATTCACGTCCCCCAAATTGACACGAGGTACGGAAATGGACGCTTTTGCGATACTAAGATTTTGATTTGAATTGAGCGGCAGAACGCGGATGGTAGGAAAATTACAAAAATTTAAAAAGTAAATTTTCTTAATATTAATGTTAGGAATATAAAAATTAGCTGGCCGGATGGCCTATTCTGAGCAGTGAACTAATATGATCTTAATTTTACAAACGGATAGATAATATTGAAGATAATGACAAAAGACAGTGTAGTTCACATCATCGCTAGACTATATTGAATCTAAAAGTGTCACAATTTGCACACAAAAACACGACCTTGGGAACAGGTGTTCAAAGTTACTTATTATGGAGGAGAGGGGTTTTGAGCGGTAGCTGTGTCTAAATATAACTTTTTACGACAAAATTTTAAGGGGAGAGAAAGGTTGCTTCAAAAATCAAGCACATTTTTTTTTAGAAACACAAGTAGAGACGGACAGACTAACAGATAACCATCCATACTTGACTGAAGCATGACTGAAATGACTTTAGTGTAGAAATTTGAAATTAAAAATAAACCTTGGCAGTGATTGGCCACAGACAATCATATCATTAGCGCTCAGAGCGCATTTGGGGTCATTCTTCAATAATTGTTCAGTGTTAGACACAGATTTTAAAGTGTGGTGTGTTCCCATATTGTAGCGGGAGGTTATTTAAATTTATTTATTATGTAAGAGTATGCCAGTAAAGAGTTCTGACCTTACAAGTAATACCCCAGTCTTAGAAATAAGCACTGGTGTATTGTTATCATAACAATAGTCAGACTGTGAAAACCCTGGCCCAGTTGGTAAGAAGTAGTACCAGGATTTAAGGTGTCTCCTCCCTGTGACTATCTTATGATTACTTATATGCTAGGGGATAAGTAAAATGTACATTCACTGAACCCACAAAATGGAAAAAGTGAATAAATCCTCAGGTACAGTTAAAATAGTTTAATAATTACACTAATATTCTATTTCTACTAGTTGGAAAAGAGTATACACATATATATATAAAAATATTCACACAATTACTATTATTTTCTGTTTAGACTTCAAGATCTTAAATAATAAAGTTACTGAAATCACTGTTATTAGTCCTTTGAATTTAAGGATAACTGTCATCAGTTGACTGAGTTTATGTATGGTTACTTATTGTTTTCAACTATTGGCTGTTTCACATGTATAGGTGGTCAGTGTCAAACAGGACACTTATCTTTCCAATTTGATACTGCTGAAACTGTCCTTTGCTGATATCAGACTTGGTAGGCCCAACAGTAGGGATGCCAATGATCAGTTGAAGTTCACTCTTTGGGGTCCTGCACTTTTGTGGGATTGCCTCGGAGGAACTGCACCGGCTTCTGATACTGGACAGTCTGGTTTGAGTTATTTCATGGAACCTGCAACATATCAGCCTTGGCTAGTATCTGGCTAGACTTGTAGCTGACTAGCACAGATGTCAGACCAGTCAGTCATCAGATGTCACCGTTATACAATCATAGTAAGTAAGGACATCATTTCAGTGATATAGCATTAATATTAACATTTCAATTAAGTATAACTGACTAGCACATAAGTCAGACAAGTCAGTCATCAGGTGTCAGAGTTATACAGTCATAGCAAGTAACATCATTTCAATGATACAGAATTAATATTAACATATCAGTAATAAACATCATCTGGTTTAATCCGCTCCTATACATCCCTTCATATTCTATAACTTGATCCTTCCAAATCATATCAAGTACAAATTCAAATCTGATGCTATCTTAGCAACTACCCAAAATTAATACATAAAATAAATAGAGTGAGTGACCACGTGATCAGGTTGCTTTCTACTGAAACTGGCTGTAGAACACTCCAGTTTACCAGCTGTAAATGGGTACAAAGTTGTGCGCTCGAACTAGGGAAGGCAAAGGCAGCGAGGAAGGGGACTAGTCACCTAACCTCGTAAAAGCGGTATCTTCCATGCTGAAGCTTCTAACAATTTATTTCCCTATGACAATCTCTGGTCATGGGACTGCCCTTATCTTCGTAAGCGATAATGCATTTAATATCGACGAGATACAGCATTAAATATAATAAATATTTTCTATTTGGCTGTGGGGCTAGTTTTGATACGTTTTTGTACAAGCAACCATCTTCCACTAAGCACATGAATAAATCATATTAAAATAATAATACGTTATATCAATGAATATTATACAGGCATATTTTGTGAATTCTAAATGAACCTGTAATACAAAATAAAAGAAATTATTATACAGGATAGCTATCGTAAATTCGCTTACCCTCAGACTCCAGACACTTAGACTGAAATTTTCTGGCGATCCGCTCACACTTCAGATGGATTTAGAGTCGTGGCGTTATCTGCCCTCAGTCTTGTCTCAACCTCTTGCGTTGTGTATCTCTCTCAGTTTACCGATCCGCTTTAAATACGTATAGCGCGGACGTATCGGAGAGTACCGACGTCACAGCTTAAACCTAACCTGAAAAAATCCTTCCCGAACCGTGATTTCAGCCGATCTGTGCGTCGACTGAAATTTTGCCTTTCTCATTCTCAGCATATATAATATCCATATTGTTCCATCTTATCTAGTTTTATACAGCTGATAAAACTCTATCTTCCTATCCATGTAAATTCCCAAACTGTTATATGTGGATTTTAATATTTCGAACAGAAGTGGGTCTACCAGCTGTTAGCGTAACTGTGGGCAGCCGAAATACGCATATATCTCCGAAAATGAGAACTTCCTACCGTTCCTTCTTATATGCAGTTATACACAATCCTTCCCTGTACTGAAATGTAAAATCCTTTTCATACGGATTCCCTTCTGTTGTTATTTATCGTTGGCGATTTCCTCTGTCCGATACACATTTCGCTGATACGCCGCCATTTTGAAAGCGGTCACTCGATCGTAGATGGGTTTATAAATCTAACTGAACTCATTTGCAATGACTTGAAACCAATTTCGCGACACATATGAAAGACAGTGAATAAATTTAGGGACGCCATACTATAGCCAGCAGCTCAGCTGAGTTTTGCTAGCAATTCTGTGTTATGTATTCTTAATCTGAGCTGTGAGTTTTCTATCGACAACAAAGCAGAGTCTATCCGGTGGGTGACTTTACTCGAGTGTATCTGTGCAGTTCTTGTGACAGAGACCACCATTATTGTCCGCCAGCACGGAGAGGTGGGACCGCAAGTTTTCAGCACCAGAGCTACAAAAAGATGAGTGAGCCTCTGGTCTGCTGGACATTCACCAACTATTGGTAGTGACTAATATCCCCATAAAAATTCCCACCAGTTTCTGGACACGGTGTAGTCAATATAGACAGGTGTGATGAGGCCACCCCAACAGCACAAACAGTAAATATCCTCCCAAAGAGATGACTACCAGAACATTTGAATAAAACTAACTATTCTAGTACTTAATTATGTACACTTTTGTATTTATTATGTAACATTCCATGCATAATTTTCATAAATTTTAAATCCTTCTTTTAAAACAAGTTCTGGTCAAAATAAAACTTGATCCAGAACAAATAAATGTAATATAATTATATCAAAAACTTTATACACGTGAGTTAGTTCAGTGTATTTTAACACTTGTTAATCTTATTAGTCTTCTTAAATGCCTGTGGGTGTATTTATAACTAACACACCACATTACACATCATTACCCTAGACACTTTACGTAGCCACATTCATTAAGAAAAAAAAAATTAAGTGTGAGGTCGTAGTGGTAGCAAGAAAGGCCTTCTGATAATTCTCAACCACATTTTATCTCAGGAGCCTTCACAGCTGGCCTCATACAAGTTACATGTAGTAATAACACCATCATACAATACCATCAACACCACAACATCAGGGCCGGACCAAAGGGTTTTTCAAGGTAGTGCAGGTCTCGTGATGACGACTCTTCCCCCCCCCCCCCCTTCCTATTGCATTACTTTATTATACTTTTACGAGACTCATTTTCTAGCTATTGAGATGGATCCCACTGTAATTTCCGCAATGGGATGTTCACTGTAGCATTTTACAAAAACATAATACGCTATGTTTTTAACAATCTTATGGTCGGTAATTTTAAAAAAATCATTTTGAAGTAAAGATGGGCTCTCATTGTGCTATTTGTAGAGGGATAATTTGATATGGTAGATGGTTTAGATCTATCTTCCCTCTACGAGTTCATTTAGAGTCCTCAGTAGCTGGATTTTAGTGTCCAGCCTGTCTAGGGTATAATTTTCATTAGGCCTTTCAGTCCAACCTTTTGAACAGTCTTCAAAACGTAAAGCTAGTCTTCAACAGTAGAAAACTCCATAATGCCTGGTTGACGTTTAGACAACATTTAGTTTATTACACGACGTAGCTCCTAATTGAAGGCATCCATAAAAATAGTCAATTGCAATCTCTAGCCAGTCCATAAGATCAGTCTATCGTCACGTAGACTACGGAAACAATGTCAGAGGCATATTGCTGAAATATTTAATATATAGTTCCACACACATTCCTCTCCGTTCAGCAATGACTTGTCCGTTTAAATATCATCAAGCTTAGGCTCCAACTGTAGGACGACCTAGCTGATATATATGATAAAACTCTGTAACAAGAGTACACTATCTGGAGCTCGTCCAAAACACGTCTTTTTCACACGGAGAATACACAGCGAAAGAGGCCGACTTCAAGATCGAATCTTCGACCTAAAGCCGGCAAAGGATCGTCTGCTCGAAAACAGCAGACTATATGACGTACTTCCGGGGTAGTCTGGGCAACGCTCATCAACAAGGAAATGAGTACATAAACCCTGTCGAGTGCGATAGAGCCTGTTATGATTTTACACATAACACTGTTGTTGAAAAAAAATATATAAAAAATAACATGAACATGAATTAATCGAAAACATATATTTTAGAAGTGAAATCATCGTAAACGTAAAAATAATTCGTACTTTAAACCCCGAAACAATCCAACTTCAATTGTTAGTTTAACATTTTAATTTTTTGTAAATATATTTTGGCGCCCCCTCCCCCAGACGGCACCCGGTGCGACCGCATCACCCAAAAACCACCCCTTGGTTTGGTTTGGGTTTGAAGGACCATCTTCACTGTATGTGTACAACTCCATCAGTGCTCCGATTTCCTCTCTTAGATCACACAAGAAGGATCTCAGCACAGTGCACGAACTATGTAGCACCGACGATGATCCCAATGTGTGTATACAGGAATCACATATTCTATAAATATTTTTGTGGTGGGTAGGTTTCCTTTCTCTTTACGATTTCCAACTGCCGAGTGATTTTTAACGTGCGCAACTCGCACAAGGGGATATCCTTTTTTTTCGCCCTTATCGGAGAAGTCTAGGCATCCGATCTCATTACTCAGGAGATCAGGGTAGAGTATGGCATCATTCGGTGGGATCGAACCCGGTAACTTCAGAATTAGAGGCGGACTCCATATTTCTTAGCCCCTCCGACCCCTCAAAGAGATGAATTTAATAGTGTTATAGTTTGCGGCGGTTATAATTTGCGGCGGTTGATTGTAATTACTCATTGTCCACACACACCCTTCACAGCCGTGTATTTTTATTTCCGTTTGAGTGTAAATCTGACGATAATCCAGTTAAATTTCAATGCACTATCACCAACGAATATCCACCTCCATTTACACTTGTCAGACACGGATGTACGATACTTTTGTATTAGAAACAAACGTAACACTAACCGCTAAACGTTGGGAAGACAGGATAATCTCAAGCCCGACGGCACGTGAATAGGTTCACTACAAAAGACAGGGTGATGGTGCGGAGTTGCCGGTAAGAGATACCCTTGATGTCGGAGTGCGCGAAACTGGGTGATATCTGGCTAACCAGGGGAGGCCCCGGCGGTGTTTCTTATTTCGTTCGTTAGCACGTAGTTTACTGGGGTCACAAATATTTTAGCCCATAGCCTCGCAAGTAATAAAGAAGCTCTGGAATTCTGAACTTGGATTTACTTCCAGGGTCATCAGTCAATGCGTCAATGAAATCTGATCGCAGAATTCGCTGAATTTAAACGTGTGATTAAGCGGTCATATTTTATGCAACAATTCTTGTCAGTGGATTGAAGAGAGTTCTTCAATGTTTCATCGAACCCATCCTTACATACAGAAGTGAGTCATGGACAATTAGTAAACAAGTAGGAAACGCAATAGAGGCCACAGAGACTGGGGTTTTACTGAAGAATGTTAAAAATACCATGCACAGCTAAAAAAGAGTAATGAGGATGACCTGGAGGAGGCCAACACACAAAGGAAGCTTATTACTCATGTCAGAAGGAAGCAAGCCACTTTCTGTGGGCATGTTATGAGAAGAGGTCAACGACAGAACAGATAAACAGTACTAGCGACAGGACGTTGTGGAGAAACATGATCTTCTACGTCATCGGGCATTTTATTTGATGATGATGATGACGATTAAGCGGAAAAATACTAATAGTTGAGTGGGCCCAACACATGATGATAAATCGTTTATGGCTGTCACCGATAACAATTTAGGACAGAAACAATAGGCTAATGGGATCGAAAGGTTCCTTGACCCCTGCTTAACTACCAGCACGTGGAGTAGAACCAAAGTAAAGCAGCTGAAGATTGAATAGAAAGTGGGCAGTTCACATTCTCAAGAAATAACCAACCAGCCGAACAATACGTGCATTTTATTGATACCTATCGGGCTGGAGTAGAGTAGGGAAGCCAAAGAGAGCACAGTGGAGAATAGTGTAAGAGAAAGCCAAGGCAACAGGATTACTCATTGGCAGAGTTCGCAGACTCGAAATAAAAATGGGTGCCAACCAGTATTTTTAGCCATATATTCAAATATTCAACATGGATAATAAATAATACACAACCATAAAGTTATGCTTCAGGCACTCGTGAGAAATAAAGAAGTAGAAAACCAGACAACAGAAAAAAAAACACAACAGACGTTATTTATTAAATATGGAACGACATAGGTTGAGTGACTGTTGTCTATCATATTGTGTGTCGTGCAAGCTCTGATACTGTAACTAATTTAGCAACGGTTCGTTACATATTATTGTCACGGATTGCCTCCCCTGCTTTGCAGTAGTGGTCCACCTGTGGCCAAAACGCAAGAGTATCTAAAAATGGGTCGTCAAAGGTGTCTACCTTCGCACAAGATTACTCTTGGCAGAGTTGTAAATAGAAGGGTAATGACGCTTCTATCCCAAGCGACTTTTCACAAGATATTTCCGAAGTCAAGAACAATGCTGCTTTGGCAGGGCAATTGTTAACTTTTATCGGTACGTCGCCTTTTGTGAAGAATTAAGCAATGGTTATAGCCCGTTCAAGCCCCCAGCTGGTGTAACTCCAGCGAAATTCCTTGTACATGTATTTGCTCTATAAATGTATATATATATATATTAAATTGTCTTGCTCATACGTTTGTTTTCGTGCATATAGTAACCGAATCAACTATGACTGTTATGTTTTAAAACAAATTTAATAATGAATTAGTTTTAACAGGTTAAATAGTGATGAAATGAATTTTAGAGTTAAATAAAATTTCTCGTCATTGAGACTTGGTTTGAGGATTTAAATTAAACTTAAAATTTAATGTCCGTTTGCTGGTGCCGTTTACAAGCATTTAGCTGGTATGAGTGAGTCCTGCAGCCTTGGTTTCGTCAATTCTTTTGTGATGATGACACTTCACAGTCTGATAGCTTCGCTCCTCGAACGGTCTGATAGCTTCGTTCCATGAACAGTCTGATAGCTTAGTTCCACCAACTAAATTTAGATAAATAAAGAACAAATGCCTCTGCTAAGTACATTTGTGGGCTGCAAATTAACAGGCGCATTGTTTCGCTCCACCCACCAATGTTAGTCTCTCTGAATAATTAAATTAATTCTTTTTTGAGTATAATCAGGGAGGATGATTAGAAATCAACAATATACTTCTGGATATTAAAATGGGCAAATATGTGCTTGGACAGCGCAAAATCAATGGTTTGCCTGAATTACAATTAACAAGGTACATATATCTCACAAAATGATATGATACACTTGATGCACATGTGATGTAATCATCACTCATCACTGCTCCAGTCGGAGTCTGGGGTCACTGCTGCTTTCGCGTTTCTGAGCGAATTAGAATCAAACAAACACCAGCGCTTGCTGTAGTGGTTTATGAATATACTATTTTCGTATATTGAGGTTGCCAGCCTCATACATAACCACTTAGCAAGAAAAACATGTCAATTTCACATTTGTAAAATAAATGTTTACACTTACCCCAAAGTAGCTTTTGGGAACAAAATCTCCTGGCACAGTTTAGAATGGACACTAGCATGTTGATGCTTTTGAATCACTTGGTCTGGAAATTTTATATTCCTCTTATGACGGGTGATCTGATTCCTTAGGACTCCAGTCTTTGTATTTATAAATGCGGGTTTACTTTTTTAAGTTTCAAAGTTGCCCAAATACTTCGATCTGTCTTGGTCCTTTAAGTTTCCAGTTTTTGTATTTAAAATGCGGGTTTACTTTAAGTTTTAAAGTTGCCCAAATACTCTGATCTGTAACGTACAATTTTTGAATTTTTAGTCCTATGTGTCTCTGGCTTCTGGGAGTTGTTAATTTGACGTTGCGATGCAGTCTGATTTGTGACACCGATTTCGCTAGATTATATTTCCAGTTCTCAGTTCAAAATCCCAGACTGTACTTCCGACGAATTTGCCAATGAGAACCATTGTGTATTCTAGCTCTCACTTTACACCAATCCAATCTCTTTTGCACTCTATGAGTAGGGGTGTTAAATCATACTTTCCCCCACGTGTTTTAAAATATCAAATTAAAAATATTCCATCGCGTGACCTCTATCTAATAATGCTATATAACTTCCGCTTGCATCTTTATGCGAACTCAACAACAACAAATCTGTGAACTCATTCCTGCCCAGATGCTTTCCAACAATATTGTCTTCCCAGACAAATTACCTGTAATAATTACACAGGAGTAGGCCGGCGGAAGCTATTATCTCATTATCACCTGTGTTTTCGTGCCTCCGCCAGACGGATCTCTCAGACAGACAATATTGCCTCCTTCCATCAATCGTGCGCGACCATATTGTGTCTACACATATCGTCTTCTATCAAAGGTGGCTAGGCGACTCAAGTGATAAGAGTATTACCCCGGACCTCTGTAATTAGCCTGGTATTGTTACAGTATTACACAGGGGTAGGCCGGCGGAAGCTATTATCTCATTATTATCCGTGTTTTCGTGCCTCCGCCAGACGGATCTCTCAGACAGACAATATTGCCTCCTTCCATCAATCGTGCGCGACCATATTGTGTCTATACATATCTTCTTCTATCAAAGGTGGCTAGGCGACTCAAGTGATAAGAGTATTACCGCGGACCTGTGTAATTAGCCTGGTATTGTTACAGTTCACCTGGTGAAACGTAAATATGTCTGGGTGCGGCGAAAGAGCAAAATGTAGGTAAGGGAAATAAATATGCCAAATAATAGGTCGATGAGTGAGAAAAAATGAAGAAATGAAGTGATATTGCCGGAGGGGACGAGAGTTATAAAAAGTGCATGACTGATTTCGTCACAATTATACTCTGATGATGATCATATTGCCTCCTGTTGTATCGCTCTGTATAGAGTTTCCTATCATCTGTACAGCAATAAAAAAGTTCATTTAACGGTAGCCCAATAGCATATAGTGTCATAGAAGAGTGATGCTATTATACTTCATGAGGTAGGGGAAATCGGTTCCCTTCCTCGCTGCCTTTGTTTTCTCGAACTCAAGAGCACGAGTTAGGTACCTATTTTCAGCTGGGTATACTGGAGCATAACGCTACCAGATTTCGAACCCAATAACTTTGCCTTTAAGAAGCAAGCGATCTAACCATTCTGCCAAACAAGCTCCTTATAGCGATATGTACTCCCTCCGCACCCCCTCCCTTTTTTCAAATAAGGGAAAAATACTGCTTTTAAAAAAAATGACATAAGCCAGGGTTCAGGACGTGAAAGTTCACGATCTATTAATCACAAATTCGCGAACGATGAGGGACTACTGTAATTCGTGACGTGCGGTTAAAAGTTCAGGCATCGCAAAGGTTATTATTTGCCAGCCGTTATCTGCGAAAGATCGCAATGTACACTTTAAATTCCAGGCATTCTATTGTGCACTATCAATGAGCTCACCTACACGAGTTGCCGAGGGGAGAAGCTCACTGAGTACAGATCACACTCGCCTGTTATTTCGTGCATGTTATCTAGGCTTCGAGATCGCTCTTAATATTTGTCTGTCTGCGGAGTTCTTTCTTTGCTTCCAGCCTTGGTGCTTAAAATGTTATGCGGACCTCTCTACCACAAACTAGACACATAAACAACAAACTGGTTCATAATTATCATTTAATTACTTTGTCATTCGTACTGAAAGCTGCGCTACACAACAATGCAGAAATGCATCAACCTCAGCATCTAGTAATGTACAGTGTTTCGTTACCTGTACCTCAGCAGTGTTTTATAACCTGTTGGGGGGAAGAGAGAAATGGGGAAGGGGGGGGGGGGGGGGGAAACGGGAATAGAATCTAGGGGTCCGTGTACATAACCTAAAATTTAAAATGTTTTTACATTTTTTTTTTTTTCAAGAAGGGGTCCATAGCCTTCATCAGATAACCACTTCAATGGCCCCGACCACCACGGTGCCACTGACATCCAGGTGACAGCCATCAGATACTGTTCCTCGGACGCCAACAGTCGGTTTCGCCAGGAACAACGCCTCATCCATCTTATGGGTTGCCTCAAACCACACGGTTTGAATACCCAACATTCTTTTGTCTGAGACGCCTTTCTCTATCGAGTCCCTGTTGTATTATGACTTTCTACTTTGATGCGATCACCCTTTTTTTTTTTTTTTTTTTTTTTTTAATTACCATTTTTTTAAATTTAATAATTTTTTTTTTTTATTTTTTTTTTTTTTTTTTTTTTTTTTTTTTAATTTTTTTTTTTTTTTTTTTTAAATATTTTTTTATTTTTTTTTTTTTTTTTTTTTTTTTAAATTATTTTTTCCTTTATTATTTTTTATTTTATTTATTTCTTTATTTAGTTTTTATTTTTATTTATTTATTTATTTGTTTTAAATTTATTTATTATTATTATTTATTTATTTATATTTTATTTATTAATTTATTTTATTTATTATTTATTGATTACTTTTTTCTCACTCTTTTCCAGTCCTTGTTTTTATTATTTCTTATCTTTATGTACTGTCAACTTCCTCTTTCCGGTTTAGTGGCAGCCATCCTGCTTTGCTTCACATGTGACTGGACTTAATATTAAGGGAGTTTTTATCTCTTATTTTTATAGTTTCATGTTCTCTACTTAATTCTCATTTTCTTTCCCTCCTGTCTCTTGTTTGTCTGTCCCTGACGAAGGCCTTGTGGCCGCAACGTAGGTTTTTCTTGTCCTTCTCCTTGTAAGACGTATTACTATTTGTGTGGGTGTGTGTGTTTTTATTTTATTTTTATTTTATTTTTTTTCAACTCAGATAATCAAAGGGGTTCGTAGCCTTCATTGGACAATCTGAGGGGTCCATGGCGCAAAAAAAAAAAAAAAAAAAAACTGCTTGCTTAGGCAATCATGTTGTTCTGCAACTTTCTGTCCAAAGTGCTATTTATCAATTACATTGTTTCCTTCCCTACGTGCGATTTGGTTTAACTATCCAGAATTTTTAGTCTTATCGTCTCCAGAAGCGCATGTAATGCTTTCATAGACTAAACAGTACAAGGTGCCTTGTGTCGTATTTTTACTAATAACTATAGATCGAGGGGAGATCGATTATCTAGTCGCCTTGGATCGATTATCTATCTATTCTACAGGTCTTCCCCTTGTGTCTTTTGCCATTAATTTTGCCAGTTGTCACTAGCATTTTTACATTTTCCGATACGTAGGCGCAATGATTACATCGGGTGGACACTGCATCACTTAGATTAAAAATAGAATATGCCAAGCAAAAAGAAGCATTCCATAAACTGAGGAACATCCTATGCAACACATTCGTGCCATTGAATACACTAAGAAAGGTTCTGAAGTGTTACGTAGAACCAATATCACTGTATGGAAGTGAGTCCTGGACAATGAGCAAAGCATGCAAATATAATCGGAGGCAAAAGAGATGTGGTTTATCTGAAGAGTGTTAATTAATCCAACGGACGTCTAAGATAACTAATAAAGAATTCTTTAAAAGAACTATTTTCTTTTAAACAGTAATAACAAATCATCCTTCATTGGACATGTGATCGGAAGAGCTGCCCTCAAAAAATGTCGTGACCACGTGAAAGATAAAAGAGACGAGAAATAGAGGAGGACAGAGAGAAAAGATAATGGATAATCTGACGATATGGCACGGGAAGAGGTTAACAACAGAATTGACGGAGAACATAAACAAATCACGATCTGTGGAGGGCATGCTCGCACACGCCTGGAGGCACAGCACCTCCCTTGACTTGTACTTAACTAACCTTTTCTGAGAGCGTACACAAAAAAGAAAAAGAATTCTAGTATTCATTCATTCATTATTCATTCATTCATTATTTACTCATTTATTATTCATTCGTTCATTATTAATTCGATCATGGTTCTTTCGTACATTATTCATTCGTTCATTATTCATTCGTTAAATATGCATTCATTCATTATTCATTTGTTCACTTTTCATCCGTTTATTATTCATTCGTTCACTATTCATTATTCATTCATTATTCATTCATTCATTATTCATTCATTATTCATTCATTCATTATTCATTTGTTCACTTTTCATTCGTTTATTATTCATGGGTTCACTATTCATTGGTTCATTATTCATTCGTTCATTATTCATGTGTTCATTATTCATGTGTTCATTATTCATTCATTCACTATTCATTCGTTCATTTTTTCATTCATTCACTATTCATTCGTTCATTATTCATTCATTCATTATTCATTCATTCATGTATATTTTTGCTTTTTATGAACCTTGGATCCACCATCGTAGCTGGTTGCTTGCAGAAAGCTTGCTCCAAAGCATTCAAGTGCTCCTGTGGCGGCGAATCAAGTGCTCCTGTGGCGGTGAATCAAGTGCTCCTGTGGCGGTGAATCAAGTGCTCTTGTGACGGTGAATCAAGTGCTCTTGTGGCGGTGAATCAAGTGCCCCATGTGGCGGTGAATCGAGTGCCCCATGTGGCGGTGAATCAAGTGCTCCTGTGGCGGTGAATCAAGTGCCCCATGTGACGGTGAATCAAGTGCCCCATGTGGCGGTGAATCAAGTGCTCCTGTGGCGGTGAATCAAGTGCTCTTGTGGCGGTGAATCAAGTGCCCCATGTGGCGGTGAATCAAGTGCTCCTGTGGCGGTGAATCAAGTGCTCCTGTGGCGGTGAATCAAGTCCTCTTGTGGCGGTGAATCAAGTGCTCCTGTAGCGGTGAATCAAGTGCTCCTGTGGCGGTGAATCAAGTGCTCCTGTGGCGGTGAATCAAGTGCTCCTGTGGCGGTGAATCAAGTGCTCCTGTGGCGGTGAATCAAGTGCTCCTGTGGCGGTGAATCAAGTGCTCCTGTGGCGGTGAATCAAGTGCTCCTGTGGCGGTGAATCAAGTGCTCCTGTGGCGGTGAATCAAGTGCTCCTGTGGCGGTGAATCAAGTGCTCCTGTGGCGGTGAATCAAGTGCTCCTGTGGCGGTGAATCAAGTGCTCCTGTGGCGGTGAATCAAGTGCTCCTGTGGCGGTGAATCAAGTGCTCCTGTGGCGGTGAATCAAGTGCTCCTGTGGCGGTGAATCAAGTGCTCCTGTGGCGGTGAATCAAGTGCTCCTGTGGCGGTGAATCAAGTGCTCCTGTGGCGGTGAATCAAGTGCTCCTGTGGCGGTGAATCAAGTCCTCCTGTGGCGGTGAATCAAGTCCTCCTGTGGCGGTGAATCAAGTGCTCCTGTGGCGGTGAATCAAGTGCTCCTGTGGCGGTGAATTCTGTAGCAATTAATTTTTACATGATGAGGTTGCCAGCCCCATGAACAACATTATATCAAACGCCTCTTACGACATGCCAGAGGTAGCAGTAGTTCTAGTCTTCCTTTGTCTCATCAGAAACTCTGGAGAACTAAACGGAGCCATTCAAGTATTCATACTCATCATCATCATGTTCCTTTGTCTCATCAGAAACCCTGGAGAACTAACCGGAGCCATTCAAGTATTCATACTCATCATCATCATGTTCCTTTGTCTCATCAGAAACCCTGGAGAACTAACCGGAGCCATTCAAGTATTCATACTCATCATCATCATGTTCCTTTGTCTCATCAGAAACCCTGGAGAACTAACCGGAGCCATTCAAGTATTCATACTCATCATCATCATGTTCCTTTGTCTCATCAGAAACCTTGGAGAACTAACCGGAGCCATTTAAGTATTCATACTCATCATCATCATGTTCCTTTGTCTCATCAGAAACCCTGGAGAAGTAAACGGAGCCATTCAAGTATTCATACTCATCATCATCATGTTCCTTTGTCTCATCAGAAACCCTGGAGAACTAACGGAGCCATTTAAGTATTCATACTCATCATCATCATGTTCCTTTGTCTCATCAGAAACCTTGGAGAACTAACCGGAGCCATTTAAGTATTCATACTCATCATCATCATGTTCCTTTGTCTCATCAGAAACCTTGGAGAACTAACCGGAGCCATTTAAGTATTCATACTCATCATCATCATGTTCCTTTGTCTCATCAGAAACCTTGGAGAACTAAACAGAGCCATTTAAGTATTCATACTCATCATCATCATGTTCCTTTGTCTCATCAGAAACCCTGGAGAAGTAAACGGAGCCATTCAAGTATTCATACTCATCATCATCATGTTCCTTTGTCTCATCAGAAACCCTGGAGAACTAACGGAGCCATTTAAGTATTCATACTCATCATCATCATGTTCCTTTGTCTCATCAGAAACCTTGGAGAACTAACCGGAGCCATTTAAGTATTCATACTCATCATCATCATGTTCCTTTGTCTCATCAGAAACCTTGGAGAACTAACCGGAGCCATTTAAGTATTCATACTCATCATCATCATGTTCCTTTGTCTCATCAGAAACCTTGGAGAACTAAACAGAGCCATTTAAGTATTCATACTCATCATCATCATGTTCCTTTGTCTCATCAGAAACCCTGGAGATCTAAACGGAGCCATTCAAGTATTCATACTCATCATCATCATGTTTCTTTGTACTCCTTACGGAGCATGGAGCCAACGCTGCAGCTGGTCCCTTTGCAGGAAACCTGCACGGAGCACTCACGTGATCATGTAGAGGTGATTGTTGAAGCAATTATTTGTTTGACATGATGAGGTTGCCAGCCCCGTACACAACCTCATATTAGCTGCTTTGTACGACATGCCCGAGGGTACAATATTCCTATTCTTTCTTTCTCTCTTTAAAGACCCTCTGAAACTACACGGGGCCATTCAAGTATTACTGGCACTATACTATTCTTACCTGGCACTATACTATTCTTACCTGGCGAGAAACCTATCTTTACATAGGCTCAGTTCTTCGCACCTTTCGGATATATTTTACACTTGCGACTTACGCGTAATCTTAAATGAAACAAAAAGGTGAATCTTCACTAGATGTAAACAATACACCTGCTGTCTACGTGCTCTATCCCTGGCCTGTATTTCAAAAGGCCCAGTTTCCTTTGCCCGTACTTACCTTCCCTCATTCTCTCTTGTTGGAGTACGTTCAGAAGTTCCACCTGGATGGGGAGATGGTCTTACAGGATTAAGTTTGTATGACACGTGGTATACTTCACGATCTCATACATAGATTTAGGGAGTGTAATGAAAGTGAGTCTTGAGGGAGAGAGAGAGAGAATAGGGCGAGTCTAGATAAAGTCTAGAGATAGCAAAGAGGGATAATTGGTACTGTATTTAAAACTAATTAAGCGTGCGGTGAAGTCGCGTTAGTGTAATTTCATCAACATCATCATCAACATCAATATCATCATCATTATCATCACCATCATCGTTACCCATCAGCTCCCCAAGGAGCATAACTCTTCAAGAAAGTCATGTCATGTTCTCTGTTCTGTTATCAGCTCAAGAAAGTCATGTCATATTCTCTGTTCTGTTATCAGCTCAAGAAAGTCATGTCATGTTCTCTGTTCTGTTATCAGCTCAAGAAAGTCATGTCATGTTCTCTGTTCTGTTATCAGCTCAAAAAAGTCATGTCATGTTCTCTGTTCTGTTATCAGCTCAAGAAAGTCATGTCATGTTCTCTGTTCTGTTATCAGCTCAAGAAAGTCATGTCATATTCTCTGTTCTGTTATCAGCTCAAGAAAGTCATGTCATGTTCTCTGTTCTGTTATCAGCTCAAAAAAGTCATGTCATGTTCTCTGTTCTGTTATCAGCTCAAGAAAGTCATGTCATGTTCTCTGTTCTGTTATCAACTCAAGAAAGTCATGTCATGTTCTCTGTTCTGTTATCAGCCCAAGAAAGTCATGTCATGTTCTCTGTTCTGTTATCAGCTCAAGCTCTTTCAATGTCTTCCTTAACTGGATCATTTCTGTCTCCAATTCCCCCCCCCCCCCCCCCCTTCTTTTTTTTTGGTCTTCCTCCATCTCTCTTAACCTCGAGATTCCAGAACAAGGACTATCTTATAACACTATCATCAGGTGTCCTCGGTGTATATGTCCTATCTATCGCCAACGGCTTAGTCTCCCTTCTTGTTCCACACACATTAGTCTGGTTCTTGTCATGATTTCTGCATCAGTAATCCTGTTGAACCATTTCAATCTTTCCGTGCTGCGCTTGCATCCATTTATGAAATTCTGTAAATTCGTGGTTGTTGTTTGTATTGTTCTCCGTGTTTGAGAGCCATACAACAGGACTGATGTAGCATTCGTGATTAAAGACAAACCAACAACGTATTAGAATAAACTATCATTGTAAGCTAGCACCAGTTTTCCTGTGCATCCAAACATCATACCGACCTTTAACCTAGTTAACTTCTGTATACTATACTGATAGGATTATATTGCTCCAAAGGCTAAGGTATTCAGGTTGGAGGTCCTTCAGCTGACAAACATAACGTGAACGCTGAAAGAACGTACAAAGTACTGTAATACAAAACTTAAGCATCATCGACAACCCCTATCCCTACCCATATCCACACCAACTTGTCTAACAAACGGTGAAAACATACCCGCCGGGATGAGTTTTTTATTTTTTTACAATCAACAACAGTTTAGTCAGCATCATCTTGTATAAGGTTCACTGCTTGACACTCTCAGCGAAACCTGATTGCATTTCAAGACGCACACCGCGAATTTGAGTAGCTGTCAATCAAAACGAAAATAGACTGTCTGGGACTATGAGAACATGAACTTTTCTATTTCACAAAAAAAAAAAAATCAAAGGAAGTAAAATTTGTCAGAACACCCGACGAACTGAGACGTGAACTCATGAAACAATGTAAGACAATATAATTAGGAAAACAGCAATTAAAAGAGCATCTTGTAATGCAATAGTGACAACTGTTAATGATGAATTATATAAGAAGCAAGTTAAAAAAAGGGAAGGATCCTGTTACACGCCCATTGAGGCATATTGGGAATATGGTGTTAGGTTCATATGGTCAAGAAAATATGAAGCAAGTAAAAAAGTGGAAAAAAAGAAGCCTTATAAGCATTCATATTATTAAGTAATACTCTGTTTGGTGTGACCTCCAGTAACGAACTTAGCAAGGTAATGATTAAAATCGTTACTGTGACGAAATGGACGACCTCTTCACGATCTCGGTTTCACTCCGACAGGATCAGAGACATATTTTGTACTGATTTTTATTTGTGTACTTTTAAAAGTATCAATTTCTTATCATTATGGGCTAAGGAGCAAGTAGTTTGTATGTTCAAACATTTGTGACACTCCTGGCAGATAATGTTTATCCCAGCCTGCGAGAAGCAACTAGATAAGATAAGCACCGGCGTGTTTAGATTAAACCGCTGATAAGCGACTCGTTTGTTAACAAGCTCGGCAAACACGGAGTTTTTGCGTACTCATACGACATATAACGAGATTACTGTCTGTGTGACACATGTGGGCAGGCAAGTATGACATAATCGCTTCCGGGCCGACTTGTTATGACAAAATTACTTTCTAATAAAGTAATAAGTATTACAGCTTACCCATGTTGTCATGTATGTCTACCGATCTGCCTGTGAGAGTGTATGCAAGGCATCAGATGTCCATATATGGTAATGCGTGACCTTTGCAGGCACGCACCTTATTTCACGTGGGACTATTTTGAAAATATCACACCCTATCTGCATTATTTGAAATGATTGGATCTTTCTGATTAGATTCATAACAACAATGCGTGGGAAGATAGGAATATAGTCTGACCATTTCGCAGTTTTATTACACTGTCAATTTCACGCTCGCCAAGACAACATCAGACCTCGGCAGAGTGAAGATTAGATTCATAATTCCTTTTTTAACCGAACCTTTTATTGGAGAACCAAATGAGACTTACAAAGCACAGGAAATCTCTACATTTTAATAAGGAACACCGGGACTAGGAAACTGAAGACACACACGTAATCAGAGAGGGAATCTATTCTCAAATTAAAGATACCCAGGCGCGTGTAAGAGACCGCCTCGTCTCTTTTATTTATCTGAGCAAAATGTCTGTGAGTCAGGATTAGCGTAAGTTGAGATTTACGTTTCATATTTTATAACTAACATGTGAACTAACATTTATATATATATATATATATATATATATATATATATATATATATATATATATATATATATATATATATATATATATATATATATATATATATATATATATATTCCGATGTGAATTTTAATGTGTGAAAATTGCTACAGGACGCCCAAGTCATTTGAGGCTGGCAACCTCAGCGTATATATAGAATTATGATTCATAAACCACCACTGCACGGGCTGGTGATTGCTTTATTGATAGTTTAGTAAAGAGAACTAAAAGCATAAAGTAGTTCCAGGTTCCTTATGGAGCAGGGAGGGAAAGACGAAAGAAATGATGGACATTCTAAGTATAATATTTACATTTTCAAAGCAGTGTAAATGTCCCTAAAAACATAGTCACTTTAAAATTAATGTAAGTTTTCAAGCTTAAACCAGTGTAAATGTCTATATGAAAATATTCATTTTAAAGTAATGGAAGTTTCAAACTTTTCAATCAGTGTAAAACATAAATGAAAACATATTAAATTTATATTGTGAACACTTTTCAATCAGTGGAGATGTATATGTGTCACGAGAGGGTTGATTATTATTTAAATTATAAGATATCCTGGACAAAAAGTTGTATCAGGTGATACCAGGATAGTGCCAAATAAGAGACTGGTCTTATAAGAAATACCCCCTTTTCTGAAAAGAATAAGGGTGTATCGACATCAAAGGTAGGATCAAGCTGTATAAGTTTCTAGGTATGTGTGACGAAAGTACTGAGATTCTGTCTTTCAAATGGCCCATGTCTTTTTCTCCTTGCATTTTGTTCACTATATTTTAGGAGGGATTACAGGTAATCCTTCTCCATGTTTCTTCTTCTTCTATTATTTACGTTTTTCCAAGATGAGATCACGATGGAGTTTGATTGGTGCAGTGTTATTCTAGATTAAGATTATAGATGCTAGATCAGGATTGGCACCAGATTGTCTTTTTTTAAAAGATAGGCATGCAGCTAGACACATTTTTCGGGATTTTATATATATATATTTTGGCCATTTTTGTTTCATTGCCACTAGAGGGCTAGGCTTAATCCCGTTTCTTTGTCTAAAACTCATGTACGTTGCATCAGCATGATCTAAGGTTCTGATTGGCTGAGAGCTAACTGCAGTTGAAATGCAGAGCTGCCATTGGCTTTAGAACCACGCCGCGCATATGACGTCACGAAGTCGGCGCGTGGGGGGTCTTGATTATAAAAGGCCTATATTACATAGCCTCTTTCTCTTTTAATGAAAAATTGCTAAGCCGGTTGCCAGAGTCAAGTCGATTGCCTTCAGTAGGACATTCGAGATTTGGTAAGCATGAATTTTTGCGTGAGGACTTTATTTAATTTTTCTAGTCCTAGCCGATCATTTAAGTTTCTTGGGAAGTTTTAGTTTAACGTTAATTCTCATCGGCAGAGCCATCAAATTCGATCTGAGTGATAGACATGAGAAACTAGGTCCATTTAATTCCTTATTTCAGGAATAGCGGTATTTAAGATGATTTGAAAGTTGCGAGGTTTCGGCCATGCTTGGATCTATTTCAAAGACAGGTCTGCAGAGAAACCCGCATCTGCGAATTTTATTTATTTACAGAATAGTCGGGAGCGTGTAATGTGTATTTTCATTTGTGATTTTAGTGAGAGTATTGATGCTCGCTATTTATATAATAATAATAATAATAAATTCTTTAAGCGCCAAACACGGCGCATAAGGCAGAAACCAGTGCTCTCCAGGTTGTTCGTTGTGACGCCACTCCTCTTAGCTCTTGCACATTATTTAGGCCCAACGTTCTTCCTTCTCTTATTATTGTTCTTCTGAGTGTTTCTTTTGGTCTTCCTTTTTTCCGCTTACCCTCAGGAACCCAAGTGAGCGCCTGTAGTGGTATTCTGTTGTTTTGCATTCGTAGGACATGACCGATATATGACCATCGTCTTTTCCTTATATAGTCGGAGACATATTTCTGCCTAGAGTCTTCTCTTATTTGTCGATTAGTCTTGAATTCTTTCCAACTGATGTTCATGAGTTTTCTAAGACATTTGTTCTCGAATGTATTCAGCTTGTTCTCCAATGATTTTGTTATTTTCCAACTCTCACAGCCGTATGTTAACACTGAGATAACATTTGAATTAAACAGACGAAGCTTGGTATGTATATTCAATGATCGTAATTTCCAAATGTTAGATAATCTATTGAAGGCGCTAGCTGCCAAAGCAATTCTAGTATGGATTTCTCTTGTTGTGTCACCATCCTGAGTCATTTTACTGCCTAAATAATTGAAACTTTCAACTTTCTGTAGTTTTTCCCCGTTCAAGATGATATCAAAGGTCTCGTTAGAAAAGTTCATAGCTTTAGTTTTAGAGGCATTTATTTGGAGACCAATTTTAACCGAGAGATGACACAAATTATTTATTGCTTCTTGGGGTTGTCTTGGTGTTGAACTTAAGAATGCTACATCATCTGCGAAATCCAGGTCCCCCAGGAATTTTCCATTTGTCCATTTTATACCCAATCGCTCATTGTGGGTATAGTTTCTCATAACCCAATCAATAGCTATTCCAAAAAGTAGTGGTGACATAATACAGCCTTGTTTCACCCCTGTTTCTACTGTAAACCATTCTGTATTCCCTTTATTTGTTCTAACACAACATCTTGCATTGTCATATAGCGCTTTGATTATATTCACATATTTTGTTGGAAAACCATAGATTGTAAGTATCTTCCACAATGATGGGCGGTGTAGACTATCAAAGGCTTTTTGAAAATCGACGAAGGTGATAATAAGTGGCGATTGCCTTTCCACTGATTCTTCTATAATTGTTCTTAGTGTGAATATTTGATCAATACATGATCGTTTCGGCCTGAAACCCGCTTGTTCTTCTCTGATCTTTTCGTCAGCATGCAATTTAAGTCTTTCTAACATCATGCAACATAATAATTTTCCAGGTACTGATAATAGAGATATACCACGCCAGTTATTACAGTCTGATAGATCACCTTTCTTCGGTAACTTTACAATAATACTGTCTTTCCATTGTTGTGGTGGTTGTTCTTCTCCCCATACTTCATTTATAATATCTAAAATTCTCAAGAGGTTGTTGTCATTAACTGCTTTAATCATTTCCCCTGAAATTTCGTCAACTCCAGCAGCTTTAAAATTTTTTAATCTTTTAACGGCTTGTTTGATCTCGTCCAGCGTGAATTCATCGCAAGTTATTGGCAAAGTGGTTGTGGATGTTTCATTATTAAAATCAGGTGTTACTGTTGGTGGTGGTCTGTTTAGCACCTCCATGAAGTGCTCAGCCCATCTCTTCATTTGTTCTTTTTCTGTTGGTATTGAATTCCCTAATTTACCTTTAACAGGTGTTTCCATAGCAGTAGGCTGGTGACATAGTTGTTTTGTAATTTGATAAAGGCACCTACTATTACCAGTTCTTGCAGCATTTTCAGCTTCTACGGCCAGTTCATTGATGAAATGTCTTTTATCTCTTCGAGTTTTTGTCTTCACTTCTTTATTTAACAAGTTATAAGTTAGTTTGCAAGATTCAACTGCATTATGTGTACTTGCCGCTAGTAGTTTAAGTTTTGCTGTTTTCCTTTCTTGTATTTTATCCCAAGTATCTTCTCTCATCCATTTTTTCTTTTTATGTACTAGGTATCCGGTGGTCGCTACAGCTGCTTCTGTCATTGCTGTTCTCAGTTGTTCCCATTTAGTATCGATTGTCTTGGTGGTGATATCGTTGTCAATTTTGCCTAAAGCATCGAAATAGTTGTTCATTTTGACATTATATTCCTTCTTTATATCATTTGATTGCAGTCTGTGTACATCTATTCTTCTATTTTTATTCGGTTGGTATAACTTCTTCAGTTTAATTCTCATTTTAGCTATGCAGAGGTTATGATCGCTTCCGATCTCTGCACCTCTACAACACATCCAGAAAAAAACGGATAGACTGTATGCTCTGACGTCTTGAACTGATGAGCGAAATTTAGCGCTTATGCAGAAGTGATCTATCTGGTTCTTAGTTCTGCCATCAGGTGAATTCCATGTTATCTTGTGGATATTCTTATGTGGAAAGATGGTGTCTGCCACAACGAGGTTTGATATTTCACAAAGTTCTAGAAGTCTTTCGCCATTTTGATTCATACAGCCTATGCCATGAGTACCGAGATATCTTTGTACTCCATCGTTGTTGTCACCTACTTTGGCGTTAAAATCACCCATGACTGCTATTATGTCATGCTTGGGTATTGTGTTGATGGTACTTAGAAGTGCTTCATAGAAGTCATCTTTTGTGGTATCAAGAGCGTCGTTAGTTGGTGCATAACATTGTACAATTGAGAGCTTGAAAAATCGTGTCTGAAATCTAGCTAATATTAGCCTCTCATTGATAGGTACCCAGCTGATAAGCGATGCTGCTGCTTTCTGTGTCATTAGGATGGCTACTCCCTCTGTGTGACGATTATCATTACTACCAGAGTATATAATTTGCTTTTTTTCTTCTGAAATATATTTTATGCCCTTCCCCGTCCATCTACACTCGCTGACACCCAATAAGTCCAACTTATAATTATCCATTTCTTTAATTACTTCTTCCAATTTTCCGTCTTGATACATAGTTCTTACATTCCAGTATCCAATTTTAGAAATCTCCTTAGCCCCCAAGATATTAGAGTGAGTCATGTTTACTGTCGAGCCTGGTTCTGTTTCGGTAACAATAGCTTGTTTTACGATAGTGAATTGTTAACTCACTGATCAACCCTCCGATCCAACCGACCGATTCAAGGGTTTCGAGGTCAGTTATAGGAAAATTTATATAGTTACGCATATAACTGTGGACGAAGTGATAGAGGTATTAATTGGAGCACGTGTGTGCTATCAGTAATGAATGTATGCAGGAGCGCGTGGTTGAAAAACTGCGGCACCACGTGGCTGAACTACGGGGTTTTCAATTTGATAATCGGGGGTTATGTATAACTTTTGACGGCAGGTAGATGCTAGCGTAAACAGGATTATATGTTATTGATTGTGCATTATTGTTCTGTGAATTCAGAAGATTGGAGAAGTAATTTTAAAGGGAATTATTTTGTATTACATTTTGAATGTGATTACTATTATTGACGGGAATTTTAGGAATTCCTAGAGAGGGCTAGTTTTAGTTGTGTTAAACATTACGGTATTAGTGTCAGCGTAAGAAGTAGGCCACAGTACGTCTGCCCAGACGGGCCAGTGAAAATATTGTTGTTGCTCGGAGTTAGTCAGGCAGAACAAGCGATCTGGGTTAGCCAATGTTTACTTTGTAGGCTCAGGTAGAGAGGGGAGTTACGTGGTGAAGAGTAAGGAAGTTAATTGTTATTTGAAATGTATTATTATGGTTTGTTTAGCTGTTGTTTTGTTTTGTCTAAAACAGCAGGTACCGGCTTTGTGGGAATGAGAGCGGAATTTTGAGACCACAAAATTTCTCCCACGGCAAAGTTGGGGCATTCGCAGAACCGCAAGGGTTTTACGTTAGTTGCCAGTAGTGGAAGGAGAGGAAGAAAATACGTTTTCCCAGCCAGGGGAAGACATTTTCCAGCGAATAGAATTTTTGTGGATAAATCCTGAGCTCTGACGCTCGTTACACACGCAGATTTGGCAGGCTGCCAGCGTTGTGGTAATTTTATGTTCGTTTCTTCACGGCCATAATAAAGCCGACGGCCCAGTTATAGGTACTCGGGCAGGTAATTTCAGAGTGGTAGAAGTCAGCTACAGTTCCAGTCCAGAATCCAGTGGGGTTCTGTTAAACCTCAGTCATCAAGTCCAGAGTTAGTGGAGAGAGAGAGGGTAAACATTCTCTCTACTGAAGTCAGCACAGATAGGCAGAACTGTTAGTTTTGGTGAATCATAGCAGAGGACAGCTGCTGAAGTTTAGAGGTGCAGTTAGTTGTGTTCAGGAGATTCCAGGATAGGCTGGGTAGAACCGAAGTCTGTGCAGAGATTGTGTAGTCACTTCGCAGTCGTTCCAGCTATCAGTGGACTTAGAGTTAGAGTTAGAATTTAGAACAGCTAGTTTGGAGTGTAGGCGACATCAAGTGCAGTGTAGTTCATTTCAGTTAACCTTACCTTCTTTCTCCATACAGGTTGCAATTGTGGGAGAAGGGTTGGGGTTGATGCATTTTTAACTGTGCTTGATTTTGTTTCAGGTGTGCATCCTCGCATTTTTTGTATTTGACATGCATATGTTTGTTTATAGGTGTATAATAAACTTGTATAAATTGTAGCTGGCATCAGTCATTTCCTTTAGTACAGTAGCTATATGTTGTCTGTACCTTGGTGTTTGTGAATCTTAATTGAACCTTATCCCCATAGGGTAGTTAGAGGTGGTTCGAGGCCATAGCAATTTAAACGTCCGAAGTGGCGAGGAAAGAATCAACCTCGGTTCTCAACCTCGGAGCCAATGGTCTCAACTTTCACATTTTGCACTATATTTCTATCTGAATCTAATTTTCCAGTCTTCCTTCTCACTAGTGTCTTGTCACTATAGGTAGACAGTCTCTAGTCCTAAATCCATTTCGTGACAGTATGATGATATTATATGTTCCTAGATTCCTATGGGCTCCCTCTCAAGATCCTCCTATGATTATATTATTATTATTATTGACTCTGCTAGGGGTATTAACTAAATTATCTACCAACAAGAACTTGAACTCAACTTAAATAATTAAGTAAGTCTGCTGGTAAATATTTACAATTTATTTTTACAGTTCTTATTTTCTTCTTGAAAATCTTTAACGAAAAACAAACTTCAATTACAAAATTAAATAAATATGCACTTGAAAATTGTTCAACAAAATTTTTCAAAGGTCTCTGAATTCGTAGGAGGTTATCACTGGATATAACTATGCCCCAACATGGGTCATCATTTGATTACTGTCTATAATCTTGGAGTGACTGGCATACTCTACAGTGGCCTTGTTTTTCACTCATCTGTAGAATGAAGCTGGTTCCACTTTGGTCCTGGGAGTAAAGTTAATGATCTTTCTCCAGGCAGTAGGTACTAGCTGATTGGCCCTCTGAACTCAAAAGGCACTTGCATCAGGAGTTCCCTCAGTAGTGGATGACTTTATTATGTGTAGTTGGGTTTACAGGATATAACCTGAAACGAATTAGAGGTAACCTCTATATTTTCCATCACTATCCTACTATCACAAAGGTTGGGGATGATAGACAGTTTCAGACAGTGTGCTAGCAGATGCAAAGGACATAGTATAGAAGCAACAACCAAATCCAGTTCACTGTGACTACAATTTCCCTCTAAATCCTTAGTTAGAGCCATTTGTCCATGATCCGCCTCCCTACAATGATTAAGTCTTGTATAAACTACTAAATAATAGCTTAAACAATCCAGTAAAACAATGGCTTTCATTCTTCCTTACTTTCCATCAAGAAATAACTCTTTAAATGCTTTTCTAAACCTACAGACACACTTTTACCACCATTCTCAATTATTTGAATATTTATCTTGGCAGTGTTTTGCCTCCAGAAATTTCACTATGGTTCTAACACATCTACACACTTCCTAACGCACAAGTGAATTCTTTCTTACCCTCAGGCACATACAGTCGAGCTGTTAATAGTTGTAATGGTCTGCTCTCAGTTACAAAAGGCAAAGGCACTATTCACTAACACTTTTTGCGCTCGCTGTAATTTTCAAAATATGACTGGCCTATTTCCGTTTAGAACACACGCTATATATAGTCCAAGGTCGGACGTCCGAGGGGGTTTCCTGCTCACTAGTATTTTGCGTTCCGAAAATGTATGTGTAAGATATGTCTATGTGTACAAATCAGGAAAACTAAGATGTTAGTTATCTACGTTATTCCTGGAGCGATTTTCTTCATCTAAAGCTTAAAACACGCCCTGTATTATTCTACATCTTTCTAGCTATAGTCTTTTACTTTCCTAAGTGTATTTTATTCTATGCGTACTCGAAACAGCAAAATTATGGATTAACCTGAGGCTTCGATGCATTCAACCAGAGATTTCTCTCTTAATATACTACTGGTTGTAAAAGTCTCTGCACAGACGTGTAGAGTGCCATCTCCAATATCGTATTGGTGACCTCTTCCAGGTGGTACTTCTTTCCTAAGTCTGTAATTAATTGTCATCGTCCACTATCGAGGGTAAAGTCTGAGTAATTGGGATGGTGGTATGGGAAGATAGGAACCCATAACTATGGGGTGGAAAACGTCATACTCAGAACAGCGTTTCGTTCTATTCTTTTACCACAGTTATTGGTGGTACCAGCAGAAAGTACTATCTCTGGAACAAGAAGGGAACCGTGGCCTTAGCTTTAAGACGAAGGACCCACGCGGTAGACTTTCCTTGACGTTTCTGGGAAACGAGATACCCCCGACAACCTTAATCAGAGACGAGCGTGAGCAGAGTGAATATAACCAACCCATAAAAAAGAGCAGAACCGCCATTGGCAGCTAAGTATAAATATATGCTGCCACTTGAACATCTTGAAATATCTCACACTCCCTAAAGACTGTGATGATAACTTTTCTTGATCCACAACTATTCAACTGTTAAAACCTAAAGTGATTATTAAATTTTGTTAATTGTAATGTTACAAATTTAACTTCGATTTAATCATTTTAAAGTTACTGCATGTTTGTCTCAGTCAAATTACTACACACACTCTAAACAGAGCCATACTAAAATAATAGAATTCCACTAGGTAAATCAGAGGTGGGGGCTTAAACGAGCTGAAAGTAATAAGTGCTTAAATCCTTCACAAAAGCGTCGGCAGAATAACAGAGTTAACATACTCAGCCAAAGCAGTACAGTTCTCGCTTATTCTGAATATCTTGTGAAGACTCCCTTTGTAATAGAAATGTCATCACCCTTCTATCTACATCTCTACCAAGAGTAATCTTGTGCGAACGTAGATACATTTGAAGCCCATATTAGATACTTTTGAGTTTTGGCCACTGTTGGTCCACTACTGCAAAGCAGGGGAGGCAATACCGTCACAGTCACCATGTTTTGTTAACGCTAAATATACCAAGATGCGTAGATGATTTAATGGTTAGAAAGTCTGCCTTCAAAGCAAATGGTCTGTTTTGGATTCTAACCAGAAGGTGTTTTTTTTTAAATTCTGTCATCTGTCTTTAGTTTTCATAAGCATGTTTTTGTTAATGATAATTTCCACCTGTCTGTGCGTGTTGACCGGCTATTTGCTCGGTAGAATGTGAGAGGTGTAGGAAAGTTGAAAGGAAAAAACCGAATATAGCAGGTGAAAGTCGCACACCATAATTCTTTGCCATCATTTCTTGATGAGTTACTTGATTTTATATATATATATATATATATATATATATATATATATATATATATATATATATATATATATATATATATATATATATATATATATATATATATATATATATATATCATCATCATCATCATCATCATCATGTGACGTATTCTGTCCAGATCGTTGTCTCCATTACAGCTGCTCTGAACGCATCACCATTCTGGGCAAGTCGACCTGCATCAGACAAAGACAAGTTCAGACTCTCATGTATATACATATATATATATATATATGTATATATATATATATATATATATATATATATATATATATATATATATATATATATATATATATGTACAAAGCTTTGTATTCGACATTATGATGGTGTGAACCAAAAAAGAAATGTAGTATGTTTCTTCTTTAGTCAAATGACAAAGAAATGACCAACGTTGCAACCACAACCTCTTTGTCTAGGGCAGCGTTTTTCAAGCGTTGTGCCGCGGCTAGTGTGCCGCCGCAACTATCAAAGTATGCCGCAAACATTTTGTAACTTTACTACACGAAGTATATTTGTAGTGATCATGTAATGTAAAACTGATCGTATAGCTTGAACTCATTCAAAAATAATTGGAGCTTTGAACAAAAATTGATATACTTCAAAATTATTTTAAAAAATTATGAGAAAATCAAATTGAGAGTTTTCTATATTCTAAAGTACCTCAAGTTAGTGTATTTAATTTAGTATATATCACTGTACTTTTTAAATTCAGTCTCAGGGTCAGATAGGTGTGCCGTAAATTTCTAAAAAAAATTGAAAAGTGTGCCGTGAACACAAAAAGGTTGAGAAACACTGGTCTAGGGCAAAGAAACAAAACAAAACACCAACACTGGGTAAAAGGGAGAATTAATCTAAATGCGGCAGCCGCGCTGGTGTAATGGTTACCACACTGCGCTGGCGATCGGGTGATCCAGGTTCAAACCCGGGCGAAAACATTTGAAGAAGTATCGTCGGCCAGGGACTGGAATAACCTGAACCGCTACTGAGCCGACCCAGCTGTAATGGGTACTCTCCGAAGACAGCGTGTATCTGCCTGAATGGCGAGAGGACACTTGTCAGCGTACAGGGAAAATAGGATACTCACGTAAAATCAGTCTCAGGTTAGACATAATAACCCGAGATTTCGCCTCGAGTAATAGCGGGCGTACGTTTAAAAAAAAAATTTTTTTAATATCTAAATGCGCCACCAAAATAATTGTTTTTATTCAACAAAGTTAGTCCCATAGTAGATACTGTCGTAGGGGAGTGAAGTGTCACAGACTTCACTATACTACGCCCAGCACCTAGAGGTGGGAGTGACAGTTTCATTCCTGGCTGCCTTTCCTTCCCTAACTCAAGAGCAAAGGCAGGTACCCATTTACAATTGGGTAGGCTGGAGCGTTTCAACACAAATACGACCTGCAAATAAAGTTTGCTGTCGTCACTCTGATAACTCTCAGTGAGACAAGGCGCGACAATTACGATGCTGTTGAAGTAACATTAACACTGTGTAATACAAGGAGGTCTATGAGATGATAAAGAAAGAAATAAAGTACTTCTTATATCTTCATGTCGTAAGGAGCCATTAATATCAGGATGTGCATAGGGCTGGCAACCTCATCAATATATATATAAAATCCCAGCTTTTTCTGTCACTAACGCTAAGGGATGCAACTTTCGTTGAAAGTTAGACATTAATTGTATTGTTTCCCTTATACGAGGGGCGTTCAGAAAGTAATGTACCACATCGTTTTTCTCAGCTAATAATGAAGATAGAAACATGAAATTTTGCACACTTCAAATATGGCATGTGCCAATTGTGTGCACCAAATTGCACTGCAACTGGCCAAATAATACGGCTGCCTTAAACCGTTGAAATGGAGCGTGTTAGCAACTTGCGTTATAAGCAGCGAATTGTGATAGAATTTCTCGTTGCAGAGAAGGAAACTGTTGTGAACATTCACAAGCGTCTATGTGATGTGTATGGAAGTTTTGCAGTCGACAGGAGTACAGTCAGTCGCTGGGTTCAGAGAATCAAAGAATCAGGAAGTGGAGATACGGAGCTGCTTGATCGGCCTCGCTGTGGACGTCCTGCCACAGCCACCAACGCAGAAATGTTGAAATGCGCTGAGGGCATTATTCTTACTGATAGGCAAATCACTACTCAACAATTGGCCTTACAGCTGTCAGTCAGCATTGGTAGTGCAAATGCAGTTATAAAAACTCTCGGATTTTCTAAGGTTTGCGCAAGATGGGTTCCTCGAAGTCTCACAAATGACCACCGATTGCAAAGGAAAGCAATTTCTTCTGAATTGTTGGAGCGTTTCAATGCTGATGGAGAGAACTTTTTTGGCTAAGATCGTTACAGGTGACGAAACTTGGGCACATCATTTTGAACCTGAGACAAAAAGACAGTCAATGGAGTGGCATCATCCGCAATCACCACGAAGAAAGAAATTCAAGACAATTCCTTCAGCTGGAAAGGTCATGATCACTGTCTTTTGAGACATTGAAGGTGTGATTCTTGTGGACGTTATGCCAAGAGGAGAGACAATCAATTCGCAAGCTTACATTAAGACATTGAAAAAACTCAATCAACGTTTTCGCAGAGTTCGGCCGCACAAGAATCCAGCAGACATGCATCTCCTTCACGACAATGCGCGACCTCATACAAGTCTGGCAACACGGGAAGCAATCACCAAATTAGGTTGGACTGTACTACCCCATCCACCCTATAGTCCCGATTTGGCAACCTCTGATTTTCATCTATTTGGTCCACTTAAAGATGCACTCCGTGGGACAAGGTTTGAAGATGATGAAGGAGTGATTCATGCAGCGAAGAAATGGCTACATGATCAAGACAAAATCTGGTACGGGCTAGGAATACATGCACTTGTTTCGCGCTGGCATAAAGCCGTACAAGTTGATGGGGATTATGTTGAATAATATCGATGTTTACATGACATATCCATGTATATTATGTATAAATTTCATGCTTTTTGAATAAACAGCTCCTGAGAAAAACGATGTGGTGCATTACTTTCTGAACGCCCCTCGTATGTACTCTCCCGAAAATAGTAACATTCGACAAAGAAAATTGCGCAAATGACGGTGTGCACAAAAATATTTATAGAATGTGTGATACCGTATACAGACATTAGGATCCTCGCTGCTGCTACGTAGTTCGTGTACTGTGGCGATGCACAGTGTTTGTTTTTAATACTTTTAAATAAGTAAAATAGCCGTTTGGTATTGGTGCTTTTGAATTTAATTCCCGTCTTATGGCGGGCTTTTACGCAAGTGTAAAATAAATTGCTATAGACATCATCGTATCTAGGAGCATATGAAGGTTTTTAAAACAGGGGCCTCCTGCATTTTTAGTCTGTGGAGTCGGAACAAGAACGTCAGGCAAGCCAAAGACAATCGGATTAACAAGTTTCTAATTCTCCTCGTCTGCTTTTAGAACCGTCATTAAATCATGCCTGGTATCGCAAATGGCAACGTTACGGAGGTGATTGTATCTATAACAAATCTGGGTCCCGTATTCCATAGCTGCGTGTGGTGTCGTGGGAATGACCACCAACAAGAAAGCTTTGGGGTGAAAAAAGGAAAAGGGGGGGGGGGGGGGGGGGGGTACTGAGTCTGCCATGTATCCTGTAACAATTCACTCCGGCAGCGAGGCGGTGGCGCATTCCGATATTCACTGGTTCGATTTCCACTTCTTCTTCTTCTTCCGTCCTTAGCCACCGACCGTCAAAGCAGTCAGTGGCCATTACGCCTAGTGGCGTCTTAGGGCAACAGCAGATAGGTTTTCTTTGCCATTGTTTCCCATCACGCCTATTGGCGTCTTTAGGGCAACGGCAAATCAATCCATTTGCTGTTGTTTCCGTAATCGAAGTGACTGGCAAACGGGTGATCAGCCCATTGGGTCGATTTCCACTGTGAGCCAGAAAATACATTTTTACATGTACTCTGTGGTATAGAATAAAAATACATGGCCAGTTACCATTACTCAGCATTTCTTAATGTGGTTTAAACATTTATAATTTTTGTGTGTGAACGATTAGTGTTAACTGGCCGTCCACTTTTCTTCTTCTGCTGCGTTCGTCCTGAAAAGGACGCTGGTTGCGTTGTGTCACCGTCTACAGCAAAGCTGCGATATCTGCGCCTTTCGGCCCGACACATCCGACTTCGGCACGGCATTTTTTAGGATCGGGTTTGCCTTCCCACTTCGATCCCAAATCTCTCAGCCCGACTGCAGTGATGCAGCCTGTTTCCATGACCACCACTTGGAGGTGAAGTAGGGTCTTGGTCAGCTCTGGTTCGCTGTCCCTAACGCAAGCAGTCAGCTATGGGTCGCTGAATGCATTCCTCACTTTTGACGCGTCTTAGGTCCCACTTTTATTCAAAACAGCAGAATGTATGGGTTTTTTTTTCCGCCTTTTAAGTGCATTTGGTACCAACAGTAAAAAATGGTCCCTAAAACTAGTTTTTCCCCATTTTACTTTTTAAAAATAAAATTGGTTAGTTTGAAAATTCTGTAATGGTGTTTCCCTGCCAAATATTAATTATTAATAAAATGAATCGTCAGAGAATTCACGTGTAAATCAAGACATGCGCATTAAAAAATAATATATCAAATTCCTTTCTAACGCTCCTCTAAACTATGCTATATACATCTTCACCCTTTGTCACGTATATAACTTTGCTTTTAAGTTTATCACCCAGAGCCAGCTATTAATCTCGCTCGCAAGCAATATCCGTAACCAGAAAAATGCATGTCGTAAATCAATTTAAACAGGTGCCAACCACTACATAATTTAATTTCCAATCTAAAAATGAATCTTATCTGGCCAATTAAATCCACTGCGGCATATACCTCTAGAAGTGTGAATGCAAAACCTGGTGTCAGAAGACAGTGAACATAATTCTTATCAGAACTCTGTACATTTAGGCCCTCTGCCTGCATTGTGATGTTGCATTTATTTTTCGATAAGAGGGCTTTTTTATGCGGCAGGAGATTGCAAACGAGGATGAGCATTAACAAAGAACTTACAGGCACACGGTGAGTATGTTTGTGTACTGAGTTACAAAATTTCAATTTGAGCAGGCGCGTGAGGGTGCATAGTTAACGCCTTCGGAGACACATGTGCATACTTTGCGTAGTTTGAAACAAAACATACTTCCTCGTCCCCAACCCACACCCCCTTTTGGGTTCTGTTCCTGGTAAGCCTATCACTTACATTTTCTTTATGTTGTCTGGTGTTGTCTTTTATGTCCAAGGAATGCTTGTTGATTACCTGTCTTTATTTATTTTTGGGTGGGGGAAGGGGCCGATTGATCCAAATCCTTTTTGAAACTATGTGCATTAAATGTGGCTTATTTTGTAAGCTCCTTGCCCTGATTCTCCAGGAGACGAGCACTTTGACGAGCGCCAGAAATTCTGAAAATTGCTCTGTTTAGATAATACATAAAAAATCGAGGAAGTAGAGGGGAACTGCGGTAAGACGTGGAGTACAATGGATGGGTTTGAAAAAAAATCGAAAAAAGGTGATTCGTCTAACGAGGACAAGAGACAAAGAAAATACACTATAAGGATCACATATGTCCGCTGCCTGCAATGAATGCTGTTCAATCAGATATAAACAACAATCTGTATACTTTAGGGCACCAACTGCCCGCACTATGAATATATCATAGTTAGTGTACAGGTTAACAATGCTTACTCTCAATATTCACTTTCCAAACACTTGATACGGAAAATGTCAAACGTTAACATAACACCATCACTAAAACTCCGCCTCCTTTGAGAACACCACACAGAATAATGTCTTAACCCCTTAAGACCCAGTGCCCCATTTATGATCCATCATAAATGATTATATTAAATTGTATAATACACTACCTTTGAAGGCCCGTTGGGTCATATGCTGGTCACTTCATAACTAGAAGGATGCCAGTCAGGTTTATAAGTCAAGTTACATTCTACAATGAATATTCTATCTTAAAACGCGCAACTTCCTTGACATTACTATTTCTATCACGCCCTCCGTCCTTAATACCTCAGTATACTACAAGCCAACAGATGCCCACAGCTACCTCCTGTATACCTCTTCTCATCCCCGGGCCTGTCGTGACTCCCTTCCTTTTTCACAACTTCTCCGCCTCCGCCGTTTGTGCCAAGACGACGATGACTTCCACTTCCGAGCCAATGAGATGTTGGATTTCTTCCGTAGCAGACTTTATCCGGAACATGTTCTCACCTCTGCTCTCCAACGTGTGCTCCCCATCTCTCGTCAGGAGGCCCTCATACCTCACTATAAATCCACTTCAGATAGAGTCAAATTAATCTTGACCCATCACCCTCACAGTACTGCTGTCAAACAGATCCTTTTCCGCCACCTCCCTATCCTCCAAGCAGAGCCTGCGACCCAAGAAGTATTCGGCGAAGCACCTTTGGTGGCATATAGACGTGACAAGAACTTGAAGGATCTTCTTGTTCACAGCCGTCTCCCAAAGGAGAATGCCACTCACTTTGGCACACTACCAGTGGCGGCTTTCTTTAATGTGCTGGTGAGCTGCAGCACTCCCTATAAAAAAAAGGACTACTATAATACGTAATCCGGACAGACTAAAAAATTGAGGTTACACCGGAAGGGTTGAATACGAGACAAAAAAAATTATCTAAGACCGTATCGTGGTGTGCTGCGAACGATTACAGTTCAAGTGACCTTGACCTCTTATAAGCGAATGCTTGTTATATACAGCTGCGTTTGGGTTGAATTTATTTAACTCTTTGACTCCGGAACATTACGGCACAGGGCGAAAAATAATTGCGGAGTCAAAGAGTTAACAAGTGCTGCAACGAAAGACAGCTCGCAAGTGCAAGGAACTGTAATTAAAGGGAAGTTACAATGAAAATTTTAAACACGAGCAATAGCAGCATAAATGTCTGTGTAACCTGGTTTGAAACTCGGGAAACTGCTTCGACTGACAAAAATTACTCCTAGTTGCAGTAAACTTTTAAAATAACTTTTCAGATGTTCTTGACAGATTTTAGATGAGATAAGACAATAAGACACTAATCATTTGTGTCTGGGTTGATATTTTACATGGTGGTCACTGTGACGTACGTCTAGTTTGACAAGTGAATTCTCCCTGATATGATGGATGATTTAAAGGGACTTTTAGCTTTTCATAACATTAGAACCCCTGAACATTTGTTGTAACTTTTCGTTTGCCAGAACGCATTCCACCGGGACTCATGTAGGATACAGCGACGAGATCAAAGAGACGAACTGAGGATCTTAGGGGAGACTATCGGCGCTATCAAAGACAGTAGTTTTCCCTGATACGAGACGCAGTTGCTTGCCGCTAATTTCGCGTCTCGGTGTCAATCGAGGAACCGAGCGAACGGGGGAAAGCGAAACGGGCAGCAGCGAGCGGATACGAAGACCAGGGGGCGACTTCATCTCTTGATTTGGCGGTCAGATCCCCAAAAGTTCGTGAGATCAAATAAGTTGCCAAGTTTATCATGTCCCACTCAACTTACATTTCATTTTAGCTAAATAGACCATGTAGAACTAGACACGTTATCACTCGCTGGCCAGACCTTTACAGAAGCACTAGCTTTATTGAAATCTTGTTATAGATTTTCCCCTGGATTTTATATATATTTGCAGTGATTTCTATTTCTGTGCAAAGCGGTAATATATATTGTGTAAAGTGATCAGTGGTCTAGCTCAGTCATTCTATTTAAAGGGATTCTGTGTTAATTTAAATCTATTTAATTAAACCATCTCAAGAGTTCCAGTTTTAAATATAATGATCTATCTATTATATTATTTCAAAAGATAATAGATGCTTAAATTAACTTTTAAAGTCGCGAAGGAATTTATAATTAATAAATTCAGTTAAGTCCTAGTTTTATAGATGTGTGTTTTTTAACCACTAGAACTCGCGCAGTGTTTATTAAATACATAATTAAATACTCGAGTGTATTATAGGCTTAACGGGAAATTCATCGCGCTTTAGAAGGTTATTTGTTTTCGGTATATTACATGTCTTTTTTTTTCTTTCATACAGAGTGATCGTAACCTGTGCGATCCCAGCATTAAGAAAGCAATAAAGAAATCAATCTAAGCAAAGCAAAGCATAAACAGTGTGTAGAGTTCCCCTGACGCAGAACTTGTTGAGACTGTGTAAATTTTTAATCTTTGAGGCGATTCTATGTTTGGAATTCCGCTATCTAACTTATAGCAAAGAAAGCACACCCAAAGACAAATTTAACGCACCATCAAACAACTTAAGTCGTAACGGGAAGAAGAACACTGGCCCGAGCTTTGTTAGTTTACTGACACAGAGAGATAATTCATAATTTCCTGAACAGTGATGTGACTAGTTTTCTCACTGGACTTAAACCATATCTCACGGATAAAGTGTACCAGCACGCGTAAGAATTTTATTATCAGCGGCATAGTCAAATAGACCACACCATCCTCACCCCGGTATCAGAGACCGTGCCCTCCCATAGAAACTGTTATTAAGAAAAGAGACACAACTACAGATTCATTTTCCAGCGATTACGGGATCCTTTTATGTGCTGACCGCCTACCCGATAATCTGGGGCTAGAACTTGAACAAACACTCATACATTTAGTTGAGGTGTAACTGCTGTTGTGTTATTCTATGGAGTGCAAGATTTTTTCACAATCGGTAAGTGAGAGCAAGATGAGTGAAGGCCTTTGCTAGCGCGTGTATGAATGACAGGAAATTAATTCTTTTGTGTGACCATTTTGTTAACTTGCTTACCTGGTAACATATATCTTTTCTGTATACCCTACATTGTTCTTTTAAGTGGGATAGTTGATAATTTGTTAACTCTGTTTAAAACCACCTCCTTTCCATTTGCTTAGTAAAGGGAAGAACAGCTGGGAAGAACAAGTTTTTTTCTATTACTTATACCTAACTTGGTAACACCTCTTTCAGAGTAATTAACTTTACTGTTAGGTTAACGTACCCGTGTTCCTGACATTATCTATCTCTGGACTGGGTTTGTCTTTGTCTAATGAGCGGGAAGGGCTTAGTCGATACCAATCTTCTTCACCCCCTCCCAAACTTGTTATTTGCATTTGTGTACTTATGATAATTTATGTAATATCTGATATTTTTAGTAATTGATGTTTAAAGTGAATAAAATCACCTAAACTCATTTAGTTCTGTGTGTTGGATATACCCAAAGCCCAACATTTCCCCTATTCGTTTAATATAGTTTGTATCAACGTCGTGTGTGTGTTTGAAAACACCGAATCGGTGTGCGCGCAGATGCGAGTCTGGAAAACTGGCAAATAATTGTTTGACCAGGAGAGTGAAAGAGAAGATTGAGAGACACGATTTGTCGTAAATAAGTCTGTCTTTACTCTCCTCCAGCACGCTGTGAAGTAACTATTAAATCTCTACATTTTCTATCACTGAGCTTTCCATCATCATTTTCCACTCTAAACCGGACCACTATTTCTACGACTCTTTTCTCTCAAAATAAATTTACGACAATATTTGGCCGGCTCGTCTGGGATAATTTTGAGATACATTTGATGCACACATATTTGTGGGCTGGTTCTGGGATCTTGAGCTACATTTGAGGCAATCGCATAGCCGGGTTAAAGATATTTTGAGTCTGATTTAGTTTGGGTCTAACTAGGTAGAGTGTGAATGATTTGTCTTTGTGAATTAGGGAAATACATAAATAATTACACCCCTAGACAAACGTTCTTTAAGTATTTGGGTTGTCCACACAGCATATTTACAGGTTGTTTTCTCTCCACAGCAGTAGAAAGTACAGATAAACAAATATATTTGCTATTTTATTATCCTCTGGCGGAGATAATTATATTTCTTTCTTTATAAAAGTTGCTGGGATTGCGTGATTGTTTTACAGTCACTAAGGTTTTTGAAGTCAAAAAGAGTTGAGCTTAGCTAAAGACGGATTGTTCTGATTTTTAAAAATTAAGTTAACAACGTCTCATCTCAATAATTGACTTTAGGGACGGAGTTTGTTGTCAGAGATTAAAATTTAGGGGAAAATTTTTTTTTCCTTTTAAATTGTTTTAATATAAATTTTTCTCTACTGTTAGTAAAAGTAGATTCTTTTCCAGTGTAACTTACCATTTAGTGGCATAGTCGCTTGCGTTTAGAGCCTTAATTGCCAGATAATAGCAGCGATAAGTTTGCACAGTACAGGTAGGAGGTAACACAGGTAAATTTGTACTTGTGTTTTTTTTTCTCGTAGCGGTTCAGAGTTCCTCCCTTTCGCGTTGCTTCTTACTAGTTCTCTAAGCATACTTCATCTTATTCTTTAACAATGGCAGAGAGGATAAAGATGAGGTCCATCTTGAGGCTGGAAGCGAAAGAGGCAGGATTAGATGCAGAAGCTGCAAACGCGTTTATTAACCAGGAATTGGAAATATATGACGCGGAGCAACAGAGAGCCGAAGCAGAGAGGAAGGCGGAGCAACAGAGAGCAGAAGCTGAGAGGAAGGAAGAGAAAGAAAGAACAGAGAGGAGAGAAGCCCAGGAGAGGGCAGATAAGAAAGAAGCGGAAGAACGTCTTTTGGAACAGAAGAAAATTGAAGCAGAGATGGAAACTCGCAGAGAGAGAGAGAGAGAGACAAGGAAAGACAGCATCAACTGGCGCTTAAGGCTCTAGAGAGTCGGGGCGCCTCTACTTCGACTAACGGAGAGCCGTCTTCGCCCCAGTCTCAATCAATGGACCTCTCCAGTACTCAATCTGCCCAATTAACTGCTATGTCGTTTTCTTTAGAATCTTTTCCTAGCCCTAACGAAAAAATTGACAGCTACCTAGAAAAATTCGAGAGACTCGCGAATCTTTATGGGTTAGAGAGTACCCGCTGGGCGCTCAAACTTTCAACGTCACTGAAAGGCAATGCTTATGACGTGTACACAAAGCTGGGACCGATTCAACATGATTACGACATGTTGAAAAAGGCTTTACTACAGCAGTTTGAGATGACTGCCCGAAAGTTTCTGCAGTTGTTCAGAAACAGCCGAAAAGAGAGCACGGAAACATTTCCACAGTTCTCTTCACGTCTCACGGGTTATCTGACAAAGTGCATTGAATTATCTGACCTACCTCTTTCATATGAGGGACTCCTCGAACTTGTTCTTGTGGAGCAGATAAAATCCACTTTGTCGAATGAAACACGTAGATTTTTGGCTGAACAGGGGGCAGTCAGGCTTGAAGACATACTCAATAAAGCCGAACGCTATAGCAATGCAATGGCCGAACTTCCCAGCACTAAACGTAAACCCACCGATGAGCCATCTCGAAAACAGAATCTAGAACAGGCATCCTATTCTTCCACTTCCTCTCAACATTATAACCAACGAGATAACAATACCCAGAAACCTCCCCAGGAAAAATCGAAATTCTACAAAACCCGATACCCCCCCAACAACAATTCTGATCAACCCAACAAGCCTACGTGGCAGCGCGGCCACCAAGGTCAAGGAAAAGGGAAGACCCCTACACCAGGAACGTCTGATCAGGGCAAACAAACCGGTGCAAACCGCATTGGATGTTTGCATACAGCCTCGAAAGGTAGAGTCAATGTCAGTGATTCTCAACCTGAGGGGGACCGACCCTCAACTCGAGGAACTGTAATTTTGAACGGTACCTCCACTACTTGTCTTTTTGACACTGGATTAAGTTTTGATTGTATTGTCGCTAGGCACCTAGTCAAACCCGGTCAGGAGACAGAGGAAACCGTCAAACTTAGTGGAGTTTTCAGGAGTGATGCACCCAGGACGCTTCCTATCGCACTGGTAGAAATACACTCTGACTTTGTCAGAGGAGTTATTAAAGCGGCCATAATGGATGATCCGATCTACCCAGTTATCCTGGGATGTAGATATGTGTTCATTGGGAGACCTAAGGAGCCGATTGTGGCAGTGGTAACCACAAGAGGGCAAGCCAAGAAGGAGAGGGAGCCTGCGCCAAACTTGTTGCCGAATGAACTGAAGGAGGCGCAACAAAAGGACCCTACTCTGGCGCCCTGCTTTAAAAAACTGCCCATGGCTAAGGACCCCAGACACAACGGAGACATCTTTTCTAAGGATGGTGTATTGTATCGTAGAACGGGCAACCCGGACACGGGGAATAACCAGCTCCTAGTACCGACGCAGTACAGAAACCAGATCTTAGAAATGGGGCACTCTCTTCCCTTTAGCGGACACATGGGACAAAACGCCACTATTCAGCGAATAAAAAAACCACTATTGGTGGCCAGGAATGAACTCTGACATTGTCAGGTACGTGAAATCCTGCGCCCAGTGCCAACGGGTAGCACCCAAGCACTTGACACCCCCCAGTACCTATGGGGCAAATGCCAATAGTAGGGACTCCATTTGAACGGGTCGCTGTCGACATTATTGGTCCTCTGGAAAAGACCAAAAGAAGGAACAGGTTCATCCTGACCTTAGTTGACACTTGCACTATGTGGGCCGAAGCCGTACCGCTACCATGCACTAATTCCAAGCATGTCGCAGAAGCCCTTGTGCAAATTTTTACACGGTTGGGATTCCCTCAACAAGTTTTGACGGACAATGGATCCCAATTCCGTAGCCTGTTAATGGAGGAGATCTTTAAGATCTTGAGGGCCAAACATATCCACACAAGTCCCTACCATCCGGCCGGAAATGGGCTCGTGGAACGTTTTAACGGTACCCTCACCATGATGTTACGTAAGCTGGGTCAGGAGAAACCGGAAGACTGGGACCAATATATATCGGCTGCCTTATTCGCCTACCGAGAGGTACCCCAAGCGTCTACGGGTTTTGCGCCAGCTACACTTTTATTTGGCAGACCTATTAAGGGGCCACTAGAAGCCTTACTTCGGTTCCTGACAGACCAGAAGGCTGACGAGACAGTCGTCTCTGCAAGCAAGTATGTATCTGAGCTTAAGGAAAGGCTAAAGCTAGGATGGGATCTAGCTACTACCAACCTTAAGAAAGCCCGCGCTAAAATTACTAAAAGATACAACAAAGCTGCAAAAGAGAGAGAACTACAACCAGGGGAGAAAGTCCTATTGCTACTTCCAACCGGAAGCAATAAACTTCGCATCGGATGGCAAGGACCGTTTACCGTCCTTAAAAAGATCTCACGTACCAACTAAAAGATCTCCATCAAAGGAAAGGAGAAGGTCTTCCACATAAATCTGCTAAAGAAATATTTGGAAAGACCGGTGCCATCCTCCGAGCATCTCCTGGCTGTCGCCATAGCAACGGAAGACGAGGAAGATGATGATGGTTGCATGGAGTATCCACTGCAACCCACAGAATCCTTTAAAGATGTCAAGTTCGGCGACAATCTCTCACCTGAACAACAAACAGAAACTAGGGCTCTACTAAAACAGTACAGTGCAGTTTTAACGGATGTACCTGGTCGAACAAATCTCATTGAATTTGATAAGAAATTAACAAACGAGACCCCTGTTCAAACCAGAGTTTACCCCATCCCGTACGCTAAAGCTGATGCACTTCGCGGAGAAATAGACAAGCTGCGTCAGGCAGGAATTATCAGTGAGTCTACATCTCCTTACAGCTCGAGCGTAGTGCTGTTGCAGAAGCCCAATAAGGAAGTTCGGCTGTGCATTGATTACAGGTTGCTAAACGCTGTAACGGAATTCCAGCCCGAACCGCTCCAAACTGTTTCTGAGTTGTTCACCAAGCTCAGCAAAGCTAAGATCTTCTCCAAGATTGACCTCAGTAAAGGTTATTATCAAATACCAGTCAAGGAGGAAATTAAACCTTTGTTAGCTTTCAGCACTAGTGAAGGACATTACACATTTAACGTGATGCCGTTCGGTTTGCATAACGCACCAGGAGTGTTCACCAGGATGATGAGGAAGCTTCTACAACCTTTGCAAAGTCCCCATATCCATAATTTCATGGATGACATCTTAATTGCATCGGAAACCTATGAAGAACATATTGCTACGGTTGCTATGCTCCTCAGGAGACTACAGGAAACGGGTCTCACAGCCAGACCTAGCAAATGTCTCATCGTGTTTGAACAGTTAGACTTCCTGAGGCACACTATTTCTCACGGATGCAGTTGGCCTATTAAGAAGAACGTGGAGAAAATTGTGGCAGCAAAAAGACCCCGAACGAAGAAAGACGTACGTTCCTTCATATCGCTATGTGCATACTATCAGAAGTACATCCAGAACTTCAACGGACTGACGGCACCTCTGACTGACCTCACAAAGAAAGGTTGTCCTGATAAGGTCATATGGGATCAAAAGTGCGAACACGCGTATAGCACTTTGAAAGGACAGTTGTCTGCATACCCCATTTTGAGGTTGCCTGACCTCAAGAAACCTTTTGTACTGAGAGTCGACGCGTCAGGTCAGGGCATCGGGTCAACACTGCTTCAAGCCGATGACAGTGACCTGAACATGCTATTTCCAGTTGCCTATGGCAGTCGGAAATTAAATAAAGCGGAACGGAACTACAGCGTAGTTGAAAGGGAATGTCTTGCTCTGATTGACGGTATCAGACGCCATCATGAGTTTCTTTATGGTACATCTTTCACGGTGCAAACAGACCACGCTCCGTTAGCATTTCTTGGTGCCAATAAAGAATTTAACGCTAGGATCATGCGTTGGGCCCTCCTTCTAAGCGTCTATTCTTTCAAAGTGGAATATATTCCGGGAAGACAGAATGTCGGGGCTGATTTTCTGAGTAGAAACTGGTCTACAGAGGAAGAAGAGCAAACTGAAGATACCACTCATCCTAAAATCACCAATCAGGTCACCTCCATTGTCAAAAAATGAAACATGAAAAATGGTTTCATGTCTAAAAGTGGGGACGATTGTGACGTACGTCTAGTTTGACAAGTGAATTCTCCCTGATATGATGGATGATTTAAAGGGACTTTTAGCTTTTCATAACATTAGAACCCCTGAACATTTGTTGTAACTTTTCGTTTGCCAGAACGCATTCCACCGGGACTCATGTAGGATACAGCGACGAGATCAAAGAGACGAACTGAGGATCTTAGGGGAGACTATCGGCGCTATCAAAGACAGTAGTTTTCCCTGATACGAGACGCAGTTGCTTGCCGCTAATTTCGCGTCTCGGTGTCAATCGAGGAACCGAGCGAACGGGGGAAAGCGAAACGGGCAGCAGCGAGCGGATACGAAGACCAGGGGGCGGCTTCATCTCTTGATTTGGCGGTCAGATCCCCAAAAGTTCGTGAGATCAAATAAGTTGCCAAGTTTATCATGTCCCACTCAACTTACATTTCATTTTAGCTAAATAGACCATGTAGAACTAGACACGTTATCACTCGCTGGCCAGACCTTTACAGAAGCACTAGCTTTATTGAAATCTTGTTATAGATTTTCCCCTGGATTTTATATATATTTGCAGTGATTTCTATTTCTGTGCAAAGCGGTAATATATATTGTGTAAAGTGATCAGTGGTCTAGCTCAGTCATTCTATTTAAAGGGATTCTGTGTTAATTTAAATCTATTTAATTAAACCATCTCAAGAGTTCCAGTTTTAAATATAATGATCTATCTATTATATTATTTCAAAAGATAATAGATGCTTAAATTAACTTTTAAAGTCGCGAAGGAATTTATAATTAATAAATTCAGTTAAGTCCTAGTTTTATAGATGTGTGTTTTTAACCACTAGAACTCGCGCAGTGTTTATTAAATACATAATTAAATACTCGAGTGTATTATAGGCTTAACGGGAAATTCATCGCGCTTGAGAAGGTTATTTGTTTTCGGTATATTACATGTCTTTTTTTTTCTTTCATACAGAGTGATCGTAACCTGTGCGATCCCAGCATTAAGAAAGCAATAAAGAAATCAATCTAAGCAAAGCAAAGCATAAACAGTGTGTAGAGTTCCCCTGACGCAGAACTTGTTGAGACTGTGTAAATTTTTAATCTTTGAGGCGATTCTATGTTTGGAATTCCGCTATCTAACTTATAGCAAAGAAAGCACACCCAAAGACAAATTTAACGCACCATCAAACAACTTAAGTCGTAACGGGAAGAAGAACACTGGCCCGAGCTTCGTTAGTTTACTGACACAGAGAGATAATTCATAATTTCCTGAACAGTGATGTGACTAGTTTTCTCACTGGACTTAAACCATACCTCACGGATAAAGTGTACCAGCACGCGTAAGAATTTTATTATCAGCGGCATAGTCAAATAGACCACACCATCCTCACCCCGGTATCAGAGACCGTGCCCTCCCATAGAACTGTTATTAAGAAAAGAGACACAACTACAGATTCATTTTCCAGCGATTACGGGATCCTTTTATGTGCTGACCGCCTACCCGATAATCTGGGGCTAGAACTTGAACAAACACTCATACATTTAGTTGAGGTGTAACTGCTGTTGTGTTATTCTATGGAGTGCAAGATTTTTTCACAATCGGTAAGTGAGAGCAAGATGAGTGAAGGCCTTTGCTAGCGCGTGTATGAATGACAGGAAATTAATTCTTTTGTGTGACCATTTTGTTAACTTGCTTACCTGGTAACATATATCTTTTCTGTATACCCTACATTGTTCTTTTAAGTGGGATAGTTGATAATTTGTTAACTCTGTTTAAAACCACCTCCTTTCCATTTGCTTAGTAAAGGGAAGAACAGCTGGGAAGAACAGGTTTTTTTTTCTATTACTTATACCTAACTTGGTAACACCTCTTTCAGAGTAATTAACTTTACTGTTAGGTTAACGTACCCGTGTTCCTGACATTATCTATCTCTGGACTGGGTTTGTCTTTGTCTAATGAGCGGGAAGGGCTTAGTCGATACCAATCTTCTTCACCCCCTCCCAAACTTGTTATTTGCATTTGTGTACTTATGATAATTTATGTAATATCTGATATTTTTAGTAATTGATGTTTAAAGTGAATAAAATCACCTAAACTCATTTAGTTCTGTGTGTTGGATATACCCAAAGCCCAACATTTCCCCTATATTCGTTTAATATAGTTTGTATCAACGTCGTGTATGTGTTTTGAAAACACCGAATCGGTGTGCGCGCAGATGCGAGTCTGGAAAACTGGCAAATAATTGTTTGACCAGGAGAGTGAAAGAGAAGATTGAGAGACACGATTTGTCGTAAATAAGTCTGTCTTTACTCTCCTCCAGCACGCTGTGAAGTAACTATTAAATCTCTACATTTTCTATCACTGAGCTTTCCATCATCATTTTCCACTCTAAACCGGACCACTATTTCTACGACTCTTTTCTCTCAAAATAAATTTACGACAGTCACAATTTGTGAGTGTTATGTACCGTATAGTATTTTAAATGAATGAACAGTGCAGCACCCCCAATGACAACCCCCTGCAACCGCCACTGCACACTACCCTGTGGTCGGACACGATGCAACACGTGCAAGTATGTCATCTCAACCCAGAAGGTGTCCTTTCCTAAGGCTACGTACACCATCACCAGTAGCTTCACGTGTGAATCGCGTAATGTCATTTATACGATCATATGTAAGCGTTGCTGCAAAACCTATATTGGCCAAACAGGCAAACGACTTGGGGACAGATTCAGCCAGAACTTAAATGACATCTCTCAGCAAAAGTCCACACCAGTTGCCACACACTTCAATGGTCCTGACCACCATGGTCCCATCGACATCCAGGTCACTGCGATCCGATCCTGCTCCTCTGACACTGCCAGCCGAGAACAGCTTGAGAACCGTCTTATCCACCGCATGGGGTGTCTAAAACCAGCCGGTCTCAACACTTTCCACACCTTTGTCTGAGGTCACCCTTTCCTCTCTTGCTCTATTTTGACTCTTTCCACTCTTATCCTATTCTTCTATTTTTATGCCATCCTCAAAAATTTTTTCCTCTTCTATTTCCAGTCCCCACTTTTATTACTTTTGTGTATTTTTTCGTTTTTTTACTTTTTAGTTTCTTAGTATGTATTGTGTACATCCGGGGTCAAGAGTCACTTCCCTTTTTCAACCCAGCGTGATATGATTTAGATGCTTCGCCTTCAGGGAAGTACCTAGGTTTTATTTATTAATTTATTTATATTTGTTTATATTTATTTTTATATTCTTTTCAGTTCTTATGTCTCCTATCTAGCCTTCACTTTCTTTCTTTTCCTGACGAAGGCCTTGTGGCCGTAACGTAGACTACTTTCTTTGTCTTTTGTCCTCGTAAGACGTATCACCTTTTTTCGATTTTTTTTCAAACCCATCCGAAGTGGGTTATAACAGTACCCAGCCAAAATGGAAACTACCCAGCAATTTCAAGATCTGAGCTGGTATCATATAGCATTAAAGAACCACAAAAATAACAGAAGAGGCTACAGGGTATTGTAATAGACAGAACAAATTAAAAGGCTCACAAACCACCCAATAAAATACAGAATATGGCCGGGGAGACTTCAGAGAGTTATTGCTCTGCATACAGAGCAAAGGACAGAGTCTTTAACTATCAGCAGCACGTTCCCACCATAGAGAAGAACAGGATTTCCAGAGTTTATTTTCACAATCAAAACAGAAGCGATGAAATAAGAAGCCAAAATAGATGAAGACAGAAGCAAGGAAAAAGAGGAACCAAATAGATATAGAGAGGAAACATCGTATTACGGAATGCACTAGAAAAACGTAGCCAACCACAGAATAGACGGAGGTATACACAGGTGGATCTACAACAAGAGATACAAAAAGTGGAGGTGAAGGCATATACAAACAATTAAAGAATGGATAGGGCACCCACATCTCAGTGGCCACTGGAAAATTCTCAAACAACCTCAAGACTGAGGAAGAAGCACTAGAAACAATTGTAATAACTGTCGTAAAAACTACTAGAGACAAGATAATACAATTTACACTCAAAACTGTCCTAAGGAGCCACCATAAAACAAATAATTAGTCAGTCAGTAGCGCTAACAGAAACCAGATATACATTCTACAAAGCGCAAGTACAGTGGATTCCTAGCAACAGCAAGATACATGGAAATGAGAAGGCTAGTAGACTTACCAAAGAAGCAGGACGTGAAATTCAAACTGAAGACAAGGCAACATATGAAAAGGTTAAAGTAATAATAACAAATAATTTCAAACAAAAATGTCATAAAGAAGACGCAAAGTCAGGCACACCAGAAACAATGTTCCTTTCCAAAAAGAGTTCAAGTGATAATTTTCAAACTGAGAACCAGCCATTGACATACAGACTCGATACCATTGGAGTAGAAAGAAGAAAACAAAAAACAGAGAAAAATCTAATGGAACACACGGACAAGAGAGACTGAGATAAAACTAACATGTACAGTGTAGACACGGAGTAGACTGACAGGTGCAGGAAGTTTGAAGAGACCTGGTGAATGCATATGTTTCACAGGAAGCTGAAACGCGATAAGAGAGAAGAATGCCACGTGTCTGTTGGCAGATTTCAGTTTCCAGAGAAAAGCTAACGTTTCTGGCCAAATATAAATTCCGCATTGTTCATCTACGAGCCGTAACAGTTGTCTGCAAGCATGTGGGCATGAAGTTAGGTACAAGGCCATAAAAGTATCTAACCATCAAACAGTCTGTATTTCACAGTCATATCTGTGAGTGTACCAATATGTTGGGTTTTATGGTGCTTTGTTGGCCAACATGTCTGAAATGCCTCTTTCTTATGCATGGCGCTGTTATCAAACGGACTTTATTTTAATACGTGCCAGAGCTAGCGCTTTTCTTGTCTCTTCTTTAATGTATTCTGTATCTTACGATTGTTTATAATCTACTTAGCGCTTGCTTCTCGAGGCAAATTTATCGGGTTCAAAACCTGATAGCGTCACACTCCATCCATCCAACTGTTAAGAGGTACTTGACTCTGCTCTGGAGTTATGGAAGGCAAAGGCGGAGAGGAAAGAAACCGGTCACCCCCATCTCACAAACCTAAGACCTAATATAAGTGAAGTTTCTAACATTTCCCTACCCTACGGCAGTATCTGCTGTGGGACTGCATTTACCTTTTATAACCTACTTGTCCTGAAGATAGATCTTATCATAATTACAGCTTTCAGTGTTTATAACCTACTTGTCCTGAAGATAGATCTTATCATAATTACAGCCTTCAGTGTTTATAACCTACTTGTCCTGAAGATAGATCTTATCATAATTACAGCTTTCAGTGTTTATAACCTACTTGTCCTGAAGATAGATCTTATCATAATTACAGCCTTCAGTGTTTATAACCTACTTGTCCTAAAGATAGATCTTATCATAATTACAGCCTTCAGTGTCAATAATGTTATTACTGTACTTGAGCAATTATATTAATACACACTTGGAGAGAAAGTGTAAAAGACAATAAAAGATCACAAGTAAAGATATCAAGCTACTGTACCACTTAAAGGTCGTTGCTTTTAACCATATTGGAATTTTTTTTTTTTAAATAGGATGTGTGCCTCGTTTTGGCATGGCGCGTCACGCCGTTCAACCTAAGCACACGTTCCGTCAGTTATATTAGGGTGCATGTCCAAATGTAAAAGACCCTGTGGTCTGGATTAATATTTTGGAAATGATGTACGTTTTCATACAGATGAAATATATTAATTTAGAATGTTACACATATTAGTGTAGAGAGTTAGTGTTTGATTCTGAAAGTATGGAGTAAAAATTCCTCTGCATTTGAAGGTCAGATTTTTTGCATCGTAATTAAAATGGATATCTAATTCCACTTTGGAGGTTCCTCAAAAGTTAAAGATGAATGAGAAAAATGATGTGCGATTTAAAAGAAAAGATAACTTCTCAATGTGGTAGGGAAAAAAAGACATTTCTCGTAGGCAAGAAGCAAAAGGTAAACGAGAAAATAATATCAAAGGTGGAAGTATCTTCTGATACTTGTGATATTTATTTTCGTCCTCGGGTAAATCCGTTAAATGTTTTTCCAATATCGATAATTAATAGCCCAGGAGCGCCCCGGCATTAATTTAACTGGGTCGAAATACATAGGTCAAATACACTAGCACGTTTGCAGTTTTGCACAAGCATGGAAGTCAATGTTGAGTTTTCCAGTATTATATTTTCAGAAAGACAAACTACAGAATAGTTTACAAAACTTATATAAGGAAAGGTACTGCAGTAAGGCGGCGGTAAACGGTTCAAGAGCTACCTTAGTGGGGACATGGATAAAAGAGAGATACTAGGGACAATTTTTTTTTTTTTTTTTTCTTCTATAACCAGCGGCACTCGAGCTTTCCAGCTCTTTCGGCCCAATGACATGTCATTGCGAGGCTGGGGGGTCAGTGGACTTTCCTTCCAACCCGGTCAGGAGCTTCGCTCCTTCCCATCCACACGGGATTTATGTGCAGGAGCCGTTCAGGTTATTCAGTCAAATTTCCGGTCGTAAACATTTCTTCAAACGCCGACGGCCGGGTTTGAACCATGAACACCTGGTCGCCAGTACAACGTTGTAGCCATTACACCAGTGCGGCTCCCATTAGGGACAATTAATGATCGCTTATTAAAGAACGACACTGCAATCGATGAATCAACAAGGCTAAGACTGCTGGAATTTGGCACCAAACGTAAGACTAGCAGCTATGGACGTATGAGAGGATCCATCTGGCGTGTGTACAAAGTGGCTCAACAGAAAGTTAGCATTCATACGCCTCGACAATTGCAGAGAGAGACCGGCACTTATGGGGTTGCCCGTAGTGCCATGACGTCGATTCTGATTAACAATAATAATCTACAATAACTCTTCCCGTATTCTTTCTTTAAATAGTTTTACAGGAAAAAAAAATGATAAAGCACAAAAAGTTACAACTTTACTGGACACGATCGCAAATAAGTCGGATATTGGGACACATTAACAGGTGCCTTACTCATCTGACAGACATAGAAGAACGACAATGTAGATAAGGATATTTACGCTGTAATGTTATATTTGTTTGTGATCATGTGCCCTACTGTTGTTACTATCCTACAAGTCTTTGGTATTGTATTTCCAACTTTCCAGATATAAGGCATCACCCATTAAATATTTTGCACTGGTAAATTTATCATTATCATCATCATTATGAAATAGTCTGTCTTTGGGGGCGACACATTCAACGAGCCTTTGATTAACACTTGCCATATTTACCTATCTTGTGCACCAGGCTGGCAACCTCATCATGTTAAAAACAGACTGCAACAGAAGCTATCACTCCAAGAGAATGTGAATGCTTGGTGCAGGCTGCCTGTAAAGGGACCAGCTGCTAGATGGTGGTTCCATGCTCCATACGGAGCGAAACGGAAAATGATGGTGGTATGTTTCCCATCCATTGTTAATTTGCTTGGTTCCCGCTACAGGTAAATGTGTCCACTTTTTATCACTCCATTTCTTAACTTGTCTCTGCCTTGAAGAAAAATCTGTTGTAGGGCCCAAGTAATCTTGAAATGTGACAATACCATGTCAGCATCTTTCACCTTGTTGTTGTGTGGTCTTCATCTGTCACTATAGCATTCATAACTGTGTGAAATTTATGCGAACAACGCCCTGCCCTGGTTCCACTGGTTTCGGACATCTGGCTAAAGATCTAAATGAAGTCGTAGTCACGCGCACGTATTGACTGGGCGTGTTACCACCTGAGCGCATCACTGAAGTTTTATTGGGGCAAATAACTGGGCAGCTTGAACAAACTACGTCTTAGATTTGAGGAAACTTAAGGAATTTCACAAAGAGTGTCAGGTTCTGAAGCTTATGAAAGCATCTCGATACAATTTCTCCAAGTTTTAGATTCAGAGAGTAAATGCACAAGCAATAACTAAAGAATGGATAATAGCATGCGATCAAAGCAAAATAATGAAGATTCTCATTTAAAATCCTGAAAATACCAAGCTAAAAATGTCAAATACAAGATAAACTAAAACTACCAATTAATAAAACAAAATTACTAAGGCTCAAGCTTGGAACTGTATACTTCATGATAGAGGAAACCCACGTGTGAGGAGTGTCAAGAACAAAACACAATTAGATACTTTCTGGTCGACTGCAAAAAATTTGACCAGCAGAGGCAAAACACTATG